>OY101450.1:68274951-68278410 GCA_956483635.1 Panzeria rudis | reverse complement strand
AACTTAGCGTGAAGAAATGTGCATTGTTCCAGAGAGAAGTAAAGTATTTGGGCCATCGTGTTACGGCAGACGGAATCTCAACAGATGAAGATAAAATACGAGCAGTTAAAGCCTGGCCTCGCCCGAAAAATCTTCATGAACTGCGCAGCTTTCTGGGCCTTTGTACATACTACAGACGTTTTGTACCAAATTTTGCCAACGTCGCTGCAAGCCTGCATGACCTGACCAATAAGTCGAGGCCGTATCACTGGGGCGAACAGCAGGAGAATGCGTTCCAGACACTAAAGGGTTTACTGAGTACGTCACCAGTACTAGCCTACCCCATAGCTGGAGAAAAATTTTGCTTGATACCGATGCGAGCGGCTATGGCATAGGAGGTGTGTTGTCACAAGTAGTCAATAGCATAGAAAAAGTGATAGGCTATTATAGCCGTATACTCTCAAAGCCTGAGAGAAACTACTGTGTGACACGACGTGAGCTTTTGGCAGTGTTGCAGTGTATAAAACACTACCATAAGTACCTGTATGGCCAACACTTTACGCTAAGGACCGACCATTCTGCATTGAGATGGCTGTTGCAGTTTAAAATTCCTGAAGGGCAGCTAGCGCGGTGGATTGAACGTCTTCAAAGCTACGACTTCAGCATCGAGCATAGAAGGGGTGTAAAGCATAACAATGCAGATGCTTTATCACGACGGCCCTGCAGCTTGGAGTGCAGACATTGTGTTAAGGCCGAAAATAAGGAATGCGTTATTGATGTTCGGCTAACACACATCGATTCCGATGAGGACTGGTCAGCGGCACAGAGGAACGACACCATATTGGCGACAATTATAGCAGCCAAAGAGGAAAATAGAAGACCTGCTCGCAATGAAATATCAGCTGAAAGCCCACTTGTGAAATCTTATTGGGCTCAGTGGAATAGCCTGAAGCTGATAAACGGGTGGTTGTACCGCGTATGGGAAAGTGCAGATGGTAAAATGGCTTCCAACCTAATAGTTGTGCCATCCTCCAAGGTGAATAAGGTTTTGCGCGAGTTTCACAATGGTCCTAGTGGCGGTCATCTGGGAGTGACAAAAACGCTGGAGAAGCTGAAACAGCGTTTTTATTTGGTTGGATGTCAACAAGCCGTAGCCGACTGGATAGCAAACTGCCCACAGTGCATCGCAGCAAAAGGACCAGTAAGAAAAAGTCGAGGACAGCTGCAGCAATACAACTCGGGTGCACCATTTGAGCGGATAGCAATGGATATAGCAGGTCCTTTTCCGTCAGCGACGCCGGGAATCGCTATGTTCTTGTAGTGATGGACTATTTTAGTAAATGGCCAGAAGTATATGCCATACCCAATCAAGAAGCAAGGACAGTTGTGAATGTATTTGTCAACAACTGGGTATGTCGCTATGGTGTTCCAATAGAATTACATTATGACCAAGGTAGAAGCTTCGAGTCTGCTATATTCCGTGAAATGTGCGAATTATATGGGATAAAGAAAACAAGAACGACGCCGCTGCACCCACAGTCCGATGGCATGGTAGAAAGATATAATCGTACTCTAGAGGAGTACCTGCGAAAAGTGGTAAGCGCGCATCAAAGGGACTGGGACGAGCACATTCCCAAATTTTTGTTGGCATATAGGTCAGCTAGACATGACTCGACATCACGAACACCTGCTAAAATTGTCTTCGGGACGGAACAAAAATTGCCTGGTGATTTGGAATTTGGCGTTAAGCCTACACCAACAAAAGAAGAAGGCACTAGCTTTACCCAAGAGCAAGAAAATTTAAATGAGCTACATGAATTTGTACGCAACCGAATTAGAATGGCCAGTGACCAGATGAAGGCTAGATATGACCGAGCTGCAAATTCTGAGGGATTCAATGAGGGTCAATTGGTTCTACTTTACAACCCACAACGAAAGAAGGGATTGTCTCCAAAATTACAGACTCACTGGGATGGACCGTATAAGGTGATTAAAAGGTTGAACGATGTCGTCTATAGGATACAGAAGTACAACAGCCCAAGGTCCAAATTGAAAATAGTACACCTGGAACGACTGGCGCACTATGGAAAAGGTGATTGTGTGCCTATTCGGGACGAACAGGCTTAAGTGGGCGGCAGTGTTACGAAATGAAAATGCAGATGCAAATGTAACGGCAGAAACTGACAACCCGATCATTATCTGCTTTATACCCCTAAATCACTGTAATAAAATCAAAACCTGGCAACCAAGTACCACAATTAAACTTGGCATCACTCGACAACTGCCAATAGAATTCAAAATAACGGAAAATGGAAGTTTCCGGAATCTTCAGAAAACGGTAGCTAGAACTTACAAGATTATTCGAGACTGCTTAATTGCAATTACAAACAGTGACATCAAACTTAAACAACATCAGCTGCAAGAGATGTAAACTTGATAACAGCGTAATTTATTTAAGTTGCAAACATTACAGTATGTGTGTGTGCGAATATAAACAAACAGAAGAAAAATCTCATGCATCTACACACGCACATGCACTACACTATAGCAAGACCAAATGATCATGCCGTATACTTAAAGATAAAAAGAGACAACTACATTCCAGAAAGTTAGCAAAGCTACCAGAAGGTTTTATAATCGACTATATAAGGGGAGGCTGCCAGACGACATGGATGAGTGTGTTTTTAAGCTTAGACGAGTAAACATCGCCAAGAATAGTTAGTGTGTACATCACGTTTAGTTGTACGTGTTTTTAAAGTAATAAATAAAGTGTTACTGAGAATTTATTTGTAAAATAAATATCCGTGTTTTATTTTATTGCAATTCAACGAATCCTGTGAAAATAATAAAACCGTTTTTATGTAAAGGACTAAAAACGTAACAATATATATATATATATATATATGTATATATATATATATATATATATATATATATATATATATATATATATATATATATATATATATATATATATATATATATATATATATATATATATATATATATATATATATATATATATATATATATATATATATATATATATATATATATATATATATATATATATATATATATATATATATATATATATATATATATATATATATATATTATATATATATATATATATATGTATATATATATATATATATATATATATATATATATATATATATATATATATATATATATATATATATATATATATATATATATATATATATATATATATATATATATATATACATATATGTACATATATATTTATACTTAAGTATATATGAACATGTAAACATGTGAAAAGCTCAAGCCATTAACTAATTGTTTTATCAATATGATTATTTCGAACGTATTTGCTTTATGAATCCAATTTGATTATTAGGCTAATGCTCGTAACGTTATATTGTAACGTTATATTTGTTTATTGAAAGCCTGAATTTATTGGGAAAAGGCGGAATTCGTTATCTAAGAACC
>OY101450.1:68244951-68269951 GCA_956483635.1 Panzeria rudis | reverse complement strand
CACTTTTCGCAGGTACTCCTCTAGAGTACGATTATATCTTTCTACCATGCCATCGGACTGTGGGTGCAGCGGCGTCGTTCTTGTTTTCTTTATCCCATATAATTCGCACATTTCACGGAATATAGCAGACTCGAAGCTTCTACCTTGGTCATAATGTAATTCTATTGGAACACCATAGCGACATACCCAGTTGTTGACAAATACATTCACAACTGTCCTTGCTTCTTGATTGGGTATGGCATATACTTCTGGCCATTTACTAAAATAGTCCATCACTACAAGAACATAGCGATTCCCGGCGTCGCTGACGGGAAAAGGACCTGCTATATCCATTGCTATCCGCTCAAATGGTGCACCCGAGTTGTATTGCTGCAGCTGTCCTCGACTTTTTCTTACTGGTCCTTTTGCTGCGATGCACTGTGGGCAGTTTGCTATCCAGTCGGCTACGGCTTGTTGACATCCAACCAAATAAAAACGCTGTTTCAGCTTCTCCAGCGTTTTTGTCACTCCCAGATGACCGCCACTAGGACCATTGTGAAACTCGCGCAAAACCTTATTCACCTTGGAGGATGGCACAACTATTAGGTTGGAAGCCATTTTACCATCTGCACTTTCCCATACGCGGTACAACCACCCGTTTATCAGCTTCAGGCTATTCCACTGAGCCCAATAAGATTTCACAAGTGGGCTTTCAGCTGATATTTCATTGCGAGCAGGTCTTCTATTTTCCTCTTTGGCTGCTATAATTGTCGCCAATATGGTGTCGTTCCTCTGTGCCGCTGACCAGTCCTCATCGGAATCGATGTGTGTTAGCCGAACATCAATAACGCATTCCTTATTTTCGGCCTTAACACAATGTCTGCACTCCAAGCTGCAGGGCCGTCGTGATAAAGCATCTGCATTGTTATGCTTTACACCCCTTCTATGCTCGATGCTGAAGTCGTAGCTTTGAAGACGTTCAATCCACCGCGCTAGCTGCCCTTCAGGAATTTTAAACTGCAACAGCCATCTCAATGCAGAATGGTCGGTCCTTAGCGTAAAGTGTTGGCCATACAGGTACTTATGGTAGTGTTTTATACACTGCAACACTGCCAAAAGCTCACGTCGTGTCACACAGTAGTTTCTCTCAGGCTTTGAGAGTATACGGCTATAATAGCCTATCACTTTTTCTATGCTATTGACTACTTGTGACAACACACCTCCTATGCCATAGCCGCTCGCATCGGTATCAAGCAAAAATTTTTCTCCAGCTATGGGGTAGGCTAGTACTGGTGACGTACTCAGTAAACCCTTTAGTGTCTGGAACGCATTCTCCTGCTGTTCGCCCCAGTGATACGGCCTCGACTTATTGGTCAGGTCATGCAGGCTTGCAGCGACGTTGGCAAAATTTGGTACAAAACGTCTGTAGTATGTACAAAGGCCCAGAAAGCTGCGCAGTTCATGAAGATTTTTCGGGCGAGGCCAGGCTTTAACTGCTCGTATTTTATCTTCATCTGTTGAGATTCCGTCTGCCGTAACACGATGGCCCAAATACTTTACTTCTCTCTGGAACAATGCACATTTCTTCACGCTAAGTTTTAAACCAGCTGATGATATGCGTTGAAGAACTTCTGCCAAATTTTTGAGGTGCTCATCAAAAGTTTTTCCCATCACAACGATGTCATCAAGGTACACCAAGCAAGTCTTCCAGTGAAGTCCCTTCAGCACTCGTTCCATTAGGCGTTCAAAAGTAGCTGGAGCATTGCAGACCCCGAATGGCATAACTTTAAACTGCCATAATCCATCGCTCGCGCTAAAAGCAATTTTCTCCTTAGCTTTCTCTGCAATCTCCACCTGCCAATATCCGCTTTGTAGGTCTAACGTGGAGAACCATTTCGTTCCAGCCAGCGTGTCTAAGGTGTCGTCAATTCTTGGTACCGGATAACTGTCCTTCTTAGTAACGTCATTGAGCTTTCTGTAGTCTACGCAGAATCTCGTACTGCCATCCTTCTTTTTGATTAAGACCACGGGCGAACTCCAAGGACTTGAAGATGGCTCGATTACACCATTCCGCTCCATTTCATGAACAAGTTCTTTTACCTCATTCCGTTTTGCTAGGGGTGCACTTCTGGGTGGCTGTTTGATCGGCCTCGCTTCGCCTGTCTTTATTTCATGTTTCACTATTGCCGTTCTCCCTTGGCTTTGATCTTTCAAGGCGAAGAGGCTTGTGTGCCTTTTTAGCAGCTGGTTAGCTTTATTTCTATCAGGAGCTGCTAATGCTGCTACCCATTTCCCCACGTGTTCTTCAAATTGTTCACGCTCTTTTGCGGACATATTGGCTGGTTCAGGCTTTCGCTCGCAGTTTATTATTGCCTCTGGTGGAGTACATTGGCCTATAGCAGAATTTCCGTTGACGACTTTTTCATTGCCTGATAAATTAAGTACTCTTATAGGGATCTTTCCTCCTTTGCAAGTTCTTACGAGGGCTTTTGCTGTTAATAGCTCGCTCTTAATTTCTGTTGGTTCTACTACCCACAACCGATTGTCCTCACAATCTCGCTCCATGCGTGCCCATATTACTGATTCAGACTGCGGTGGTATCGTCTGGTTTTCAATAGCAACTAGTTTCCTTACGTGCGTTTGATTGTCATATCCAACATCAAGCGGTATTTCAACATTACGCCAAATCATCACTTGTTGCCCCATATGCAGGTTGATGCCATGGTTTATCATAAAATCGGCTCCAATAATAACCTCGTCAACAATATCGGCAACGATAAACACATGTTTCACGCTTATATTGGCTATAGTCACCTTCGCTTCAGTCTTACCGTAGACAGTGGCAGGCTCCCCAGTAGCTGTACGTAGTCTTATATTCCTTAAAGGTTCACACTTCCCCTTCACTATATCGGGCCTGATTATTGACAGTAAGGTTGCTATTTTTCTGCTGCATTAGTGATATGGAGATTGTGGGGCCGTCGTTTATGGGAGCTAGCTCTTGCCCCTTAGTGCTAGCTCGTTTTAGTTTAACGGGGACTCTTGTGTTGTTTGTTGGTTCACCCGTTTACTATTCCTTGGTGGCGAAACAGATCTGGATCTTTTTCTTGGCGCCTTGCAGTTGCGCTGGAAGTGGCCAACTTTGCCGCAGTTATAACACAGCTTTTACTTTGCCGTCCTTCTCCGCCAATGCTTGTCTCACTGCCTCCTTGATGCTAGAGACTATATCACTCTCATTTTCGGCAATGACCTCCACGTTCCGCACCTTGCACACCTGTGGCTTCCAAATCACCCTAGCAGTCTCCTGAGCTAGTGCAAATGAAACCATTTCTGCGAATGTAGCCTTTGGTGTAGCACACACTGCAAGCTTGATGTCAGGATCACGGATGCCATTAACAAACGCCTCTGTTTTGACGTGATCCAGGAATGGATGGTTTTCGCCTGGATACGTAAGCTGCACTAACCGCTCAATTTCCATTGCGAAATCTTGTAGAGATTCATTGGGCTTCTGTCCTCTACATCGCAATTCCATGCGGTATATATCTCGCTTATGTTCGCCACCATATTTTCGCTGTAGTGCCGCCATTATGTCATCAAAATTGTTTCTGCAGCTCCCTGGTATGGTTTCAAGTACTTCTGCTGCGGCTCCTTTTAAGGCCAAAATCAGCTCTATGGCCTTTTCTTCACTGTTCCAACCATTTTTGCTGGCAACTGTTTCGAACTGGAACTTGAAGATGTTCAAAGGTGCGCTGCCATCGAAACAAGGCGTCTTTACTCTGCTGGAAGCCTCTGGAATAAATCGCACTGGTCCGCCTTGGCACTGAAGATTAACAATTTTTGCTTCCAAGTCATGCAATTTCTCGTCCACATCTTTTACATGCACTTCGACGCCGCTAATTTCTAGGCTATGGAGTTTATTCTCTAGTTCTGAGAGTTTCTCGTCAAATTTGCTGACTTGTACCTCAATGCCATCTACTCTTCTATTTATGGCCTCCGAAATTTCCACTAGCTTCTCATTTGTGGCCTTAGATGTTTCCTGAACTTCAGCTAGCAGTCGCTCGTTAGCTCTAGATGTTTCTTCAAATTTCTCATTTGTGGTTTTAGATGTTTCTTCAAATTTTTGCATCATAGCGGCGAACATTGTACTTAAGTCCATGCTGCTTGTCGTGGCACGAGTACATACCTCTATTTCCTCTTTATCCTCAAATTCGTATGTCCCGATGTCGATGCCACGCTGCTTGAACTCATCTATCAGCCTCTTCTGAAGTTCCACTTTATTGCCCGTTGTTGGCAATTCCAGCTTACTCAGCTCCTTCTTTAGCTGCTCAACTTTTAGCTCTTCAAACTTCATGGCTTCTATTTATTTTTTTTATGTCGTTTTGTAATTTTTATTAATAATGTTTTTTTTTTTATTATTAATGTCCTTTTTATTATTATTAATGTCCTTTTTATTAATTAGTAATGTCCTTTATTTTATTAATTAATAATGTCCTTCTTATTTTATTTTGCAATTTTACTTCTGACACCAATTGTTACGTTTTTAGTCCTTTACATAAAAACGGTTTTATTATTTTCACAGGATTCGTTGAATTGCAATAAAATAAAACACGGATATTTATTTTACAAATAAATTCTCAGTAACACTTCAAAGTTGCATTTGTACGCATAGAGGCAACGCAGCGTTGCATAGAAAAATTTCGACATAAGTTGGAGCAAAACACGCTGTCTGAGGTGTTTTGCTCACATGACAGTTGTATGGGAAAACATGTAGGAAGATGCAGTCTATATAAATTGTGAGCCAAATATTTATCTGTGTACCTAATTTGATTTAAATTGGTTCGGCCGTTTAGGCGTAATGCCATAACAAATGACAATTGGCAGAGTTATGTGTAGGGGGATGTTTTGACCCATTTATCCCTTCCCGGTCCAAAATCTGGGAATTATGTATAGCCTATATTAATTGTGGGCCACATATCTAGCTGTGCACTAAATTTCATTTAAATCAGTTCAGCCGCTTAGGCGTGATGCTGTAACAAAAATCTGCAAACAAACAAACATACACCTAATTTTTATATAATATATGGATTAGCGCACCTAAACTATGCAATGGAACAACACTTCGAGTGTCGCATCGTGGTCCCAATCTAATTGGAGCAACAATTTTGACAGGCTCATCAAAACGGGAAGATGTTTTTATTCCCCGTATACCAATATTATCAAAAAGTCTGCCATTTCAACTTAAACGTTTGCAGTTTCCAGTAAAACTGGCATTCGCTACAACAATAAGCAAATCGCAGGGTCAGACACTAGATGTGGCAGATCTAAATTTTAAACACCATGCTTTTCTCGCGGCCAATTATATGTAGTCTGCTCACGTGTCCCAAGTTCTAAAAATTTATTAATTTTTACACCAAACAGAAAAACAGCGAATATTGTGTATAGAAATGTCTTATCACCTCTACAGTAGTTATATTTGCATAATTGAATAACAATATTTTTAAGAATATATATTAATACATAAATTTATTGGTTACGCTTTTATAATACGAAATAGAAGTTATAATTCAAACATTAGTTTTAAAAATAGAGACTATTTATTTATTTTATTGATAAGAATAAAAACGATATTTTACTATTGCTATATAAGTAGAGACACCTAGCCAATTTTATATCATTAAAGGTCGTATTAAAAACATAATTCATATATTTTTTTAATATCTAAAGCCTGTTGGGATCTCCACAATTCTCCACCGCAACATGTTAACCCGTGCATCGCCGGATCAAAAAAAGCTATTATTAAATATTTGTATATTGTTAAAAATTTTTTTTGTTCACTGCCGACCAAAAATCAAGACGCGTCTGTTTAACTCAAGAGTAAATTGCGAACTCCTTAAATCAACATGACTTTAACTTTAATTTCAAATAAATTTTATATTAAATAATCATTTCAATCATGTTGGATTTAAATGAAATTCATTTTACATAAAGTTTGAAGCTGGTGGCTGCAGTGCTTACCGCGTGGACTGTCATGCAAATATCAGGAGTTCAAATCTTGGCTGGGTCAGCCAACTACAACTCAAAGTTTTGTGATGCGTTTGCTAATAACCTTCACGTAAGTAAAATAATTAATAAAATAGCTATATGAAAGTCAAAGTTCTTTCAGATTGATATACCTATAATTCAACATGGTTCTTAGTGTTGTTTCAATATCAAACTCACATTGTTTCAAGTCGAAATAACTTAGATTCAATATAATTTTTCGTACTATTTCAGTATCAAGTTTATTTTGATGTTACTGTACTGCAATATTAAATCAACATGAAATATATTTAATTCAAAAGGATAAATATTCCTTCAAGATTATTGTAAATTATGTTAGATTAACATGAAACTCCTATGAAGCAAAACCACTACCGAAAAATGTTAAATTATAAATTATAAATTCGACGAATTTACGTTGAAATTTTTCTGTGTATAGGTTGTAGCCAAAGATACAGGCTATGAATTTTGTAAAAATTAGACAGCTATTTTTAACACTGTGTCCGCTCTATTTTGTTATATAAGACCAATTTTACCGATAATATTCTTTTGTCGTCGGAAACCTTATATCTTCCAAACTGATAGCCTGATACACAAAAAACGTGTGTCCGGAAAAGCTATAGGCTATAAGGTCTGTAAATAAATTCGCTATATTTAACACAGTTGGCGCTTGTTGTTACTATATACGACCAATTTTAAAAATACAAAATGCTTTAAAAAATAAAGTTTAAAGTGCAAATTTGTATTAAAATTTAAAATTAATAGTTAATTTTTATTTTAATTTAATAACAAGTGGTTTCGGAAGCAAATTACAACAAAATCATATAGAAGTACAAAGAAGTAGGAAAATTTTAAAAAGATGTATAGTTAGAAAAAGTGTAAAAAAAAAAGTTTAAAGTCGCATACGCAAGTCTCCGCAGCTTATTTCTGAAACAGTATTACTCTATAATATCTATATTAGGATTAAACTAAATTTTCAGGGACTCTCGGGTATACTGTTTTTGTATCTCTACAAAGATTTAGAAAATTACAACAAAACTTTTTCTGTATTTACGGTTGTAAACCTTAACTGAAATAGCATATATATAAAGTAATACAGTTTAAAATAGCTGATATAACACTTTATCAAATAATTCTGGCACAAAAAACCGACTTCAGTACAAAGAGCAATATACTTAATGGCCTTTCATATAAACAATTTTGAAAATCAGTATGCAAATGGAGGAATTGTGCTCTAATAAATATTTTGGCTGGAGGCGTGGACGACTTGCCCCACCGATTTTCGTAGAAAAATTAAGCACCAAACTCTAAGCAAACAATTCCAAACAAAAAAAGAATTTTGGAAGTCGGCCCATAAGTGGAGGAGCTATGAGATAATCAATATTTCGGGGGAAGGGGAAAAAATTATGGTACCAATCTGCAAGAAGGGCTTGCAGCAAATTTCCCAACTGATTATCGAAAAAAAACTATGAAACAAAACTGTACTCAAAACCTTTCAAAGTTTCCCCCTCCCATTTTCGAAAAGAATTGTGAGGCCAAACTACTAGCGAACCCTTGCAAACAAGACAATCAGTTCACAAGTTTTGTCAAACCCTTTCAAACAAAACAAGAATTTTGAAAATCGGTTCACAAATGACAGCGTTATGCGTGGGGAGGGAATTTCCGCCCTCCGATTTTCGAAGAAAATTTATGGGACCAAACTGCAGGCAAACCCTTTCCAACAAAGAAAGAATTTTAAAAATTGTTTCACAAATGACAGAGTTATGCGTGTACAAACATAAAATAATTAAAAAAAAGAACATTGATAGCCTCCTTCTTTTTTGAAGTCGGTTAAAAAATAAATTACTTTGTCCGAAAACGTCCATCATTAGCGATTCAATTCGCCAACAAATTTTATATAAATTCAATAAAGAATTACAACCTAATAATTTCTCAATGTTTAAAAGGCCATATTTTCCGAACCAGGTAACATAGTGACAAATAAATTTGATTTTTAAATAAACTGAATTTTCTCCTTTTAAACTGCGTTTAAATTTGTTTCAAATTCAATAACCGTTTTGTTTTATTTCCGCCGCTAGATATGCTGTTTTTCCCCCCGTGCGTAGTTCCATTTCATCATTTATATGAAAAATTTAAAGTGTAAGAAAACAAATCGCATTTCTTGTCATTTATTTTATTTATTTATTTGTTTTCATATCCTGTACAACAAGAATTGATCTTATATTTTTAGTACAGGAACGCATAACGCTATAAAAAATTCTATGATTAACAAAACAACCTAATATAAATATAACAACGTGTGTTGGGGTGGTATCAACAAGCACACCCAGCTCCAAAGGTAGGGCAACCACCACGGAACCTAGCAGTGTCCTGTTTGCCAAGGCGATCAGGTCTTCGATCTTAGTGGCCGACGTGGCACAGCCAGGAAAGAAGGTGAAGGGCATCGACCCAGCTGGCCCGCTGAAGGACCCCCGTAAGGAGGTCCCGAAGAGGGCGAGATCTGGGGAAGAGCAGCCCTCCATCTCAAAAAAGATAAAAAGTCGACGAGCCAGGAGGGTGATCTTCGGGCAGCTGTCATAGATCAGAATGATCCGGATGGAAGGATCAATCCTGAGCTATGGCAGCTGGTGGAAGGTAGGCTTATATACGAAATTGGTCTAGCGGGAGCAGAGAAGGAGGAGGAATTGCAATTCCATGGCGCGGACTGGACGAGAGGCGTCAAACTGGTCAACTGCGGTAATAAGAAATCATTTGATTTCTTAAAATCCGTGGTTGGCAGGTGTGGCGACTTTCGGCCGGAGGCGAGACTGGAGGTGATTCTGGCTTCTGCTCTGCCTATTAGGACAGTGGTGACAGTATGGTTCCCACCACCCGCCAGATCGGTGGAAACCATTCTGTCAGTGCTGGCAGCTCAGAACTCACCTCTCAGGACAGACCAGTGGAAGCCCTTGGCTTCAATGGACTGTAAAGAGAGTGTGGGTAAAGATCTTCGGTTCGCCGTGGATCAGGAGTCTCTTAAGAGACTGCGGCTGTTGGGGGGCGTTGTGAAGTTCGGCTTGGGGACTGTCAGATTTAGATACCCTAAATCTGATGATCCCAAAGAGGCTGCGGGTGGTGCAGATAAACCTGCACCATAGCGAGGCAGCCTCGGCCGAGCCAACATCATTCCTCAACAGATCGCAGGTAGACGTGGCTCTTCTCCAGCAACCCTGGATTAATAAAAATAGCGTTTGTGGACTAAGAGTCACGGGCTACATATTGTATGTCCCGATCACGGAGGACAAGGTTAGGACTTGCGTTTTAGCAAGGAAGGAGCTAGTTTTAACTTTGTTTAATTCTTTCAGCCATGGAGACCTTACGGTCATCACTGGAGGGGCCAGGGGGAAGCAGGGATTTGTGCTTGCCTCGGTCTACATGCCCTATGATGCTGCAGACACGCCGGGGGCTGGCGTGCTGTAGCTGACGAAGTATACGAGGACAAGGGGTGTTGCACTCGTACTCGGCTGTGACGCAAATGCACACCATAGTCAGTGGGGAAGCAGCAACATTAACAAAAGAATTGAGTCAGTGTTTGATTTTATTACTTCCAGCAATATGTTTATTTGTAACAGGGGCAATGTCCCCACGATCAGGAATAGGGATAGGGTGGAGGTTATAGACATAACACTGACTAACAGACATAGGAGCCTTGTAGAGCATTGGAGGGTGGACTCTGACTGTACGTTTTCAGATCACAGTAGGATATCCTTCAGTTTAAACTTTGCAGGATCAAGACGTAACCCATATAGGAGGCCAAGAAGGACAGATTGGGATACCTACAGGGCCACCGTTGACATTAGAGCAAGGGACTTTCTGCGCGGTGTAGAGACACAAAGGGGAGTTGAAAAGGAGGTGCGGTATTTCACTAAGAACTGCATAGAAAGTTGTGAGCTATCCTGTCCATTGGTTTATCCAGGTAATAGCAGCCTTCGTGGTGGACCAAGGATCTGAGGGATCTGCGGTCCTCGGTAAGGAGGCTGTTCAATAGGGCGAAGCTCACGGGCATGATGGAGGACTGGAACAGCCAACAGGTACAAGGGAGATCTAAAGAGGGCGAAAAGGGCCTCATTGAGGAAATACTGTGAGGAGGTCGATTCCGTCAATGAGCTATAGAGGTTTCGGCGGGTACTGGCCAGGGACCCTAAGGCCCCTGGGCATATTCAAAGAGTGGATGGCTCATGGACGGAATCCAGCTCTGAGACCTTATCTGTGCTTATGGACACACTTTTCTGGCTGTAGAGAAGTAAGGAACGAGGTAGCGGCTGCGGTTAGGTTCGACTCATTGGCGGTACCACAGTTAGGTGAGACAGTAGACGACATAGTGACATTGGGAAGGGCAGCATAGGCAATAAACACTTTTGGGCCCTATAAGTCACCGGGACCCGATGGTGTTTTCCGGCCATGCTGCAGAATGTCCCGGAGCGCGTACTAATGTCTCTGGTGAAAATCTTCAGGATATGCTTGTTTAGAAGGTTTATGCCCGAAGGCTGGAGAGAGGTTAGGGTCATCTTCATACCCAAGGCGGGTAAGACGAGCCACTCAAAGCCGAAGGACTTCAGGCTGATCAGTCTTTCATCTTTTCTTTTGAAGACACTGGAGCGACTGATCGACCTGCATCTTAGGAACACGATTGATACGCGCATCATCAGTGGTGCTCAGTATGCCTATTTAAAAGGCAGGTTTGTGAAGAGCGCGCTTCATGATGTGATTAGTGTTATTGAGCGGGGATTGCAGCATAAAGATTATACCTTGGCTGCGTTCCTGGATATTGAAGGAGCCTTTAACAATATTAGTATAGAGGCTATTAGGGAGTCGTTAGAGCTGCTCGGTATTACCAACTTTCTGGTGGAGTGGATAACTCTCATGCTTAGCAGCAGAATTACCAACTCAGGTATGGGAGGCGTGAACCTGACGAAATTGGCGACTAGGGGCACGCCACAAGGAGGAGTTCTATCATCCCTACTGTGGCTGCTGGCAATGAATGAAATTCTTAGGCGTTTCAACAGGAGCGGCCGGAAGATAGTCGCCTATGCGGACGACGTGGTTTTAATGGTAAAGGGAAAATTTCTTCCCACTATCAGTGAAGTCATGCAGTCGGAGCTTGACGAACTATCTTCCTGGGCTAGTAGTAAGGGACTGGGGGTCAATGCCGAGAAGACTGAGTTAGTCCTCTTTACCGGGAAATACAAAGTAAACAGTTTTGTACTGCCTAGGATTGGAGGAGTAGAGCTAGGGCTAGCAAAGGAGGCCAAATACTTGGGTGTCAGCTTAGATAGTAAACTTTCATGGATGAGGAACACTCAAGAAGGGCTAAAGAAAGGTTTAAATGCCTACTACGCATGCAGAAACTCCGTTGGAAGGAACTGGGGTCTGCAACCGAAGGTGGTAAACTGGATTTACACAACTGTTGTCAGGCCGGTTGTTTCCTATGGCTGTGTGGTGTGGTGGGAGGCGTTGAGGAAAGAGAGTCATAGGAGATTACTTGCTAAGGTGCAGAGGTGCGCCTCTCTGGGCGTCACAGGAGCCCAGGGGAGCACACCTCAAGCTGCCTTGGATGTCATTCTTCATCTGCTTCCCATAGACGATTTTGTAATGAGAACGGCAGCAAGGAGTCTCCTAAGACTACTAGAGGCAGGGTTGGTAAGGACAGGAGTAACAGGTCACACAGCAATCCTTAATGAGATCAGTTTTAGCGGGGGTCCCCATAACTCATGGGTTCACGGACTCTAAGGTTGCTGAAATTGATTTTGGGAGGACACCCTCATTAGTGATTCCGGATAGGAACTTTTGGGTTGATCTGATAGGCTTTATGAGGGTTGTACGGTTTTCACGGACGGGTCCAAAATAGAAACAGGCATGGGAGCTGGTGTCTATTTTTTGGGGACGGACATTCGTAGGTCTTTTAGGCTACCGAACGAGTGTAGCGTTTTCCAAGCTGAGATCCTGGCGATCCTCAGGGCCACGGAGATAGTGGCCACAGATATGACTGAGGGCGAGGAGGTAACCTTCTACGTCGACAGTCAGGCAGCGCTAAAAGCATTGAAGGGACACTGTGTCAGATCGAAGCTAGCTAGTGACTGCAGCAGAGCCCTCAACTTGCTCATGGACAAATATGGTGTTAGATTATGTTGGGTTCCCGGCCACTGCAATGTTGAGGGAAATGAGACAGCTGATGAGCTGGCAAGATTAGGGTCCGCGTTAGATGTGGAATTGTGTGATAGATCGGTTAAAGTACCGATCGGTCATTACTATAGGGAGCTCAGTGTCTGGGTGTCGAATAAGGCCAACCGTTCATGGGGGAGCAGGGAGGATTGTAGAGTCTCGAGGGCCATGTGGCCAAAGCTTGACTTAGGCAGATCCGAACTGTTACTGAGCATGAATAGGAAGGTGATAGGGGTCGTAATAGGCGCATTGACTGGTCACTGCTCGGTCAGGGCGAGGACCAGCATTTGGGAGATTGGCACTCCCGATTTTTGTAGGATGTGCGATGATGAGGATGAACTAGAAACTATTGAGCATGTTATCTGCCATTGCCCGAGGCTGCAACGACACAGGCTTAGGTGGCTTGGCAGACGTTTCCATGAAAGCATTAGTGATATCGCGAAGTGTGAACTTGAGGATATCAGGGGATAGCAGGATGATCCTTTTCTGGGTTTTAATAGAGGGTATGAATAGAAGGGAATCACAATGGATCCAACTGGGTCTCCGAGTGGATGTGCGGCATAGCACTACCCTTCCCAACCTAACCTATCAACGTTTGTAAGAAATTATGTAAATAAGTTAAATAGAAATGTTTTCTGTGAATTTGCTGACTTAGTGGAAGACTGTTCCAAAGAGGGGCGGCATGTACATAAAACTGCCATTCATAAACTAGACATTGATGTCGAGGTATTACAATATTTCGGTTTCATTGCGATTGGAAGAAACATATTTTATCAAAAATATATTTGGGTGTTTCACTGTTTATAATCTTATGCAAAAAAGTTAGAGTTCGAATTTTTAAGAGATTTTCAAATGAGATTCCATAAAGATTATTGGAAACGGCTGAAACACGATCAAACCTTCTCACTCCATGCACATACATATCTAGTAATGTTATTATATAATACATTCACTTCTTTTACTAACTGAGTCACAATTTGCAAATAATTTACACCCATACAGCAGGGAAAGAAGCATATATGTCTTGGCAATTATGATCCTTATTATTAAAGGAGTGAAATACTGTGTGGACCATAGAGCTCTTATGTTTACATAAGTTTGACCAACCAGAGAGTTTACGTGATCAGTCCATGTCAAATTACTGTTGAAAATTATCCCAAGACTTTTCGCTGCATTAACAATTTCAATTTTCTCGCCATTTAAAACAATATCTTCGCAAATGGAGGAAACCAAGCTTGTTTACATACAACAATGCATTTAGATTTGCGTGGATTCAAACAGAGTCCGTTAGCACTAGCCCAGAGGTAAATTTTATTTAAATCGTCATTTAAATGAGATATGCCTAAGGCAATGTTTTGAACTGGGCTACTTAAAGTAAGCTGTACGTCGTCTGCGTATAGGTGGATTTTGCATTTCGAAAGTTGTTTTGGCATATCATTTGCATATAGGAAAAACAAGAGTGGTACTAAAATAGAGCCCTGACGCACTCCTCTATTAAGGGGCACGCTATCTGACCAAACATCGTTTACGAATACCGACTGTGTGCGATTCGAAAGATATGACGATATAAGTTTAGTTGATGTGTTCGTAAATTTTAAAAAAATTTTTCGGTTTTTTAGTGAGTATGTTATGGTCTACCGGTTCGAAAGCCTTAGAATGATCCAGAAGCACTAAAAAGTTAATATTCCCATTTTCTAACCCCTGCCATATATTTTCACTAACTTCCGCCAGAGCCGTAACGCAGCTATGGCTCTGACGAAAGCCAGATTGTTTACTAGAAAGTAAATTATGAGCATTAACATATGTAAGTAATAATTTGTTTGTATAAAAGCTTTTCTAAAACTTTCGATAGAAAACACAATATAGCTATCGGTCTGTATTCTCCATTCGTCTTGGGTAATGGCACAATTTTTGCATGTCTCCAACTTGACGGGTACTTACACGACATTATAAAAGTGTTAAAAATATTAGTAAAATAAGGCAGAATGGTAGGCAAAAGCAGTCTTACAAATTTTGGGTGTAGGTTATCGGTTCCCACTTCGTTTGACTTCAACAAGAAGCACGTTGACATAACGTCATATTGAGTAACGCAAGAAAATTGAAAATGATTGCCTCTTATCTCATCATATGCATTCAGGCAGTTTGCGGAATAATTTAAAAAATTGGCATTTGCTTGTATCGTAGTAATCGTTCTGTTAAGCGTGTTTGCATCCACGTGGTAATCAACACTATTGTTTGATGTGCCAATTCCTATTTCGAATTGTATTCCAAGTTTGCTGACAATTAATTGCGGTTCTAATCCGATTAGAATAGTAATAAATTTTAGCCTATTTTATATGTTTATTAAAATTTTTTCCGGCAGTGGAATATTGTAACTTAAGCTCAGAAGTTTTATGTCTCTTTCACCTGGCATATGCGAAGTCCCTTTGGTGTATAGCATTCTTAACCATATTTGTAAACCATCATGGCTTTTCCTTATGACTCATTTTCTTATGTTTCAGTGGTACAGTTAGGTCAAAAAGATGTTGAATGTTATGCTCCAGAAATGACGACTGCTTGTCAACGGAGGACATAAAATATATCTTACTCCAGACTATAAGTGATGAATATTCGTAGAGATGATTAAGATTTATTTGGCTGAAATCGCGATAACTGAAGTACTTTTCCACTTGTTGGACTTGAAAGTTGTAAGTTAGGGTTGATGGTACAAGCCAGGTTTCCGAAACACAAATAACATCATTGCTGAGTTTTCCAAAACTAATTTAAGCTCACCGATTTTATTATATAGGCTTTGAACATTTATGTGCACTATTTTTTAGCCCTTTTTGTACTTAGCCAAGATCCTGCCCATGTTCATTGTTAAATCTTTGTATCTTCCACGTTCATCCCTGTTAGATGTCATGAAAACATATATCAAAGTGTGCAATGCTAATAGACACAAAAGTTAAAAAAATTATATAAAGCACCAATTATGAGATTACTATTATATCATAAAAAATAGAATCAAACTTAAAAAATTTTAAGAGACTTGTATTAAAAACTATCACGAAATAAAATATAGAGATCATATAAGGTCCGTTCATTTACTTTGCTAGCAGAAACTAGCAACGAGAGAGTAAAGCAGAAATTTGTAGAATTACTCTCCCAGATATGAAAAAGTAAATGAACGCTTTACTAGCAAAAATTTGCAAGTATCACAATAAACAGTTTGTACACCCAGAAAACTTTACATTAGCTGTTAGTACTTTGTATGAAAAGTTAGACATATCGTAAAAAATATATGAAAATTTTATCATTTTGAGGTTGTTCTTTTCCACGCAAAATGAGGGACCTATTTGCTATTTTGATTGCAATGTGTAGATTATTAAAACCTTTGGATCTTTGGGAGCGATATAAAAATGATTTATACGAGGATATTCTGCGCCGAAAACAGATAAACAATGCAGAACTTACTTTTGACGAAACGATATATAATGAGGCTCTCATAATTATTGATCACAAGGTGATTGCTATGGTAGAAAAAGTTGTAAGTAACTTTGGTATTACACGGCCAAATCGATTGGAAAGTGTGCGTGATGAGTTGCCAAGGGAACTTAACTACAATACTTCTGCGTTAAATGCTCAAATTGAGGAGATGTTGCCAAAATTAATACCTGAACAAAAAAGAGCTTTGATAAAGTTCTAAGCGAAGTCAATAAAGGAGATGGAGCTTTATTATTTTTAGATGCACCGGGAGGCACTGGTAAAACATTTGTCTTAAATCTTTTGTTGGCACAAATTCGTAAAGATTCCAATATAGCTCTAGCAGTAGCTTCTTCGGGTATAGCTGCAACTCTTCTTAATGGTGGTCGGACGGCGCATTCCGCTTTTAAATTACCAATAGAGTTAGCAGAAATTGAATCTCCAACGTGCAACATAACCAAAAATAGCGCTGGTGGTCTATTGCTCCAAACATGTAAATTATTGGTATGGGATGAATGTACTATGTCCCATAGACATGCAGTAGAGGCATTAAACCGAATTATGCAAGATATCAAAAGCAGTGATAAGATAATGGGAGGAATGGTCGTATTGCTTGCTGGGGACTTTCGAAAAACTTTACCCGTAGTCCCAAGAGGAACTCCAGCTGATGAAATTAAAGCCTGCTTAAAAGCTTCACCCTTATGGAACAAGGTTTCAAAAATTAGTTTGACAACTAATATGCGAGTAGTTTTTTTTAATGACCATGAAGCTGGAGCTCATGCCACTGAACTGCTTAAGATTGGAAATGGCCAAGTTTCGAGAGATGTAAATGGAGAGATTTTGTAAGTTAGTTTCTTCAGGAGAAGAGCTAATATCCAAAGTTTATCCAAAAATTAATAATAATAAGGAAAACGGAAATTAGTTGGGCGAGAGAGCTATACTAGCATCGAAAAACAATTCTGTAGCACAAATTGACCATAAAATTTTGAAAAAAAATGTCAGGTGTTTCTACAATACAGTGAACGAAGATCAGCCTACTTTATATCCAATTGAGTTTTTGAACTCTATCGAGATATCTGGAGTTCCATAACATAAAATTGAGTTGAAAATTGGTGTCCCTATTATATTTATGAGAAACATTAGCGCACCAAAACTATGCAATGGAACAAGACTTCGAGTGTCGCATCTTAATCGCAATCTAACTGGAGCAACAATTTTGACAGGCTCATCAAAAGGGGAAGATGTTTTTATTCCCCGTATACCAATATTATCAAAAAGTCTGCCATTTCAATTTAAACGTTTGCAGTTTCCAGTAAAACTGGCATTCGCTATAACAATAAACAAATCGCAGGGTCAGACACTAAATGTGGCAGGTGGAAATTTGACACACTATGCTTTTCTCATGGCCAATTATATGTAGCGTGCTCACGTGTCCCAAGTGCTAAAAATTTTTTCATTTTTACACCAAACGGAAGAACACCGAATATTGTGTATAGAAATGTCTTGTCACCTCTACAGTAGCTATATTTGAATAATTGAATAACAATATTTTTAAGAATATATATTAATACATAAATTTATTGGTTACGCTTTTATAATACGAAATAGAAGTTATACTTCAAACATTAGTTTTAATAATTCTGGCAAAAAAACCGACTTCAGTACAAAGAGCAATATACTTGATGGCCTTTCATATAAACAATTTTGAAAATCAGTATGCACATGGAGGAATTGTGCTCTAATAAATATTTTGGGTGGAGGCGTGGAAGACTTGCCGCACCGATTTTCGTAGGAAAATTATGCGACCAAACTCTAAGCACACCATTCCAAACAAAAAAAGAATTTTGGAAGTCGGCCCATAAGTGGAGGAGCTATGCGATAATCAATATTACGGGGGAAGAAGAAAAAATTATGGTACCAATCTGCAAGGAGGGCTTGCAACAAATTTCGAAAAAAAACTATGAAACAAAACTGTAGTCAAACCCTTTCAAACAAAAAAACAATTTTGAAAATTGGTTCACAAATGACAAACTTATGCATGGGGGGAGTAAGTTTCCCCTCCCATTTTCGAAAAGTATTGTGGGGCCAAACTAGTAGCAAACCCTTGCAAACAACACAATAATTTTGAAAATCGGTTCACAAATGATATAGTTATGGACTGGGGGGGGGGCGTAGAGGGGAGCAAATTTCCCCCTCCCATTTTCGAAAAGAGTTATTGGGCCAAAGTGCTAGCAAATCCTTTCAAACAAAAAAACGGGTTTGAAAATCTGTTCACAAATGACAAAGTTATGCATTAGTTTCCCCTACCATTTTCAAGAAGAATTATTGGGCCAAACTGCTAGCAAACCCTTTCAAACAAAAAAGAATTTTGAAAATCGGTTCAAAAATGACAGAGTAATAGATTTGGGGGGGGGGGGAGCAAATTTCCCCCAAGAATTTTGAAAATCGGTTCACAAATGACAGAGTTATGCATGGGGGAGAGCAAATTTCCCCCTCCGATTTTCGACAAAAAATTTTGGGACCGATTTTTCTCAAACCCTTTCAAATAAAACAAGAATTTTGAAAATCGGTTCACAAATGACAGAGTTATGCGTGGGGGAGCAAATTTCCGCCCTACGATTTTCGAAAAAAAATTTATGGGACCAAACTGCAGGCAAACCCTTTCCAGCAAAAAAGAATTTTAAAAATTGGTTCACAAATATAAATTTTATTAAGTCTGTATATATTGACAACCTGAGGCTTTTTAATATTTACACTTTCACAAATACTATTAAAAATGCCTAGCAGGTTTTCATTATCATACTAGGTACACCACTACTAGGTACGATTGAGTTATCTTGTTTAATTAGTTTTCTCTTTAGGTCGATTAATTCATCTTTTAAATTTTTAACTCGGTGGTTTCAGACTCTAGTACGTTCACTCTCTCTTTAATTTCACTGGTTGTAGTTTCTAGAATGGTTATTCTTTTACTAATAGAATGTAAATCTGATAGGATTACATTAAATCTATTATCGATTTCACTTACGAGCTCTTCTTTGTATTCTTTACATTTGTTTTCTATCATATTAAGTATATTCTCAGTGAGTTTATCGAAACGCCTATCGATTAAAGTTATTAATTTAAAAGAAGTTTCGGTAGTTGAATGAGGTGAGGTAAAAGTAGCATTTTCAAGAAAGGAGTTTTGCAACACTTCTCTTATACGTTTTTGCACTGTAGTTTTCATCGGCGAAGATTTTCCTGTACAGTTTATTGGCTCTTGCATATTGTTTTTGTTGGTTTTATTTTTTTTTTTTGGAATTTTAAGAGTTATTCTTGTTGTGGTTAATTGTCCCCCGCAGAGCACGGGTAATACATCTTGGTGAAAACAATATCCTTGATGTTGTGCTTTCTGGGGATAGGGCAATTGATTTTTGCTGACATTACCTTTGGCCAATTACCCCTAAAACTTATGTGTTACTACCCAATCTCTGGAAACAGAGCAACGGGCGTACATATATTTATTTCAGGAAGTAGGCTTGCCTACGCTAGTCAGTAAGGAGGTGGAAGGGCACCTATGGTTTCACGCAAGACCAAAGTCAATAGAAAGTTAACCTCTAAGGGTTTTCTTTTGAGGCTTTACCAGTAGCATGAACTGGTACCACGGGAACCAGTTGCCTCACAGATGACCTGCCTTCCAGAGGGTTAAAAAGATTATGCTTGCCGTTAAGCGACATCATCTTGGATGATGTTCGTGGCGGACTTCGTCTCACCCTCAACAGGAGGGATGATTGTTGGTGAGGTCTCCTTCGGGAGGTCACGTGGTGGCTGTGGTTGCTACCAAAATCGCTGGGAGAGGTGTTGGTTAAAAGACTGATGCTTGCCCAGTGCTAGTGGCCGGCGTGGATTCTGCCCACCAACGAAAAACCTCTTTGTGCTGTTGCTAAAGCAACAGACGCTTCATCGGTAGTGCTTTATGGAGAAGGGGAATATTTTGCATAGAGTTGTCTACACATTGTTGTAGGTACCTGGCTTGCTTCTGGTTCGCCGGATACCTTGTGTACATCGCGTAAGCTGCTGATGTAGCAGAGATTAGATAGCTAAAACATTCGAACAATGTGTTTATGTATGGTCGGTGACCATGCATGAGAAGTTGCTTACCTGTGTATACCTTGCATGTCACACAGGTGTGCCTTCGGGGTAACTCGGGGGTGGTGGTGAACACTCAACTTCACTCTGTGTTATGAGAACACCGTCGGATTAGGCCGTAATGGCAGATACCGTCCCACAGTGAAAATGACTGGAACTTTAACTAGCGCACATCTCTTCCGCCAGACAATTGATTTACTCTTTATTAACACTTGCGATCAGGGCTGTCAGATATGGCGATTTATCGCCAAACGTGACGATTTTTCAACTTTTTTGGCGTGTAAATTTTTGATTTGGCGACATGGCAATTTTTCTGGCGTTAAATAAATTTGTTGGCGATTTTATGGCTATTTTTTTTAACAAAATTGAACTTCAAAATGTTTGTAATTCAGGAAAATAGTTTGTTGAAGGAGTATTTTCAAATATAAATCCCACCAAAACTCGTCTGCGAGAAATTAAAATAATTGGGGGATTCAAACGGGTGTGTTATCTAGTCATATTGTCATAATGTCTTAATATATTACAATAGTGTTAAGACGTTGTTGTTGTGCTTCAAACAAAAAAGTCCTATTATAATAAGAACTTGTGTGCTGTGTTTATTGTGTTGTCTTAACTACACAGTAGAAATCTGAGCCGAACAGCCGAGTCTTTAGTGGAGCCGGTGATAATATTTACAAGCCGGCGCTATTGATATATGGTGTATGTATGCAATGTGTAAGTATTCCTGAAAATTGTTCACAGTTTTATACGTTAATAATGTTCATATAAGTTTTAAATAGGTAAAAATAAATAAATTCAGTAAAGTGCGACTTTTTCTCGCACACGAAGGAAGCCGTACGAATACACATTGATATATCCCTTTTCGTTTTCGCCCTTTTTTCATTTTGGTAATTTTTTCGTGTTGCTTTTTTGTTTAATTTTAAGCTTTTTTCGATGTTTTGCCGATTTTTTTGGTTTTGCGTTTTCTTAATTTTTGTGATTTTTTTCGTTTTTTGCAATTTTTATTGCTTTTTCGTTTAAGTCAAGAATACCAATAAAAAATCATGAGGTAAGAGCCCTTTTTAGAATAACAATTTTTGCCAAATATTTTTTCGGCGCTCTTTTTTGGTTCCGGAGTTACGGGATGCAAAACTTTTATTTTTAACTGGGCATAACTCTAACAATTCTGCACGAATATAAACGATATGTATATAATTTTAAAGTGCTCTAAAATACCTTCTACTGGTTAATTAAAAAATATTAGCCCGACTTTTTACGTAAGAACACCGTTATCTCAAAAAGTGATCCATATAATGGTACTTAACCATGTATACAAATTTATAGAAAACCTTCCAAGCTTTCATTTGGTATATACTTTAAATCTGTAATTTTTAAAATGCTTTCTTTATTTTCAACAGCGTTGGTATTCTCAACTTGTTTCTGTTTTTTGTTAGTTTTGACGATTTTTTTTTATTGTTTTGCGTTTTTTTTTGTTTTGGGGTTTTTTTTGGCTTTTTGACGATATTCTTAGTTTTGGCGATTTCCCGGTTTTGAGGGTTTTTTTCGGTTTTTGGTAATTTTTTTATTTTAGAGATTTTTTTTGGTTTTTGGAGATTTTTTAGTATTAGCGCTTTTTTTTTTTGTTTTGGCGCTTGTTTTTTGTTTCGGTGTTTTTTTCATTTTTAGCGGTTTGTTTCGTTTTTGATAATATTTTTAGTTTTAGCGACTGTTTTAGGTTTTAATGCTTTTTCCCGTTTTGACGCATTTTCGGCTTTTGGCGTTTTTTTAAGTTTCTTGGCGATCTTTTTAGTTTCGGTGATTTTTTGCGTTTTAGCGATTTTTTTTTAATTTTAATTTTGGAATATTATGGTTTTAGCGTTTTTTTAAATATCAAGATTTAGCCTTTTACGGTTTCTAAGATACAGCAAATTGTCTAAATTACATAGTCAAAATTTTGTTTGTATACTTTTCCTTTCTGGCGGCCACCGATCGTTTTTCCACTAACAGCCGTCCGGAAAATTAGTCGACTTAATGAACTGGTTTTGTTTATGTTTATGTATTTTAACAATTTAATTTTGTATGTACGAAGGAAACATATCTAGATTTTAGCTAAGAATGGAGTGTTTAAACGATAATCAGGTAAGGTCTTATGTATTACAACTAGGGATGTAACGAATACCGATACCGATACCGATATATCGGCGATACTTCAGATTTTCCGATACATCGGTATCGGCGATATTTTACTGTCGATACGACGATAATTTTAAAAATTTTTTCAGAGCTTTTTTTAAAAAATAGTTTCTTTTTGTCCGATTTTACCATGAATTAAATTCTCTTCGTTATTTTTTAAATCTTATTAATATCAATTTTAAAAATTAATAATATTTTATGCTGTTATTTTGTAAAAAAAATTATTTATTTTTTGTTAATTTTACCATGAATTCAAGTTCAAGTCGTTGTTTTATAAATCTTATTCCAGCAAAAAAAAAGATACTCCAAAGAAGTCATGAAAATGTAGATCTGGAAGTATTGCAAATTTGGATAATTTCTAATTAGTTTTACATATCATTGCCATTGCAAGAAGTTTTGTTTTTCGATTACCAATTCGGTGGAAGCGATGCTAGGACAAATTTCTTTTTCGGTATTCTATATGATTTTTCCTCAAGGAAAAAGGATAAAAAATTACCCATTTTCAAAATTTTTTTATGCGAATTTAAACTCTGATCTGTATTTTCATGTAAATTTAAGTGAATAAATATAAACTTAGAAGTCTTTTAATAATTAAGCTATAAAGCTATTTAGAAGAATATTAGTTGATAAATGTCCTTTAAAAAAATCGATTTTTTAAAAAGCATGGCGAGTATTTTTTAAAATTATAAAGGAGTTAAACATATTTTCTTGCTTTTCTACTAATTATCTGCATATTTTTAATATAGATTTTTTGGAAGCAAAGAAAATGTAGCACCTTAAAAATTACTTCCAATGTTTTATCAATTTTAAATATTCTCTCTTATAATGTAATTTTGTATAATAAAAAAATTGCGCTTGAGTTTTGTTAATCTAAACTTGAACTCAATTTCAATATTCGTATCGGTATCGGAATCGGTATCGGCGATATTTATTTTAAAATATCGGTATCGGATCGGCAAAACGGCGTATCGTTACATCCCTAATTACAACGTCCAATAGGTAATTTTCGCACAAACCGGCTATTCTTTTTGTTTTTTCGCTTGTTCTTGGCATCTTAATTCCAAATGTATATAATTGTTTTTTTTTAATCAGCTGACTCAAATTTGAAATAGCACACTTAATTATGATGGGGTGCTCACACCAGTCATATTTTTTCGTTTTATTATTTTAAGACATATGACTTTATGACAACCGTTTGAATCCCCCAAATGTGTTTTTATGATGTTTCTTAAAATAATTATAGTCATTTATGACTGTCTTTTGACTTTGGATGAGAAAAATTTACATGAAATAATTTTTGGCGATTTGATTTCTACTTTTAGCGATTTTCTGTAAAATTTTTATACGATTATTTTGTAAAAATTTATATTAAAAAAAGTTATATAAAACAGATTTATTATCAAATATACATATATTAAAAATAAAAGATGAAACAGAACTGGGGCTAGACGAGTTTTTCCGTACAAATTGACAGTAATCATACGCCGCAAAAAGCAGTCATAAGATAGATTCTATTTTATTTTGAGAACGTTTTTTCTCATGCTCTCAGTTTTATCGACTCATTCTCTCAACAATGTTGCCGTGTTTTAATAAATTTCATACATTTTTCATACAAAATATAAGAACAAAAGAAAAACACAATAATAAGAGAGAATTTTGAAGCTACTACCGTCGATATAGTTTTGGGCCTATTTATTTGACAGCGTTTTTGTCTGAAGTTGCAGACTTAGTTATGTTTCATCATTAACTACATAAAATTGATTTTGGCGGCTTTTGGCGATATTTTAAAATCAATTTGGCGAAATAGGTCGGAAAAAATCTGACAGCCCTGCTTGCGATCCTTTGTTAAAATAAAAAAAGGAATTCAATAGAGTTATACCTTAAGCCTGGTACGCAGTTCTGCCTCAATTTCAGGCTGCCATAAGAAGTATGTGTAAAAAAACAAACTGAAATTCATGTTTGAAACATTTTTAGGTGACTTTCCGTTTGGTAATACGCAGCTGAAAAGAAAAATCAACACAATTTTTGTTTAGTACAGGGATGGCATATCAATTATTGTAGACTTTTTTTCCCTCAACTAAAACAAAAATTAATGTTCAGACAATTGTTTGCTTAAGAAATTGTTGATATTTTGTGTGTTTTTGGTTTTTGAAATAATTTTTCATACATTATACGTTGTAAGTTGTAATTTATAGAAATAAGTGAATTTACGTGAATAAAAACAAATTTGTCTACACAACAATTATTCCGTGTAGAAATAAATACAAAATTTCACACCTGAAATTCAGGTGGATCTGCATACTAGGCTTTAAATACAAATTAGAACTTACATGTTCCCTTCTCGTTCCCATTGGCATTTGTTGTGAATTTATTTTGTAAAAAATTCGCGGAAGTAAACATTGGCGGTGCCAAAATTTTTATGTTTGTGAATTCGCTTCCAAAACTTTGTTACTTTGTTCGCGGCAGTAGTGAATAATGAGTAATGACGTCAACGTGCACTCGCAAATACAATTAAAAGGTTTTTTTTTATTATAAAATTACAGTTAATTTGAATTTTGTAAGGTGGCGCCACGCCAATAAAAAGTAATACTTAGTTTTAGCCTTTTCCTGTTAACCGATTAATCTGATATTTGCTGAACACCTTTCCTTACGATGACTATACAATTTTGTAATTAAAAAGGGGGCGGCGCCACGTCCATAAAAAATAATATTTAGTTTAGCCCTTTTCTGTTAACCGATTGATCTGAAATTTGGTGAACACATTAAATTTTCATGACCTATTGATCTGATGACGTTACTATTATGTGTATTCAGTATTATTGTAAATCACAGATGGCCGCCAGCACAAAATGGTGATTAGTTATTTGTCTATAAACACCTCAATATGGATATCAAATGAAAGCGTTTGACTAGTAGAATACAGTAGGCAATGAAAAACTTCCGATTCCACAATGGCGGCCAGTACGAAATGGGGTTGGGGGTTATATTCATGCATAGATATTGTCAGCCCCCTCAATATTGGTAT
>OY101450.1:67597856-67625356 GCA_956483635.1 Panzeria rudis | reverse complement strand
GTTTCAATTTTTGTTTCAAGTTTCAATACATTCACACTTTTTTACTAACACACTCACATAATTGGAAATTGACTACCAACTTGATTTCAATTTTGCTTTCAAGATTTGTTTCAAGTTTTCGTTCAATTTAAACAGCTGGTCTCTATTATTGTAAGTAAATTACAGAAAGACTCGGCTATAACAAACTTTGCGCAAACAGCAAAAAAAATCCGCTCTATGACAAGTTCGTAATAAGCGTAGTTTGATACAAACGAGGACTTGTTAACTACGAATTCGCTATTACGAATTATTTTTGTATGAAAATGACAACCGAAACGTCGGCAGTTTAGACTTAGATCGTTACAACCGAGAATTCGTTATAACCGGGATTTACTGTTTCGTTGTTGATTCCTTGACGACGGCATCTTGAAAACAAAATTGACTATCAAGTTGCTTACAGCCTACGTCATAGCGTCAATTTAAAGTAGTTTTAACAAGCAATACGTGTGATCAACTTGAAAGCAATTTCTTGAACGTGTAACTGCAGAGTAAGCAACGACATTAACAAACTTGGTGCAATCGCATTTCTTTAGATATCGTTGCTGTTGTTATTATTTGTGTATATGTCGTCGTTTGGGGTTTTTTACAACAGTTTTTCTTGTTGTTTCCGGTGTTTGCGTCCCAAATAATAGTCAAACGAAATATTTATTGATCATGTAAACAACATTTACTGAAAATTTAATTTATTTTTAGACAAACTTCTGTTTTAAAATTTTTTTGTGATAATTTTTTCTGTGTAGATTTACATTAAACTTATGGATATGAAATGTTGCAATCTTTACAAGCAACATTTTATTGCCACAAAATTTTTTTGATGAAGTTAATATTTTTGTAGCGGCCAACTGGTTAAGGTACTACAGAATATTCGATCAGGACATCCGAATTTGTACCGACAGTAAGGCGGCACTACATGCTCTATCTTTTACATAACATCGGAATTGGTTAAAGAATGCCGGGCATCTCTGCACAAAATATACAGAAATCACATAAGTGACAGGTAAAAACGCTACAATCAGGGTTTTCAATTGTTTTTAAGGCTCTGTTAAAAAGAGACAAAAATGGCAACGAACAGAAGAAAATAAACAAAACGAAAAAGAAAATATGTAAAAATTTTACTCACTGAATAACACGCTAAAATGTTTAAATTCTAATAAAATTAAAGAATTATGCTTTATTATTAAAAATATATTGTGAAAAAAGAATTGTGTGTATATAAAAGTGTCGTAGATTTTTTTTATTAATGTGCGTTTTTTTGGAATTACTTTGTGGTGGTAGGTTTTTTTATACAGCGCGTTCTAACACACACATGCACATGATTTATTATTTGTGAGATTTTACAGTAATTATAAAGATAAAATGTAAAAGATGAATGAAAATGAACTGTAATTAATTAATAAATACTATTTTCAATGTGAATTGTGAAAATATATGCATACTTAATTTGTTTTATTCATTACAAAATTAATTCGGGTAGAAAGGCGCTGCAAAAGAAAGTGAAATTTAAAGGCACTGTGTCAGCGATCAGAAATAAATTTCGGTTCGTGTCACTTCTGCGTATTTTGTGATCTCTGAATGAGATGGCGAGACATGCGAAACTAGGGCTCTTCTGGGTAACGGGCCACGCGGGGGTGCACGGTAACACTATCGCGGACGGTCTAGCTAAGGCTGGTGCCCGCCTACATGAAAATGACATCGACTGGTTAGTAGGTGTCACTCTAAAAAGCTGCAAAATACAAATTCAGCACCAACTATTTGGAAAAGCGCACACCAGATGGGCAAATGAAATCACTTGAGAGATTTCCAGATCCATCTGGCCCCAGTATAACTTCGCAAGATCTGCAACCATACTGCGGCTTCATCGTCAACAGCTGCGTATACTCGTAGCGGCCATAACAGGGCACTGTCTCATTGGTGTCCATGCCAGAAGATTAAATCTTCCTTTTAACGATTTCTGTAGAAGTTGTCAGAACGAGGAGGAGGAAGATACTGTCAAGCACCTCCTCTGTCGATGTCCAGCACTATTTAGAAATAGGGCGTCATACTTGGGAAATCCGTCACTACCCGAACTAGCAGACCTTGGGGAATGCGACATTAGGGTAATAAATTCATTCATACCATACTCGGCTTGGTTTAACATCGACCCAACCTCTGGGATAGGCAGGGCACCTTTTTAAATTTCCCTACTATCCATCCCAGGCATCACAAAGGGACCAAAGGATCCAAATGGGCCGGTATTTAGAAACCGGCAGCCTGTTCAACCTAACCTAATATTTTTGTAGTTATGACGCAATAAAACTAAATTTTATGGTTTTTCCTAAATTTGAGCAGACAACGAAATCGTCGACGATAACGAAATTTCTTTCTGAAACGAACTTCTTTTGCTAATGTATCGAATTTCGTTTTCGTCTACTATTATGTTGTCTGCAGAAAAGAGCCTTTACTTAACCCTACGTTTAGACATGTAAGTACTTGCATGCAAGTTCTGTGTACGTATTATCAACGAAAGATCAATTTGTATTCGTTTCTCTGTCTTTCTCATAGCTGAACCAAAAGTGTGTTAGTTGAAAAGTTTGAGTGTATTGAGTTTTTCGAACTGCATGTGTAAAGGCCAGGTAAACCAAATAATCTGAAAATTTGGGGTGAGACTGAAAAAATAGATTTTTTTCAAAAACTAACACACAAACAGCTTTGATTGTAGGTATTGAAAAAATGTCCATCAGAGCGAGACAAGAAATAACAAGTTTGTAAGTGTTGGATTATTGGTCAGATAGGGAAATTTCGGCAAAACTAAGTTGAGTCACAATAACAAAATGCATGACACGAATTTAAAAGAAGTCTTGTAATCTATTTGCTGGCAAAAATTAGTTAAAAAGCTGATGTTTCCTTGTAAAAATCATCCACCTTCATAAGTGGTAAAAGTGAACAAGAACGCTGATGAGACGGTGTAGCGGCCTGTCGAAATCAGTAGCACTGATCTGTTCTGCTAATCTGATTTGAATATTCCAACACTGCACTCTTAATAAAAATAATTTTAATTTACATTAATTAAAATATTGAACTAGAAAGCCGAAATAATAACAATTTTCAGACTTATACCTATACGTAAAAATATTATTTTTTAGTTTATCCCATAATATATGACATATATGTAAATATTTTATTAATCGTAAAATATCGATAATTTGTTGTGCAGTATAATTAAAGTTAATAAATATACCACTAAACAACTTTTTCCTTTTCGTCTTTATAGAAGCTCGAGCAGAAATATATGGACCAAACATTAGGTATCTAACGCCAGGTTCAACTTTGAGACTACAGTGTCATGTAGTACAAAATACAGAGAGCTCAGAATTTTTATTTTGGTATCATGATAATCGAATGATTAATTATGATATAGATCGAGGAATTAATGTTTCCACAGAACCAGGTAAATAAGATAAAATATTAAAAAAATTATACAGTAGAAATAAGCAGTTTATTTGGAAAGTGGCATTATCGTCTCATGAAACGTAAAACCATATACTTAAGTGATAAAAATTTATAAATCCGGTGTTTAATTAATTACACTATGCAACAAAATTAAGCTTTTGTTATGACCTTTGGTCACCACTATATTGTTTTGATGTGTTATGGTCATCTAACCACAAAAACAGTCGAAATTTAAAATTCTATGAATACTTTTTTTAATTATTTTTTCTAAAATTTAAGATTTTTCAAGAGGCTGTTACATCAATTTCATCGTAACTTGGAAAGGGGTTATCCAATTTCCTTACAAAAAACACTAAAAAACTTGGAATGAAATTACCTTTAAGCCATTCGACGACCATTATTATTTTTTATTTACTGAATGGTTTCGCAATTATCCAGACCGCAATGATGAAAAATAAATTTTTTTATGCGAAATTGGGAATTCTTTATTATACTTAAATTTATAAAAAATCGAAAATGGCATTAACTTACCATTTTTATAAACTGATCATTAAGCCACATATTATAGCTGTGCACAAATATATTCGCAGGTACTCGAAAGTGTACTCGTATGTATTTCGGGTGTATATGAATGTATATATTATTATATGTATGCATGTATACATTCATGTATATGAATGTATTTACATACATGCAACCATATATACTCATATATATCCATACCCAGCAAACAATTTTTTCCGACTTCGGTCCTAAGTCGGTCAGAAAGTCTGCACAAGATGCCGAGATCGTATCTGATGTCGATCAGAAAACGTACCGAAAGTCATATGAGTGGGGAAATTCTAAAAACTATACCGAAAGGTCTAACAGAATTCTGTACGAGTTTCGACGAAATTTCTTATAAATGTCGGAAAAATTTCTGACAAAACATCAGAAAATTTTCCGAAAAAGTCGGAGCTAAAATTAAAAATTTATCAGAAATGTCGTTCAAAATTCTCCATGCATTGTTGTGCTGCTATGGCAGCTCATCAGAAAACATTTACCCGTATTTTATAAGTTTAAGAACTCAAATATTTGTGCGTATAAACTCAAGAGATATATGAGAATTGTAACGAAAACTAAAATTAAACAACGTGGAGAAGTGACTGCTAAAAGTCGTAAGACGTAGTTCGGAAAATGCGCACGCTACTCTGTTAAATGCCTTAAAGTAAATTAAATTGCCTTCGGATAATGTGCAGACTATTCTGATATTAATCGGTTAATATATCAGACAATGTGCAGAAACGTCGTACCAGAAAACTGCCTACTGCTACGCCAAATGTCTGAGAGAATTGTAGACAACTCGGCTGATTGTCTGGTAATGTCTCAGATTTTTTCTGATGTTAGACATGTCGGCCAAAATTGTTTACTGGTTATGTACATCCATACCCAGGAAACAATTATGGCTTATCTAGGGCTTATCTCTGAGACGCATCTGACGGCTAGAAGCTTTTTTAAAATCAACGGATATACTCTCTACGACACAAACGACTCCCAAGGTAGAGCTTGTGGTGGGTCGGGTATACTAATAAAATCGCGATTAAAACACTATTTAATGGGTGATCATTGTGAAGACTATCTTCAAGCAACTAACATCTGCATTGAAGCTTTTCATCAAAACCTGGTGATTTCATCAATTTACTCTCCTCCCAGGTACTCTATTACAGAAAATCAATATAGTAGATTTTTTAATTCACTAGGCACACGTTCTGGAGATCTCGCCTCATCACACCAAAGGTCGCGTTTTGTTTGACACAATTTCTAAAATGCGTTTGAATGTTATATCAAGTGGGCAGCCAACTTACTGGCCAACAGATCGCCGAAAAATACCTGATGTTATTGATTTTGGAGTGGTAAAGGTTGTGCCCAGCGAACAGATCCAAGTTGAAGCATCTTTAGATTTCTCTTCAGATCACTCACCAACTATTGTCACTATATATTTACATATAACTTCTTCACCCACTTGTGATTTAACGATGACAACCACACACGTATTAATTAGTTGAAATACAAAAAATATTTGAGTGCTCATTGCACAGAAAATATTCCATTAAAAACGCATGCTGACATAGATGACTCTATTAGAATGTTTGAGGCAAACCTTAAGCAAGCTGCTCTAAGTGCTACTACCACAAATCTTCAGGTGAGGTATAATAAAATTTATTCAGAAGATGTAGAACGGCTTTTATCCGAAAAAAGAAGAGTTGATAGAGAATGGCAACGCTACAGATCCCCTCTGCTAAACTCTAGGCTGAAGGAATGTACTAAACAGCTGAAAACTCTACTAGAATATCAAAAAACGGCTTCTTTCAAAAATTTCTGAATGGGTTCGACTCAACACCTCAAACAGACTATTCAATATGGAGAGCAGCCCGAGGCCTCAAAAGACCAGTGATATATAAGCCTCCTTTGCGAGCTTCGAATGGAGACTGAGCAAGAACTGACGCTGAAAAAGGTACTCTGTTTGTAAACCAATTGCAGAAAGTATTTACTCCAAATACGTCTGATACTATAGTTGAGCTGCCACCAGTCCTCGCTATACCAGATGTTACTTTGAGGTTCAATATTCGTGAGATTGAACACTGTATTGCGGGCTTAAATTTGAAAAAAGCTCCATCCGCTGATAAAATAAGCAATAAAATGCACTTAGAGCTACCCTATAGTGCAAAACGGATAATTCTATTTATCTTTAGCAGTATTTTGCATCTCAAATGCTATCCCGCAGAATGGAAGGTTTCGCTGATTACCATGATACCTAAACCAGGAAAAGATCATACGAAGGTGGAATCCTATAGGCCTATAAGCCTATTGTCGAACATGTCAAAGCTATTAGAAAAGCTACTTATGAGTAGGCTAACACTCATACTGCATCGTACTGGATGCATTCCAGACCACCAATTCGGATTTATTAGACAACATAGCACGATTGAACAAACACATAGACTCGTGAACGTGGTTAGAAAAACTTTCGAAGAAAAGAAATATTGTTCTGCGCTCTTTATCGATGATTTTCTGACATTTGATAAAGTATGGCACGAAGCTTTGATACATAAACTAAAGCAAAACCTACCCGAAAACACCCTTAAGCTTTTAGAAAGCTACTTAACTGAGCGAAAATTCGTTGTTAAAGAATGTAATTTTCTAAGCCCTCCGCAATTGAGTGAAGCAGGAATTCCTCAAGGCAGCATCCTCGGTTCTGTATTATATCTGATAAATGCCTCTGACTTGCCGGTAAGCAGTAACATACACATATCAACATTCGCTGATGATACAGCTTTTCTAAGTGTCCACAAAAGTCATCAAGAAGCTTCCCGCAAACTGCACGTTGGAACAATGGCGGATAAAAATTATCGAACAAAAATGTCTACACATTACTTTTACATTGTGCAGAGAAACCCGCCCACCTATACAAATAAATAACCAAACTATACCTCAACACACTGAAGTAAAATATCTCGGTGTTCATCTTGATCGTCGTCTAACATGGAAGTCCCACATAAATGCAAAGGTGACCCAAATAAAATTAAAAGCAGCTCAAATGAATTGGCTCATTGGTAGGAACTCTACTTTAAGCTTAGATTGTAAACTTCTATACAACTCCATTCTAAAACCTACGGTATCCAGTTATGGGGCACTGCCTCGGTATCAAACTCGGTATCAAACTTCAAAGGCGACAAAATAAAATATTCCGTACGATTACAGCAGCCCCATGGTATGTCAGAAGAAGGCGAATTCATAAAGATTTAGATGTGCCGCTGGTTAAAACAGTGTTTTCTAAGCACATGACAAGATACATCAAAAAACTTGAGTTGCACCCAAATCCCCTAGCCCGTAACATCATTAACTTTAGAGGACACACTCGGCTGAGAAGGAGAGACACTCTTGCTCTCAGCCAAACACGAGAGACGTAGACAACCACAGAACCAACCGCTAAAACAAATATTTTTGTCTGGCATTGGCTGGACTTAAAAATTAAAATGTTAGATTTAAGAATTGATTACTTATTGTTAGTTCAATTTTATTGAAGATATAATAAATAAATATAACCGAAAAAAATTTGGGGGAGTTAAACCCCCCCCCCCCCTTTTGCACATAGCTATATTTACTCGGCAGTGAATATCTTTTAAAGCTTACGTTTAAGGTGTAGGATCTGTTCAAAAATTATTTTGTATAACACGACTAGGAATATTGTTGTGGAACAATTGAGCCCGCTACATTGCCTCTGAAGACATTTTTCACCCCCTTATTTATTTAGGAGCCACAAAGACCCATACTTCGAAGAGCTAGAGGGTTAAAATGTTCTACATAAGTGTTAACCATGTTATATTACATAGGAGTGCTGAACTCATCTTATACGTTAAAGGTAAGGCCTACAAGATATACAATGCCGTACCAGTATAACTAAGTGCAAAACGGGGAACATTTAACTCCCCCTAAAATAAATCCCATATGCAAACTTTCATAACGCCGTATGTATGTATGTATGTATTTTTTAGTGGCTTTTACCAGAATTAGTTGTTAAAACCTTGTTATTTATATAAAATTTGATTTTATTTTACAGTGTAAATATTCGTAATTTTTGCAAAAATCAGGTGATTTCAGTTATTATGAATAAAATCAATATTTATCCATCAATTTTCATGATATAAAGCTTATTTTATTTGAAATATAAGTGGCTTTATGATTTTCGGTGCGAAATAAGGCCCCAAAAGCCAAAACGAAAAATCTTCTCAAATTTGGGCTTATATTTAGGAATGAAACGATACCACTAAGGTATCGATACTTTTACTTGATACGATATCGGTTCAAAAGTATCGATACCTACTCAGTATCGAATAAAAAGCATCGATACTTACTTGTATCGGTCAATTTCTTCATATGATTTTAAATAGAAAAACAAAAAAATACCTACAACAACACACGTCTGTATGTACATACATACATATGTATGTATTTACATATGGCTATATTTAGAAAGTACTGAAACTTTTTGAAATTTAAATTTCCGAAAAAACGTAATTTTTAGATATCACTGAAAGGCATATACACATATCGCTCCTTTATTGCAAATTAGTTATATCTCAAAAAAAACTTAAACTTGGTAAAACACGTTTAAACTTTTAAAAATGTTAGAAAGTGTATGGGCGGTGTTAGCTTTTAAGTGGTCATAACTCGTGCAGAAAAAAAAATAATTGAAGACCTTAGTGCAGTAACTATATGGGCCGCGCATAAAATAATTACATTTCATTAAAATGAAATACCACATTAAAAATTTCTATTGTATTTTTGGGCTCATTTTTAATTTTTTGAATTTTTCTAATATGTGAATAGTTGTCGAATGAAAAAGAGCCCCAAAGTAACTTTTTGTGAGTCCTTCTTTAATTTTTGTTTTTGGGTCTATTTTTCATATTAGACAAGAAAAAAATAAATAAAATCTAGAAATGAAGAAAGGTCACAAAAAACTACAACTACGCCCCAAAAATTTTGTGTTTTTGTTTTCTGGACAACTTTGGGGCTATACTTCATTTTACACTTTGGGGCCTTATTTCCTGGAGCCTTATTTCGCAGCGCCTTTATGATTTGTTAATAAAAATGGTAAGTTTTTTGTCATTTTCGATTTACGATATATTTAAAAAAAATGAAATTTTCCAATTTTGCTTAAAAATATATATTTTTCATCACTGCGGTCGGAATAATTCCAAAACCATTGGGCATAAAGAAAAAAAATTTTAGAGTGGCTTAAAGCTAATTTTATTTTAGGTTTTTAGTGTTTTTTGTTAAGAGAATCGTTTTCTCGATTTTTTGCTCAAATCAGGTAATTTCACTTTATTGTGAATAAAATCAATCCATCGATTTTCGTGAAAAAAGCGTATTCTATTTGAGGTACATGTGGCTTTACGGTCAGTGAATAAAAATGGTAACGTTTTGCAATTTTCGATTTTTTATACATTTTTAAAAAATATAAAAAATTTCGATATTACAAAAACCACTGAGTATATAATGTTTCCCGTCCAGGTAATTCCCGGGAAAATCACATATTTTTGTTTACCGCTTTCCCGGGAATTTTATGCGGGAATTTCCGGGATTAAAAATCTATTTATATACATAAAAAGTACTGATTTTGGTACCAAAAAATCCTTTTTTTTTGTGAAATTGTTATCGTTCATCATGAAATAATCACACGGACTATGTATTTCGAAGTCGAATTTGTGACTACGACAAATTGTCATAGAATAAAGAAAACAATTCAAACTTCCCTTAAATCTATTACAATTTGCCGTAGTCCCAAATTCGACTTCGACTTACGTAATCTGTGTGAATATCTATGTAAGGTAGGGTTGCCATGCGTCCTCTTTTCCCCGGACACTGTCCTCTCTTATAGGGCGTCGGGGGTAGACTTACTTCTTTTTTAGCAACTCTCTGGTGTTGTCCTACTTTTTACAAATTTCCCCAGAAATTTTTTATTAAACATTTTTTTCTTTTCTCTTTTAAAGATGCTACGTATTTCATCGCAACTTTTTTGACAATTATTCAATACGAAATTGCCAACCATTGATGCATATGTATGTATAAAAAAACCAAGAAATTGAAGGCATGCCTTTTTTCCTACCCAGTTTGCTGCTCTACATCACCCGCCCAGGGTTCCGTTTTATTTTATACGATTTTTCATCCCAAAATATTCCTAAGATTTGATTCATTTGTATAGATTGGTTGTGCTTTGTACTTTTAAAAACAAATGTAGAAAAAATAGTAACTTGAAATATGTTAATTAATTTTTTTGACTTTAGAATTTGTAACTATTTATTATTTTCTTCAGGCTCAAGGTCCTATTATTTATTTAAATAAAACTCTTTTATGTTTTATTAAATATGTGTTAATCTTGTAGATTGATTTTTTTTCGACAGTTCGAGCACCTTCGGAAATTGTAAACCTTTTACAGCAAAAGCATGAGCTGAATAGAATCGACAGAATTAATCATAATACTATAAACGCGATCGCTTCTATTTTGGAAGCATTTGAGAAAGCTTCCAAAATGCTAGAAGGCGCCGAATATCCCACACTTCATTATGTTTTAATATGCGTGCAGCAGTTACATAAGAAATGCTCCGTGAATGAATCGGATTTGGATGTTATAAAAGAATTAAAACTCAAAATAATAGCAAATTTCGAATCAACAGTCTGACCAAATCTTTCAATGTTACATAAAGTGGCTTTATTTCTTTTCCCGCCAGCAAATAAACTTATACAGTTTGGCAATGCTGAGAGGCTTAACATAAAACTTGAATGTACTAAATTAATGGAAGAAGTTAGCCATGACTCTCAACATACCCCACATGTCGAAACGTATTATCATCGGAAAATTTTGATCTTTTAGGTGATTTTTTGCAACATAGCCATGCGGAACATATGGACGAAACATTTAATCAAGAAATCGCAAGATATGAAAACACAAATGTAGGGATGTTGAATGATTTTAGTATATTACAATGGTGGGAGTCGCGAAAGGTGGAGCTCCCGATTTTGTATAAAGTCATCTGTAAAATATTGTGCATACCAGCAATTAGCGCACCATCAGAAAGAATATTTTCTAATAGCAGACATGCTCTTTCTGAAACCAGAAGTGTTATTGGAAAAAATACAGAAAAAGTAAACCAACTTATATTTGTGAATGGAAATATAAATCTGTGTAATCTTTCAACCGAAATAAAAGATCTGGAAGATTAAATTTCTTTCTAAAAACCAATCTATTTTATCTGCTTTAAAAGCCATATATGTATTGATCTTGAATTCATTTGTTTTCTTTTTATAGAAAATATCTAATTTTGATCAAGAAGCCGATGTCTAATTTTCATTTTAAATCATTTGAAAAACTTTTAATTGTAACTTTTTCCCATTTTTTTATTTTCTTTTAAATAATATTTTTGTAAGTATCTTTCATTTTTTTCTGCAGAAATTTTCATGATTTTTATTTTTAAATTTTATTTTTATTTTTAGCAATATGTTAATAATATAAAGTATATTTCAAGTTATAGAGCAGTAACATTCATTTTAATAAAAGTACAAATACAATAAATAAAATACAAAATACTCGCGTATTATAATAAATCATTCAAACAATCTTATTTGCTTCGTTTACATTCCTCAACCACTCAAATTTGCTTGTCTTGTTTGGTACGAGCACAATTCTTATTGGGCTTGTTTCTCATAAGAGAAAATTCCGTTATAATTTTCAAGTGCAGGTAGTATAAAGTAAGCTGACAAAAAAACAGAGTGGCTCGTAGTATTTGTAATGTGCACTTGTGCTAAAGCCTAGAATCCACTACTTGCACAGTGGGCTGCCAACGCTGTTTTTTGTTCTGTTGTGCCTTTACGTGTTTTGTAATCAGACTTATGTGCTGCTAATCTTGTTTGTAGTTTAGATGTTGTCGTTCCTACATATATTTTGCTACATGTGTTAAGCCCGTCTCCGTTACAAGGTATTTTGTATATAACACTCGATTTATCTAAAGTATCTACCTTTGTTTTTGTATGTGAAAACAACATATTAAGTGTTTTATCAGTTTTAAGAGCAATATTAACATTTTGTTTGTAGAATATATCTGAGTAAGTAATTCTTGCAGAAACCCCAGGAACATAAGTCATTGATTTAAAAATTTTTGCGGTTTTTTCAACCGGTTCTTTGTTGAGATTTTTTATAGCGTTTTGTATTATATCTTCTGTCATGTTAAACGAAAAACTATTTTTTGTAATATTTTCCTTATCCTTCTGATATTTTCTTTATGGTATAATGTATCACCGATCTGCAGTACTCTTTTCGCGAAGTTTTGTGCTGTGTTGATTTTAACGTGCTTAGGATGATTTGAGAAAAAAATTATTATGCGCCCTGAGGCAGTTGGTTTTTGGTACCAATCTATTGTAATTGTGTTTTGTTTCCGTATAATCACCGCATCCAAATATGGTAATCTTTCATCCTGTTCTAGCTCCTTCGTAAACTGTATGTGCCTGTGAAAGCTGTTTAAGCTTCCAAGTATGTTATCTACATTGTTTTTATTTGTAATGCAAAATAAATCATCGACGTATTTACTCATAAATCTTGGTTTGAAATCAAAATTTTCCATTGTAAAGTCCAAAAGTTCTTCTATGACTATGTCTGCTGTTACCGGCGATGCTGGTGAGCCCATTGGCATTCCTTTTAGTTGTTCATATATTTTATCGTTATATTTAAAATATCTATTATCTTTGATACAGAAATTTAAGATATCAATGAACTGATCTTTTGGTCTTGACGTGTATGTAGAAATTTCTTCCCACTTTCTCTTTATTATTTCCACTGCCAAGTTAACAGAGATGCTGGGGAACAAGGATACCACATCGAACGAAACTAAGACTTCATGTATCAATCGCAACCTTCACATTATACTTGGAGTTCCTTGTTATATTTTTCAATATATCAACTATGTATCTGCATAGCCCGTACGATGGTGAGTTTATTGAAGAACAAATGGGTCTTAGCGGCATGCCATCTTTATGAACCTTAGGAAGTCCATATATTCTCGGTGCGGTCGCTACATTGGTAAGCAATTTGTATCTATCACTCGCATCAATTATATTTGTCTGGAATAGCCTTTCAACTAGTTTGTTGTTCCGTGTTTGTAGTTTAGTTGTTGGATCGACCTTTAGACGTTTATACGTACACATGTCTTGTACAATGTTTCTCATTTTGTTATCATACTCAGTTTTTTCCACTGCAACAGTCGTGTTGCCTTTGTCGGCCTTCAAAATTAAAACGTTCTTATTTTTGCTAAAAATTTTTTTTGTTTCACCCACTGTGCTAATCAACTCTTTTTCTCTAGTTGTTAATGATTGTTTATTGAGGTAATTATCCATTGTCATTACAAGCTTAGTTCTTGATATCTCCTGTTTCTCGTTTTCCTTATTTGTTTGGATAATGTCTTCTCCGTCGGCAATACATTTGAACATTGGGAATTGTTGTTTTTTTATAGGCAGTGCGAATTTTGGACCTAACGATAACAATTTTTGAGCATTAGTAGGGATTTTTTTATTTGTTTTATTTATAAACCACTCTCTGTTGTGTTTTATGTACGGCTTTTTATCTTGCATTATTTTCAGTTCATGAAATTTGTTTATTTGTTTCTGTGTACATTTTCTCGCAATACTTTCATATATTATATTTTCACTTTTAAGTAATAACATATAGTTCTTTTCCAAGATATTTTGTTGTAAATACGTAACACTTTTTTCAAACTCCTTTTTATTATTTTTAGATTCTTCGTGTTTGAGTTTTATTATTAGGTTAAGGATTTTTAAATGGAAGTTTTCGATACATTTATAAACAAGCTTTTTAATTTTTAGTAATGTAGCACATTATATTTTATTCTTAAAACTGAATAGATTTTCAACGTTTTGTTTTGAGTTTAGAACAAATTTTGGTATTATACCAAATTTCCTACATTTAATTAAGAACGTTAGTGCTGTTTTTATTTTAGCTCTTGATTTGTTTATTTTTGCATGTTGATGAATTCGTTTGTTGATAGTTTTTGTGTAGTTTTCACGTAGATGTTTATACAGCTTCATAATGATGCTTTTCGGCGTGCCCTCCGAAGTTTATATGTTAATTAATTTTTTCGACCTTAGAATTTGTAACTATTTATTATTTTCTTCAGGCTCAAGGTCCTACCATTTATTTAAATAAAACTCTTATGTTTTATTACATATGTGTTAATCTTGTGGATTGATTTTTTTTCGATATTTCGAGCACCTTCGGTGCTCTTCCTCAGGAAAAACTATTATAAAAAACAAATGCAAAAAAACAGATATTAACATTATTTGTAAATAATAATTACAATAGCAAAACAAAAACATTAAAAACAAAGCACAAAATATTGTCTTACCTTAATAAAAGTTCAAAGTAAACTAAAAGCTTTTTTGTTTATATTTAGATAATATATGTTTGTATGCATGCGCGCAATTTTCTGTGTCTGTTTTGTAATTCATTCGTATGTTCGTGGGTGTATTAATTATATGTAGCATCTCAATTGTATATCTTTTTTTGTAATTGTTTTCTTGTTGTAATCAGCGTGCCCGTTTAGCGACTAAAGTGGCAATTTGCCACTTTTTCAACTGCCTTGCCACTTTTAGTGCCCCCTTTTTAAAATTCCCTAAATCTGCCACCTTTTATAACATTATGCCCCTTTCTGCCCCTTTTTATGAACTGATACTTTTTGGTTTAATATGAGTTTTTTTACGGTACGAAAGTGTTTTTATAAAAAAATCTTAAGACAGAAATGTGTTTTTGAGTCCATTATTTATAAAGTCATGAAAAAAAACCATTTTGAAATAAATATTCATTATTGCACTAAACTTATTAGAAACTAAGACCCTGATTCACTTACACGAACAAGAACTATCAACACGTTCTTGTATAAAAAGCATGCCGTTTTAAATATTTTTAAAGTGATTTTCATGCAAATTTTTGAGTGAATGTTAGATTTATTTTTAATAATAACGTTTTTAAATTGTACGAAAAATTGAATTGCCGAATTTTTATAATGAACCTAATAACCCGTTTCTCCATATATCTTTGGTTTTCGTAAATAGTCATGCATGCTACAAAATAAATTTTTTGTAGGATAGCCAAGAAAGATTTTATTTAAAACCATAATCATTTTTTACATTCACACGAATATTAGTGATGAAACTTAAAAAAACAGTAAACAGGGCAACATTTCTTATACATAAAAGCAAAAATTTTTTTGACCGATACCAACAGACGGAGAATACTATGAATTTGTTTGTATTTTTTAATGTATGCTCCCCCAGAACTTTGCCATCTATAGACCATTTTGGTCCACTATTTAAAATTTTTATATTGAACTTGTTATCGAGCTGCCTTTCTCTTTGCTTTGCAGTCAGTTATAACCACCTACATATGTATGAACGCATGTGTTGTTTAAATAATTCGTTAGAAATCGGCGTACTTCGCAAGGTGTATCTAACAGGTGCGACCACTAGCTCAGTTGACTCGCCTGATTAAACGTTAAACTTAGTAGTGCTGATGAAATGCTCATGACATCACCACTAATTTCAAAATATCAAATACCATATACAGACTTCCTTCTGCGTGCTGTTTGGCATTTATTTTAAGAGAAATCTGCGCTGGTAATACCACCCGTTTTTTGACATCTGTTAAGGTAGTTTTACAACAAATTTTCTATTGTTTTATACTACGTTTATACGCAGTGCTTATTTGCAAACAAAAACGTAAAATGCTGCCAAATACTTTTTATTGTCATTTATTAAATCACTGAATATTTATCTATTTATTAATATATTTATCTATTTATTATTTTTTATTAACAAACATGTGGAAAGGTGGCATCTCAAACTTCTTATTTGAAAATAGTGCGTTAATTAGCAATTGTTTTCTTGAGTTAGTAAGTTACAATAAAAATACATACTTGGCAGCACTACGTTTTTATTTCCATATAACCACTGCGTATAAACGTAGTATTAGTAATGCCCGTACCTGTTCAATATGCCTTCGGTGGTGCTGAAAACTCTTTCTTTTTTAGATAGAAAAAACATAAAAATTTATTAATTTTATTTCAAAAGCATTATATGCCCTAGTAGTTCATTAAATAATAGAATTCGGTTCATTTGGTTCCCTTTTTAAAAAAGTTGCCCCTTTTTTTTCAAGAATCCCCTTTTTGGTGCCACTTTTTTCCTCAAAATCCCCTTTTTGTGCCACTTTTTAAACATTTTCAACGGTCACCCTGGTTGTAATATTGCTGTGTTACTAATATTGGGAGAGTGTCCATTACTTGCACAGTGGGCTGCCAACGCTGTTTTTTGTTCTGTTGTGCCTTTACGTGTTTTGTAATCAGACTTATGTGCTGCTAATCTTGTTCGTAGTTTAGATTTTGTCGTTCCTACATATATTTTGTTACATGTGTTAAGCCCGTCTCCGTTACAAGGTATTTTGTATATAACACTCGATTTATCTAAAGTATCTACCTTTGTTTTTGTATGTGAAAACAACATATTAAATGTTTTATCAGTTTTAAGAGCAATATTAACATTTTGTTTGTCGAATATATCTGAGTAAGTAATTCTTTCAGAAAACCCAGGAACATGAGTCATTGATTTAAAAATATTTGCGGTTTTTTCAACCGGTTCTTTGTTGAGATTTTTTATAGCGTTTTGTATTATATCTTCTGTCATGTTAAACGAAAAACTATTTTTTTGTAATATTTTCCTTATCCTTCTGATATTTTCTTTATGGTATAATGTATCACTGATCTGCAGTACTCTTTTCGCGAAGTTTTGTGCTGTGTTGATTTTAACGTGCTTAGGATGATTTGAGAAAAAAATTATTATGCGCCCTGAGGCAGTTGGTTTTTGGTACCAATCTATTGTAATTGTGTTTTGTTTCCGTATAATCAGCGCATCCAAAAATGGTAATCTTTCATCCTGTTCTAGCTCCTTCGTAAACTATATGTGCCTGTGAAAGCTGTTTAAGCTTCCAAGTATGTTATCTACATTGTTTTTATTTGTAATGCAAAATAAATCATCGACGTATTTACTCATAAATCTTGTTTTGAAATCAAAATTTTCCATTGTAAAGTCCAAAAGTTCTTCCATGACTATGTCTGCTATTACCGGCGATGCTGGTGAGCCCATTGGCATTCCTTTTAGTTGTTCATATATTTTATCGTTATATTTAAACTATCTATTATCTTTGATACAGAAATTTAAGATATCAATGAACTGATCTTTTGGTCTTGACGTGTATGTAGAAATTTCTTCCCACTTTCTCTTTATTATTTCCACTGCCAAGTTAACAGAGATGCTGGGGAACAAGGATACCACATCGAACGAAACTAAGACTTCATCTTCACAAATCTGTATATTTGTTAATTTCTTCTTAAACTCAATCGCATCCTTCACATTATACTTGGAGTTCCTTGTTATATTTTTCAATATATCAACTATGTATCTGCATAGCCCGTACTATGGTGAGTTTATTGAAGAACAAATGGGTCTTAGCGGCATGCTATATTTATGAACCTTAGGAAGTTCATATATTCTCGGTGCGGTCGCTACATTGGTAAGCAATTTGTATTTATCATTCGCATCAATTGTATTTGTCTGGAATAGCCTTTCAACTAGTTTGTTGTTCCGTGTTTGTAGTTTAGTTGTTGGATCGAACTTTAGACGTTTATACGTACACATGTCTTTTACAATGTTTCTCATTTTGTGATCGTTCTCAGTTTTTTCCACTGCAACAGTCGTGTTGCCTTTGTCGGCCTTCAAAATTAAAACGTTCTTATTTTTGCTCAAAAATTTTTTTGTTTCACCCACTGTGCTAATCAACTCTTTTTCTCTAGTTGTTAATGATTGTTTATTGAGGTAATTATCCATTGTCATTACAAGCTTAGTTCTTGATATCTCCTGTTTCTCGTTTTCCTTATTTGTTTGGATAATGTCTTCTCCGTCGGCAACATTGGCAATTGTTGTTTTTTATAGGCAGTGCGAATTTTGGACCTAACGATAACAATTTTTGAACATTAGTAGGGATTTCTATAATTGTTTTATTTATAAACCACTCTCTGTTGTATTTTTTGTGCGGATTTTTATCTTGCATTATTTTCAGTTCATGAAATTTGTTTATTTGTTTCTGTGTACATTTTCTCGCAATACTTTCATATATTATATTTTCATTTTTAAGTAATAACATATAGTCCTTTTTCAAGATATTTTTTGTAAATAGATGATAATTTTTTCAAACTCCTTTTTATTATTTTTAGATTCTTCGTTTTTGAGTTTTATTATTAGGTTAAGGATTTTTATATGGAAGTTTTCGATACATTTATAAACAAGCTTTTTAATTTTTAGTAATGTAGCACATTGTATTTTATTCTTAAAACTGAATAGTTTTTCAACGTTTTGTGTTGAGTTTAGAACAAACTTTGGTATTATACCAAATTTCCTACATTTAATTAAGAACGTTAGTGTTGTTTTTATCTTAGCTCTTGATTTGTTTATTTTTGCATGTTGATGAATTCGTTTGTTGATGGTTTTTGTGTAGTTTTCACGTAGATGTTTATACAGCTTCATAATGATGCTTTTCGGCGTGCCCTCCGAAGTTTATATGTTAATTAATTTTTTCGACCTTAGAATTTGTAACTATTTATTATTTTCTTCAGGCTCAAGGTCCTACCATTTATTTAAATAAAACTCTTATGTTTTAGTAAATATGTGTTAATCTTGTAGATTGATTTTTTATTTATTTATTTTTTTGATATTTCGAGCACCTTCGGTGCTCTTCCTCAGGAAAAACTATTATAAAAAACAAATGCAAAAAAACAGATATTAACATTATTTGTAAATAATAATTACAATAGCAAAACAAAAACATTAAAAACAAAGCACAAAATATTGTCTTACTTTAATAAAAGTTCAAAGTAAACTAAAAGCTTTGTTGTTTATATTTAGATAATATATGTTTGTATGCATGCGCGCAATTTTCTGTGTCTGTTTTGTAATTCATTCGTATGTTCGTGGGTGTATTAATTGTATGTAGCATCTCAATTGTATATCTTTTTTTGTAATTGTTTTCTTGTTGTAATATTGCTGTGTTACTAATATTGGGAGAGTGTCCACTAGGGGATAGCATCAAGTGTATTTGAAATCAAATACATTTGCTTTTTTAACCATTCTCAGCGTAATTCAAGTGCAGATCAGGGTGACCGTTGAAAATGTTTAAAAAGTGGCACAAAAAGGGGATTTTGAGGAAAAAAGTGCCACCAAGAAGGGGATTCTTTAAAAAAAGGGGCAACTTTTTTGAAAAGGGAATAATTGAAACAAATTCTAATATTTAATGAATTTCTAGGGCATATAATGCTTTTGAAATAAAATGAATAAATTTTGATGTTTTTTCGTTAAAAAAAAACTGACTGCTTTTTATACAAATTTTAGACAAACAATGCAAACAAGCCTTGTTTGTACAAAATTTATGTGAAAGGCACTCACATTTTTTTTTAGCAATTTCCATAAAAAATTGTTTACTCAAGTCGCTTGTTTGCATATGGAAACAGCACATTAGTAAAGTATATCGAAAAGCAGTTTCGCCGAGTAAAGATTTTTGCATAGCCGGCCTTCGGTCGGCGAAGCCGCTGAGTATACTTAGAGGAGAAAATCGGTAAGACCGGCTGAAGGCCGCTTTTCAATATACCAAGAAGAAAAAATACTTAAGCGCGGCCGAAGGCCAGCTACGCAAAGAATATTTTGTAGTAAAATAAAATTTCTTAACAATTTTAATTAATTTCCAAATATTTGTTTGAATCGACGATGTCGATTGGCATTGTTGACGCTATTTGAAATTGTTCTTGATTTTATTTCACTTTTTATAATGCAATAACGTCAATTGATCTTTTATTACTTGTCACCGATTGCAGAAGTAAACAGTGAATAGTCAAAAACATGTACATATATTTGAATTTGTTTTCATTTTTAAAAGTGTGGACATTATGACACATTTCAAAGTGTCATAATGGTCATAATAATAATGTCATAAAGTCCATGGCACTATTAAAAGTGTCACAATGTCCATGGATGTTATGCCATTTTTAGCAGTGACATAATGTCTTTGGACATTATGTCACTGGATATTGTGACATGTCACCAAAATTTGCATGAAAATAATTTTAAAAATATTTAGAGCTGCGTGATTTTCATAAAAATTTTTAACAAGACGTTCTTGTTCGTATTAGTGAACCAGGGTGTTAGTTTTAATAATTTTAATACAATAATGAATATCTATAGATCTAAACTCTTAAACTATTTCAAAATAGTTTTTGTCATAAGACTTTGCATGATAGACTCAAAAACAAATTTTTGTCTTGGGATTTTTTTTATAAGAACAGTTTCATGCCATAAAAAGCTTATATTAAAACAAGAAGCATCATTTCATAAAAAGGGGCAAAAAGGGGCATAATATTACAAAAGGTGGCAGATTTAGGTCATTTTAAAAAAGGGGCACTAAAAGTGGCAAGGCAGTTGAAAAAGTGGCAAATTGCCACTTTAGTCGCAAAACGGTCACGCTGGTGCAGATGATGGACAAACCAAGTAAATGCAAAGAAAGAAAACTCAAATACAAAACTTTACTCTCTTTATACGTCCCAAGAATTTATATTTACTCGCACTTGTAAAATATTAAGAAACTAAAGCAAACAAGATTTTGCTGGTATACTCTAAGTGTTATCGAAAATATTTAAAGTATTTGTTTTTTCCAACTGTGTATGTATATATTATTTTGTTTAACCGTTCAATTTGTTCTGGTTTTTCTTTACTTTCATTTTTAAAGTGATTTTGAAATAATTGGAGTGAATTGTTGAAACAATTATATTGTTAGGATCAGTGAAGAGTTTGAAAACCTAAAAATATAGGGAAGAACTTGAATTTAAAAATAAATAAAAAATAATAATGGCAAATTGTGAAGTGAGTAAATTTATTATACATATATGTATAAATATAAATTTTGTTTAATTTTTTATTTATCAGTAATTAAATTTTATATTTATAATTTTTTTTTTTGAATACAAGATAAATAATTGTGAAATTAAAGAAAAGCTGAAAAATGGTATTTTCAAATTAAATTTGAAAAAAGGACATAGTAAGGTATGGAACATTATTGGGATGACTGAAAATGAAAATGGTAATGAAGTTGAAGGAGTTGTTAGTTGCCGAGTTTGCTTCGACGTTCTTAAATACGATAAAAGATCCACCTCCTATCTAAATAGACACAAATGTTGTATTGATTACGAGAAAAAATCAGAAAAAATTAATGTGAGCGGAGATACAAAAAATGAAGCAAAGATTTGTACAGAGTGGGTTGTCCAAGACTGCAGGCCCTTCAGGATCGTGAAGGATGAAGGTTTCAAAAAAGTCTGCCAATTCTTGATAAATGTTGGAGCAAAATATGGCAGAAATATTAATATTGATCATTTAGTTCCCCATAATTCCACAATATCAAGAAATGTCGGCAGATTATACCAAAAGCATTTTGTGCGTATAAAAGACATGATTAGAGCCTTAAAATGCACTGGTTTCGCAATAACAACGGACTTGTGGTCTAATAATTTTTTACGCAAAATTTATTTAGGAGTGACGAAGCACTTTATAGTACAGGAAAACCTCGTCAACATTGTCCTAGGTTTAAAATCTATGAATGGAGATAAATGCACAAGATGATTTCGATTGTAGCCTAGCTATTTTTTATTCTCCTATTTTTCAGCTGAAAATATACTAGCTAAGACTGAAAATTTACTAAATGAATTTAATTGCCAAATAGACGTGAAGTGTACTATTGTGACTGACAGAGGAGCGAATATAGTAGCTGCATTTCGCAATTACCGTCGGATAAACTGCATTAACCACTTGTTGCACAATGTTATTCAGAAATCTATCGAAAGTGTTACAAGCGCAGCTGATTTGTATAAAGCTTGCAGCAAGTTGGTAAATTATTTCAAGAAGTCAGGACTAAATGCAAAACTGACAAGATGCTTACAGAGTTTTTCTCCGACACGCTGGAACACAGTATATTATATGTTTGCATCTGTGGGTAAATGTTGGGAGGAAATTGTAAGCCTTTTACAGCAAAAGCATGAGCTAAATAGAATCGACAGAATTAATCATAATACTATAAACGCAATCGCTTCTATTTTGGAAGCATTTGAGAAAGCTTCCAAAATGCTAGAAGGCGCCGAATATCCCACACTTCATTATGTTTTAACATACGTGCAGCAGTTACATAAGAAATGCTCCGTGAATGAATCGGATTTGGATGTTATAAAAGAATTAAAACTCAAAATAATAGCAAATTTCGAATCAACAGTCTGACCAAATCTTTCAATGTTACATAAAGTGGCTTTATTTCTTTTCCCGCCAGCAAATAAACTTATACAGTTTGGCAATGCTGAGAGGCTTAACATAAAACTTGAATGTACTAAATTAATGGAAGAAGTTAGCCATGACTCTCAACATACCCCACATGTCCGAAACGTATTATCATCGGAAAATTTTGACCTTTTAGGTGATTTTTTGCAACATAGCCATGCGGAAGATATGGACGAAACATTTAATCAAGAAATCGCAAGATATGAAAACACAAATGTACGGATGTTGAATGATTTTAGTATAATGCAATGGTGGGAGTCGCGAAAGGTGGAGCTCCCGATTTTGTATAAAGTCAGCTGTAAAATATTGTGCATACCAGCAAGTAGCGCACCATCAGAAAGAATATTTTGTAATAGCAGACATGCTCTTTCTGAAACCAGAAGTGTTATTGGAAAAAATACAGAAAAAGTAAACCAACTTATATTTGTGAATGGAAATATAAATCTGTGTAATCTTTCAACCGAAATAAAAGATCTGGAAGATTAAATTTCTTTCTAAAAACCAATCTATTTTATCTGCTTTAAAAGCCATATATGTATTGATCTTGAATTCATTTGTTTTCTTTTTATAGAAAATATCTAATTTTGATCAAGAAGCCGATGTCTAATTTTCATTTTAAATCATTTGAAAAACTTTTAATTGTAACTTTTTCCCATTTTTTTATTTTCTTTTAAATAATATTTTTGTAAGTATCTTTCATTTTTTTCTGCAGAAATTTTCATGATTTTTATTTTTAAATTTTATTTTTATTTTTAGCAATATGTTAATAATATAAAGTATATTTCAAGTTATAGAGCAGTAACATTCATTTTAATAAAAGTACAAATACAATAAATAAAATACAAAATACTCGCGTATTATAATAAATCATTCAAACAATCTTATTTGCTTCGTTTACATTCCTCAACCACTCAAATTTGCTTGTCTTGTTTGGTACGAGCACAATTCTTATTGGGCTTGTTTCTCATAAGAGAAAATTCCGTTATAATTTTCAAGTGCAGGTAGTATAAAGTAAGCTGACAAAAAAACAGAGTGGCTCGTAGTATTTGTAATGTGCACTTGTGCTAAAGCCTAGAATCCACTACTTGCACAGTGGGCTGCCAACGCTGTTTTTTGTTCTGTTGTGCCTTTACGTGTTTTGTAATCAGACTTATGTGCTGCTAATCTTGTTTGTAGTTTAGATGTTGTCGTTCCTACATATATTTTGCTACATGTGTTAAGCCCGTCTCCGTTACAAGGTATTTTGTATATAACATTCGATTTATCTAAAGTATCTACCTTTGTTTTTGTATGTGAAAACAACATATTAAGTGTTTTATCAGTTTTAAGAGCAATATTAACATTTTGTTTGTCGAATATATCTGAGTAAGTAATTCTTTCAGAAAACCCAGGAACATGAGTCATTGATTTAAAAATTTTTGCGGTTTTTTCAACCGGTTCTTTGTTGAGATTTTTTATAGCGTTTTGTATTATATCTTCTGTCATGTTAAACGAAAAACTATTGTTTTGTAATATTTTCCTTATCCTTCTGATATTTTCTTTATGGTATAATGTATCACTGATCTGCAGTACTCTTTTCGCGAAGTTTTGTGCTGTGTTGATTTTAACGTGTTTAGGATGATTTGAGAAAAAAATTATTATGCGCCCTGAGGCAGTTGGTTTTTGGTACCAACATTTTCCATTGTAAAGTCCAAAAGTTCTTCTATGACTATGTCTGCTGTTACCGGCGATGCTGGTGAGCCCATTGGCATTCCTTTTAGTTGTTCATATATTTTATCGTTATATTTAAAATATCTATTATCTTTGATACAGAAATTTAAGATATCAATGAACTGATCTTTTGGTCTTGACGTGTATGTAGAAATTTCTTCCCACTTTCTCTTTATTATTTCCACTGTCAAGTTAACAGAGATGCTGGGGAACAAGGATACCACATCGAACGAAACTAAGACTTCATCTTAACAAATCTGTATATTTGTTAATTTCTTCTTAAACTCAATCGCAACCTTCACATTATACTTGGAGTTCCTTGTTATATTTTTCAATATATCAACTATGTATCTGCATAGCCCGTACGATGGTGAGTTTATTGAAGAACAAATGGGTCTTAGCGGCATGCCATCTTTATGAACCTTAGGAAGTCCATATATTCTCGGTGCGGTCGCTACATTGGTAAGCAATTTGTATCTATCACTCGCATCAATTATATTTGTCTGGAATAGCCTTTCAACTAGTTTGTTGTTCCGTGTTTGTAGTTTAGTTGTTGGATCGACCTTTAGACGTTTATACGTACACATGTCTTGTACAATGTTTCTCATTTTGTTATCATACTCAGTTTTTTCCACTGCAACAGTCGTGTTGCCTTTGTCGGCCTTCAAAATTAAAACGTTCTTATTTTTGCTAAAAATTTTTTTTGTTTCACCCACTGTGCTAATCAACTCTTTTTCTCTAGTTGTTAATGATTGTTTATTGAGGTAATTATCCATTGTCATTACAAGCTTAGTTCTTGATATCTCCTGTTTCTCGTTTTCCTTATTTGTTTGGATAATGTCTTCTCCGTCGGCAATACATTTGAACATTGGGAATTGTTGTTTTTTTATAGGCAGTGCGAATTTTGGACCTAACGATAACAATTTTTGAGCATTAGTAGGGATTTTTTTATTTGTTTTATTTATAAACCACTCTCTGTTGTGTTTTATGTACGGCTTTTTATCTTGCATTATTTTCAGTTCATGAAATTTGTTTATTTGTTTCTGTGTACATTTTCTCGCAATACTTTCATATATTATATTTTCACTTTTAAGTAATAACATATAGTTCTTTTCCAAGATATTTTGTTGTAAATACGTAACACTTTTTTCAAACTCCTTTTTATTATTTTTAGATTCTTCGTGTTTGAGTTTTATTATTAGGTTAAGGATTTTTAAATGGAAGTTTTCGATACATTTATAAACAAGCTTTTTAATTTTTAGTAATGTAGCACATTATATTTTATTCTTAAAACTGAATAGATTTTCAACGTTTTGTTTTGAGTTTAGAACAAATTTTGGTATTATACCAAATTTCCTACATTTAATTAAGAACGTTAGTGCTGTTTTTATTTTAGCTCTTGATTTGTTTATTTTTGCATGTTGATGAATTCGTTTGTTGATAGTTTTTGTGTAGTTTTCACGTAGATGTTTATACAGCTTCATAATGATGCTTTTCGGCGTGCCCTCCGAAGTTTATATGTTAATTAATTTTTTCGACCTTAGAATTTGTAACTATTTATTATTTTCTTCAGGCTCAAGGTCCTACCATTTATTTAAATAAAACTCTTATGTTTTATTACATATGTGTTAATCTTGTAGATTGATTTTTTTTCGATATTTCGAGCACCTTCGGTGCTCTTCCTCAGGAAAAACTATTATAAAAAACAAATGCAAAAAAACAGATATTAACATTATTTGTAAATAATAATACAATAGCAAAACAAAAACATTAAAAACAAAGCACAAAATATTGTCTTACTTTAATAAAAGTTCAAAGTAAACTAAAAGCTTTTTTGTTTATATTTAGATAATATATGTTTGTATGCATGCGCGCAATTTTCTGTGTCTGTTTTGTAATTCATTCGTATGTTCGTGGGTGTATTAATTATATGTAGCATCTCAATTGTATATCTTTTTTTTGTAATTGTTTTCTTGTTGTAATCAGCGTGCCCGTTTAGCGACTAAAGTGGCAATTTGCCACTTTTTCAACTGCCTTGCCACTTTTAGTGCCCCCTTTTTAAAATTCCCTAAATCTGCCACCTTTTATAACATTATGCCCCTTTCTGCCCCTTTTTATGGACTGATACTTTTTGTTTTAATATGAGTTTTTTACGGTACGAAAGTGTTTTTATAAAAAAATCTTAAGACAGAAATGTGTTTTTGAGTCCATTATTTATAAAGTCATGAAAAAAACCATTTTGAAATAAATATTCATTATTGCACTAAACTTATTAGAAACTAAGACCCTGATTCACTTACACGAACAAGAACTATCAACACGTTTTTGTATGAAAAGCATGCCGTTTTAAATATTTTTAAAGTGATTTTCATGCAAATTTTTGAGTGAATGTTAGATTTATTTTTAATAATAACGTTTTTAAATTGTACGAAAAATTGAATTGACGAATTTTTATAATGAACCTAATAACCCGTTTCTCCATATATCTTTGGTTTTCGTAAATAGTCATGCATGCTACAAAATAAATTTTTTGTAGGATAGCCAAGAGAGATTTTATTTAAAACCATAATCATTTTTTACATTCACACGAATATTAGTGATGAAACTTAAAAAAACAGTAAACAGGGCAACATTTCTTATACATAAAAGCAAAAATTTTTTTTGACCGATACCAACAGACGGAGAATACTATGAATTTGTTTGTATTTTTTAATGTATGCTCCCCCAGAACTTTCCCATCTATAGACCATTTTGGTCCACTATTTAAAATTTTTATATTGAACTTGTTATCGAGCTGCCTTTCTCTTTGCTTTGCAGTCAGTTATAACCACCTACATATGTATGAACGCATGTGTTGTTTAAATAATTCGTTAGAAATCGGCGTACTTCGCAAGGTGTATCTAACAGGTGCGACCACTAGCTCAGTTGACTCGGCTGATTAAACGTTAAACTTAGTAGTGCTGATGAAATGCTCATGACATCACCACTAATTTCAAAATATCAAATACCATATACAGACTTCCTTCTGTGTGCTGTTTGGCATTTATTTTAAGAGAAATCTGCGCTGGTAATACCACCCGTTTTTTGACATCTGTTAAGGTAGTTTTACAACAAATTTTCTATTGTTTTATACTACGTTTATACGCAGTGCTTATTTGCAAACAAAAACGTAAAATGCTGCCAAATACTTTTTATTGTCATTTATTAAATCACTGAATATTTATCTATTTATTAATATATTTATCTATTTATTATTTTTTATTAACAAACATGTGGAAAGGTGGCATCTCAAACTTCTTATTTGA
>OY101450.1:67565696-67590696 GCA_956483635.1 Panzeria rudis | reverse complement strand
CGAACAAACACTCCACATGTGACAAAACCACTTGACTATTAAATTTAATATCTCTTTTTTTCTGGCAGGATATGGTATGTTTTTCTTACACACGGTGGGCTTATTTCACCCTTATATATAAACATTTTTATTTATAGGTATAAATGTATTTTTACTTAGCTTTTTTTTCTGTGTGCTTTTATATTTTCCGGCCGCACTCTTTTGTTCCAAATCTATTAGGTCTTGAATATTTGAACATTACAGGCAATGCTTCTTCAGGATTTTTTTTCCTTCCACAAATTATTAAGCAATGCTTGTGAAAACTTTGGTTCTTTTCACTCACTAAGGACACAAATAAGTAACTTAGATAACTTAACCCAAAAAATGATAACCTCAAAGAGACTACTTACGTTCTCTGATTGTTTCTCTTTTATTTTATAAATGAATTGGACGGGGTATTCCAACCCCTAGTTTATCCTCTATCACTTATTATTATAAAATTTTTGTTTCGGTGATGAGCTCCTTAAATTTTATTGTCACAATTTGTATTTCCACTATATACAATAGCTTCACTTTCACATCTAAAAATTATTAATTTTATTTTAAAAAAATGATGTGTTTATATATATATATATATATATATATATATATAAATATATATATATATATATATATATATATATATATATATATATATATATATATATATATATATATATAATATATATTTATATATATATATATATATATATATATATATATATATATATATATATATATATATATATATATATATATATATATATATATATATATATATATATATATATATATATATATATATATATATATATATATATATATATATATATATATATATATATATATATATATATATATATATATATATATATATACATATATATATATATATATATATATATATATATATATATATATATATATATATATATATATATATATATATAATATATATATATATATATATATAATATATATATATATATATATATATATATATATATATATATATATATATATATATATATATATATATATATATATATATATATATATATATATATATATATATATATATATATATATATAATATATATATATAATATATATATATATATATATATATATATATATATATATATATATATATATATATATATATATATATATATATATATATATATATATATATATATATATATATATATATATATATATATATATATATATATATATATATATATATATATATATATATATATATATATATATATATATATATATATATATATATATATATATATATATATATATATATATATATATATATATATATATATATATATATATATATATATATATATATATATATATATATTCTAGGGGCACTGTAGTGCGCCAGGCCTAGTTCCGGCCACACAGTGTGGTATTACCCCCACCATAACTTTGCTCCACTTGATCATAAAATAATGAAACTTTAAAAATTTTGTCTACCTACAGAGGTGTCCTCATAAGTGAACTACCCTAAGAGCTTCCCGAGATATGAGGGTGTATAAAGTGCTTATTTTAGAACATATTCACTGACTGAGATTAAAATAAGGACGAACTTCTTGATAGGTGCAATACAATCTTGATTCTGCCAAGTTAGCAGGTTGCCGAGGAATGAGATGATATTGTACCTATAAGAACTTCGTCCTTATTTTGATCTCAGTACTTTTTACGGCCGAAAATTTTAGATAGCAACTTTGCTTTCTTTTCACATATATGTTTTTGTGCGGATTACTTTTACTTCATCTGAACCAAATTATCATTAAAGTAATGATAATAAAGGCCATGAACTAATTTAAATAAATTTTTCTTGATGAAAGATGTTGGCCGATATATATGATGTTAAAAATCAAATGACAGATTTTTGACTGATTACTTAGCTATATTTTTAAGAGATTCTAAAATACAGCCTATTGAGTTTTTTGTAGCCATTTTCTTAAAGCCATTGTTAATGGCATGACTACGGCTTCATTTTTTATTTGAGCTCATTTTTAACGCTATTTGGGTTATTTTCTGACATTTTATTTTTATTACTGATTTAAAGATTTCTAATAAATTTTAGGGGTTGTTTCCAATTTTGCATTCTTTCGCGAATTTTTTCGATAGAAGTGATTTTTTCTGTAAGCTTTCTGAGTCTTTACTGCTTTAGCGATTTTTACTCGTTATTAGACTTTGCTATCGTCGTGCTCCTGCTGGCAAGATTTTGTGAGTTTCTGCCAATTTAGTGATTTTTACCGAATTTTCCCCATTTCTTATAGTTTTAGCGACTATTAATCAATGATTAAAAGTTTGCAATTTTGCACGTATTTTCGATATTTTCGCGATAGGTGTGATATTTTCAAATGTTTGTACATTTCCTATAATTGTTGGGACTTCTAATCATATTACACTTTGCAATATTTAAAATTTTAGCAAACTTTTCCGAATATGAAGATTTTTCGCGTCCTTTCGAGAAATTTGGTCACTCCTAACAGCATATATGTAAATAAGTTTATAAATAGTTGTAGGAAACAACTTCGTTTAATACACATACTAAAAGGTTTCTAAAATTAATGTGGATAGCAGGTATGGCATTAACGAACAAAAAATCGTATGGTTGATAGCCACATAATAAAGAATTAAAAAAGGTACCAAAATTGATTTTCTTTCTCTCTGAAATATTTCTCAGAGGTGTAGCTGATATCGCCGAATAGTTTCCAATCAAAAAGTGATTTTTAAGATATTGGTTCATAGCCGGTATTGAATATACACCGTCGATGTACATACATGCATACACTATTTGTCATCAAAACTCATTTTCTCCAAAATTTAAGCTGACTCATTTTGAATATACTTATGTAGGCTATCGATATGTAAAATAAGTGGTTGTTCTGCTCATGTACTGAAAAGCTACGTTACTTCTTTAATTAATTTACCTGAACTAGAAAACAAATGATCCATTTTAAGTTTATGGATTCAAAAATATTTTCATAACCAATGATCTCAAAATTACATTTTCCATCCCTGCCTATGTATAAAATATGTTTTTTATATTAAGTTTACCAACAGTTAGAATCTTTGTCAACAGCGTTGTCAACGCAGTGCTTTTAGCACTGTTTTCGGTGCTTTTTAAAAACTTCAAAGCGGAAAGTTTTATCTATCAATCTTAGGCTTTTTTACGCCAAATATTAATTTATACATATACAATGCCGCTCATCTGAATAAGTTGAACATTTTAACAATATCTCTTAACAATTCTCGCAATATTTATTGTTCAAACTACCGACGCAATTTGGCTTTATTAGAGTTTTGAGGTGTATCAAATTTTTAATTTTATAATAAGTAAGTATATAGAAAAAAGTTTGAACATAAATAGAATGAAAAAGAAACAGATTGTTCATATATATTATTAATTTATAAATAAAAAACAGGAAGTATTTCATTCACCGTATGAATTAATTTTTAATAAATAAATTTATGAGATCTATGTTGCCTTGAAAAAAATGTTTAACTTTTTTTGTGAACAAATGTTAAAAATTTTGTTATTTATATAAAATAAAAATATAGTTTATTTACAATACTCTGTTTGCAGAAAGGAAAGAGTTGAGCCTAGTACAACAGGCTATACAAGTTCAATACTGAAAATATATTTTAAAAGAAATATGTATTATTTGTATAAGTAGATTACCTCCGGGTTAATTTATGATAAACAATTTTGTTCCCAAAACGTAAATAAAAATTCGAAATTTTTTTAAACAAAATTTAATATTAAAAATCATCTCCTGATGAAGTCGACAAACCGTATCGATGAAACGTTGAGATAAAGATTAAAAAATTCGTTTTATTTACATCACCGAAAAAATAAACATTTGGGGTATTCATAAGAAGTCTTATCATGTCATAATGTCATAAAGTGCTAATATTTTATAATAGTCTAAAAAAATTGTTATTGTGCTTCAAATAAAAAAGGCCTAAAATAATAAGACTTTTTGAGCTGTGTTTATTGTTTTGTCATAACTACACAGTAAAAATCTGAGCCGAACGGGAGAAACTCTATAGTCGAGCCGGTGATAATATTTACAATCCGCCACCATTGATATAAATGAACGTATATAATATGCATTAAAGTATGACCTTAAATTGTTCACAGTCTTATAACTTCATATTTGATAACATTTTTATAGCTGTCTAACAGGTAAAAATAAAAAAATCGAAACATAAAAATATGCAAGTGAGAAAATTTTGCTTGTATACTTTAGCTGGCTGGCAGCAACCTAACGTTTTTCCGCTAGCAGTCGCGTGGAAAAATAGTAGGCTCAGTCACCGGCAACTTTACTTTAATTTAAAAAAAAAGATATTCAACTGGGTTTTATTTACTTTATTAACAAGTTGAATAATTTAAAAACAAACTGGCTATTATTCTAATTATTTCACTTGTTCTTGGCATTCTGATTTCAAGTATTTATAAGTGCTTTTTTATCAGCTGACACAAATTTTAAATAGCACACTAACTTATGAGGGTTTGCTCACAGCAGTCATATATTTTTCTGTTATTATTTTAAAACATATGACTTTATGACTACCTTGTGAAACCCCCAATTGATATTTTTATTTTTCTTTTCAATATAAATATAAAAAAAAGCACTGTCGTACGCATTTGGTGAAACAGGTAGATAGTGTATTTGTAGAAAATTTCGATTTAAGGAGATGACAATCTAGCTATTTTCTGAACGCAAATACAATCTTGTTGAAATATTTACACAGAATTACAAAAAATACATATAATGAAAATGGCTATCAAAGTACTATGCAGTAAATGATTCTAATTCAACTTAGAAAAATGCACTGATGACTTCTTAATATGTTCAAAACTGGGTCTGTAAAACCATAATGAAAAATTTTTGTAATTGTGTATATAATTTCAAAATCAGGCGAGATTTTCAAAAGTTTTACAACACCAAAAATTTTTCCCACTATATGTGCTTTGTTTTAGTATACTTTACCGCATCTGGGACAAACCAGTAGAATTTTGCAGAATTTTAAGTGAACCTAAAAAGAAGGTTAGAAGTTATATTCATACATATTAATGATTTATGTTGGAAGAAGCTCCAAACCGCAGAACGAAACTCTTATTTATTTTTCAATCCTTCTTAACTGTGATTTTTGTAAGCCCATAAATATCTATACCGAAATCGTAAAATGCAAATATTTTAGGAAAAAGAATGTTAAAGAACAGTACGAACGTTCTTTAACATATTAAGCGTAGTATGCAGCTCTAAATGATATTCAGGCTGCCATAAGAAGTATGTGTAAAAAAAAACAAACTGAAATTCAGGTTGGTAAATTTCTTATAGAAATTTCCGTTTACTAGTACGCAGTTCCAAAAGAAAAGTACACGGAATTTTGGCATTTATTGTATATTACAGGCATGTTATAACAATAAGTGGAGAATTTTTTCCGTCAACTGAAACAAAAATTAATGTTCAGACAATTGTTTGGTCACGGAATTTTCTAGTTTTTCGTACATTGTAATTAATTTTTAGTGTTTTTGTGTGTTGTAAATTAAAAAATATATAAATTTGTGTGTGTGCAAACAAAATTCTGTATAAAATTCTACACGATTATTTTTCCGTGTAGAAATAAATGCAAAACTCCAAACCTAAATTTCAGTGAGAACTGCATACTACGCTTTAACATTTAACAATCAGAACTTAGCTACACAGAAAAAAATAAGTTTCGTTTTTGATAACGAAAATCCCGGTATTCAATAATTTTTTTTTTCAAATTTCCTGTGATAAAGAATTCCCATATATTGATAACAAAATTATTTCAAAATAAAAATATATATACAAATTAAAAAAATGTTGACATGGCTGGAATACGAACCCGGGCTTTCCGGACGTAAAGCATACTCTCTATAGCTGAGCCATATTCCATTTATTTTTTTATGGGATACAACTTGTTTTAAGTACTTATGTATAAAAAGAAAAGAAATAACCGGCATGGAAAAGAAATACTTACAACGAATTATTTTATTATGTTAAAGATAAATGTTATTGAAATTCATATTTTTTTTAATAACATGGTTTTATTGAATATAATTCTTGTCTATTTTTTTCTGTGTACATAAATATATATTAGTCTTTGAATTTTAAAACACCGGTTTTGTTGAGATTCCTTGAAGTTGCAAAAATATTTACTCCACAGACATTATTTCAAAAGTAATTTTTCACTGTCGCCTAGTGTTTATTTTGTTCTTATTATTTGCATCATACATAAATCAAAGCGAATTAATATCAAGTGGCCTTATCATCAAAGCAACACAAATACAAAGTAGGTGTAGGACCATTTTTATTTATGCTTTGACAGTTCGGGTTAAAGTTTTTCTCTTTTCTTATATAGAGTTTGACTGATGGGGTGTAATCAGCTGATGATCATCTGTGATGATAAGGCTACCTGGTACTGAATTCGCCTTGACATAAATGAAGTCAATAATACAATTTTTCAATTTGTTGTTTTTTTATTTATAGCGCTTTTTCTCTATTTTGTGCCTACTGAAATTTCAAAGTTGACAACGCTGTTTGTAAATTCCTTCCATAGCCACAAGGTGGATTTATACAGGTGATATCATAAGCACAGCTGTTCTACTTTTTTCCCGCAAATTAGATGCTCGGATGTCAACCTTTGTATACGTTGACATAGGGGCTGAGATGTCAAATGTTATTGTAATGTTGTAGTTGTTTTAGAAACAACACCACCCGATAAAATTAATTCACCTTACATAGCCATTGGATTTACACTTACAGTGGGAGACATAGATAATGGCACAATAATTTTTTTAGCTTTTCGACTAATTACATACAAACATACTACATATGTATGTTTGTACAATGTACATTGTACATACATACATATGTACATAGTATATATTTTACTTCAGAGATGATGTGAATCTACATATGAACGCACATAATTATTTGTGTACTAATATATTTAAAAAATTATTAAGTCTGCATTTTTAATAATTGAAATTCTATTTTAGTTTTTAGGTGTAATCACAGAAAGTATTTTGACTGAAAAATAATCATAACTCCAGTCTTATGATTATTGACTAAGAAATCGGATTCACAAAATAAAATATTACTTATTTAATTACAATTTTTGGGGGTAAATAATCTAATAGACCTCACCGATAAATACATATGTATATCAAACGCTATTTGATATCACAACAGAATAGTGTACAATCACACTAAATGTCCATAACTATTTTACGAAACAATAATGGAATTCACAAGGTATACTAATGTCTTAGGTACTAACATAGTACAACATTTCAAATAGCACATATTTGAATACTCTGTCATATCTTCAGATAACAAACTATAAAAACTTCAGAAACTAAACATCAATATATTAAATCAAAAATATTTATTTACATAGAATAAAAGTACAAAAATTAAAATTCAAAATAAAAACGGGTTTGTGCGAAAATTATTCAGCTGAACACATAGCACACCACAAAAACATATCTAAATAAGTTGTAGTGTGGTATTATATTTTTTATTGAGAATATCAACAACAAACATACAAATATTATATAACGTTAGTACCTACTACAGTTAGAACACTTAGGACCACCTTGTGAATTCGTTTAATGTACTTATGTACATAATAACACTTTTTTACATTTCAAAAGTTTTTCCAACATCAACTAATACTGTAAGTTATTTGACTTTAGGTTAGTACACAACATAAAAAATACATCAAGGTTGCTCGTAAATTAATTAAACTATCTCTGAAACTAAAAGATATATTCCACATACATACACACACAGAAAAATTTCAATGTAAAATCGTCGAAAACCAGGTTAGTAGAACATTTTTCGGTAGTGATTTTTCTTCATAGGTATTTCACGTTAATTCAACTTGATTTGCAATAATCTTGAACGAAAATTTTTCCTTTTTAAATGACTATATTTCATGTTGATTTAATATTCCATTACAGTTAAATCAAAATGAAGTTGACACTGAAATAGTACAAAGAATCGTGTTGAATCAAAGTTGTTTCGAGTTGAAACAACGTGAATCAAATAATGGATCAACTAGAAGAATCATGTTGAATTAAAGTTATATCAAGTTGAAACAACAAGACTTTAATGCTAGGATCCCGCTCGGTGGTCAAGATTCGACCACTTGGTCCGTAACCGGGTTTGTTTATAACCGGGTTTCTTAGCCAAAAAATACATTGTGCACATCTAGAGAAAAATACATGTTAAACCCAGCCAAGATTTGAGTTCGTGCCACTTGCATTATAGTAGACGTGCAGCCACAACAGATTCAAACTTAACTTTAGGTACACACCAAATAAATACCATAGTATGTAAAATGGTAAAAGTGAACACGAACGCTGATGAAACGGTGTAGCGGCCTGTCGGCATGAGTAGTACTGATCCGTTCTATTAATCTGATTTGAATATTCAAATACTCCACTTTTAATAAATAAGTTGAATTTACATTAATTCAGATATTGAACTTAAAATAATAAATTTCACACTTATACCTATTCAGTTCAAAAAATAAAATTACGTAAAAATAATTATTAAATGCGATCGGGTAGCGCAAAATGCTATATGCATGTTTAACTTATATGTTGACTGTCAGAAACTAGCCGACAAATAACTAAGAAAACCAGTTTAAGCATGTAGAAAAAAGGTTTGATTGTAGGCAGTGATATAAATGCCCATCAAAGCGAAAAATAATCAAGAAAATGAATGCAAGAATAGACATGAAAGAATTTACATGAAGTCTTGTATTCTATTTCGTGACGAAAATTAGTTAAATAGCTGATGTTTCCTTGTAAAAAGCATATACCTTCATAAGTGGTAAAAGTGAACAAGAATACTGAATAATGAATACTGAATACCAGTAGTTTTTTGAGTACTCGATATTTAAAAGTAGTTACTCAATACTTTCAGAGTTGTATTTTCCAGCAAAATAGATTGTAAAGTATGAATGAAACTGATGAAAAATTTTAATTTATTGTACAAAAAATTACTGAACTAAAAATAAAAGTTTTATTTAATAAAAACCTCGTAAAAAGCAATAAAAATTACAGTTTTAGTGCAAGAAACTTAATAAACTATAATTCTCACAATTAAGATTGCATTTCTTAAATTTTTATTTAATTTTATTCATCAATTCAGGGAAACCATTAAAGTATTGAGTAGTATTAAGTCAAGACATAATAAGTATCGAGTAGTATCGAATATTCAAAAGTATCGAAATTTTACAACTCTAACAAGAACACTGATGTGACGGCCTGTCGAAAACAGAAGTACTGATCCGTTCTGCTAATCTGATTTGAATATTCAAACTCTCCACTCTTAATAAATAATTTGAATATGCATTAATTCAAATATTGAACTTAAACGCAAAAATAATAGATATCAGACTTACTATTCAGTTGAAGAAATAAAATACATAAAAGTAAGGATTTCGTTTTAATTCAACATGATTTAATTAATTATTTAACATAGGCTTTATTTGAAATTAAAGTTATAGTTATGTTGATTTAAAATTAAAAGTAACGTTTACAACAAACTTGTTTTAACAGTGAAAAATATTAAATCAAACAGCTCTACGGCTAGATTAATAATTTTCCGTTTAAAATAAATATGAAGCAATGGTAATTTTACACCAGCAGCAGTAAATTTGCGGTGGTTATTCGATTTTTGTCGGTTTTTTGGTCGGCTATATAAAAATAAACAGCACCAAAATAACAACTACTCACACAACTAAGCACAACAGTGAATAAACACTAACACACTTTGACAACAACATATTTTTTGTAAATTTTATTTGATTTCTAATCAAAATTGCGTTATGTTGATTTTACATTCCCCTTTTTCTGTGAATACATATTTAAGGATATTTTTGAAAAAATTTACGAGGTTGATTTGTATATAAACATTTTTAGCATTTCGACCATTTCTGTTGTTTGAAAAAGAAAATCCGCGAAAGATAAATTTAGGCGTGTGCACTCGACCCCCTGTCTTACTGGAGAGCAACACGTATGCACGTAAATTCACTAACACCTCGCTTTGTCTGTGATATATATATGTATGTATGTATATATATATATATATATATATATATATATATATATATATATATATATATATATATATATATATATATATATATATATATATATATATATATATATATATATATATATATATATATATATATATATATATATATATATATATATATATATATATATATATATATATATATATATATATATATATATATATATATATATATATATATATATATATATATATATATATATATATATATATATATATATATATATATATATATATAACGAGTGATTTTTTATTATCTTTTTGGCAACACTAGTTTTGACAGCTCACGCACGTTTTGTATCTTGTGTCACTGTCAAACATCTTCAGTTTGGTCTATAATTTAATCATGAATCGTCTTACAAACGAACAACGCTTGCAAATGATTGAATTTTATTACCAAAATGCGTGCTCTGTTAAGAAAGTTCATCGCGCGCTTCTTCCATTTTATGGTCAGTTTAATCGACCTACTGAGGCTTCTATTCGGGCTATTGTAAAAAAATTTCGCACCAAATTTACATTGTTGGACATTAAACCACCAACAAGTTTACGTAGAGTGCGACCTGAAGAAAATAATCGGCCAGTGTTGGTGATGACCGTGAATTATCGATTCGGCGCCGTTCGCAGCAATTGGGCCTCTGTTACTCCACTACGTGGAAAATTTTGCGGAAGGATTTGGGTGTGAAGCCTTATAAGATACAGCTGGTGCAAGAATTGAAGCCAAACGACCTACCACAACGCCAAATTTTTGGTGAATGGGCTCTTGAAAAGTTAGATGAAGATCCACTTTTTTATCGAAGAATTGTGTTCAGCGACGAGGCTCATTTCTGGTTGAATGGATACGTGAACAAGCAAAACTGCCGTATTTGGAGTGAAGAGCAGCCAGAAGCATTGCAAGAGCTACCAATGCATCCACAAAAAACAACCGTTTGGTGCGGATTATGGGCTGGCGGCATCATTGGGCCGTATTTCTTCAAAGATGATGCGAATCACAACGTTACTGTGAATGGTGAGCGCTACCGTGCGATGATAACAAACTTTTTTCTGCCCAAAATGGAAGAGCTTGACTTGCATGACATGTGGTTTCAACAAGACGGTGCCACATGCCACACAGCACGCGAAACAATGGACCAATTGAGAGGCGAGTTCGGTGAACAGTTTATTTCAAGCTTGGGACCAGTCAATTGGCCGCCCAGATCGTGCGATTTAACGCCTCTATACTATTTTTTGTGGGGCTATGTTAAGGCTAATGTCTATAGCGACAAGCCCGCTTCGATTGACGCACTGGAAGCCAACATTGCCAACATTATTCGTGAGATACCGGCCGAAATGTTGGAAAGAGTATGCCAAAATTGGACTAAGCGGATGGACCATTTGAGGCGCAGCCAGCCGCGGCCAACATTTGCATGAAATAATCTTCAAACATTAAATTATATCGACCCAACTATCGATCCAAATAAATATTTCATGCATTTTTCTGAATTTTATGTGTTTTTTTTTTTACTTTCCGATAGTTCTTATAAAATCACCCATTATATATATATATATATATATATATATATATATATATATATATATATATATATATATATATATATATATATATATATATATATATATATATATATATATATATATATATATATATATATATATATATATATATATATATATATATATATATATATATATATATATATATATATATATATATATATATATATATATATATATATATATATATATATATATATATATATATATATATATATATATATATATATATATATATATATATATATATATATATATATATATATATATATATATATATATATATATATATATATATATATATATATATCATAAGGATATCTACAATAGCTTACGACATACGGAGTTTATTCTAAAACAAAATGTTTTTAAACGGCTTAATATTGTTTAAAGAATCCACCAAAAACGATTCATTCTTTGGCAAAACATTTTAAACTTGTTAAAAATTTGTTTCGTTCTGTCATCATTAAAGTGTTAGACAATCAATATTCTACAATATGGGCAGCTTATATTATAAGGGTTTGTGTTATTGGATGATTGATTGTGCAAAACTTTAGTAATGCGAGAACGAAACGATTTTTTGTCATCCTAGAAAAATTTTGTGTTTTTAGATAGCACTATTTGAATATTAGCCCGCGATATATACCAACGTATTAATGAATGTAAATGTTTGAGAACTAATTGTGCACTTAAAACATACATTTTCTAGTTTATACATTATTCTGCAGCTAACTTTATAAATTGTTAGGTTTTGAGACAGTCATATTATTAGCTTTAACGGGACTCGCTACAGTCATTTTAGTTAAAAAAGGGCAAAAAATAAAAATTTACATATTTTTCAGGTGTAATTACATCATATAAATTTTGAGCTTTTAAAAAATATGCAGAAAGTTGTTTAGTAGGTAGAGTATTAGCCTTGAAATGGAGATAACGTCTGCTCGTAGCACGGTTGAACGAATGCTTCTTTTAATCTTAAAACTATAAATAAAAATACTAGTAAGCGCATTATCTTACAACAACTAGCATTTAAGCTAGTATATAAGTACATGCATATGTACATATAAAAATGAGCTAGTTGGGCTCATATGACAACATAATGTTAAAATCGATATATTGTTATATACATATGTACATTAGAGTGCTTCAAAATTTTTATTTTTAATTTTTTTTAAGTGCTATAATCCCAAAATTTTCTAGAAGGTATAAAACAAGCTCTCGCACAAGATCAGCTTCATATTTTGACTCTACGCGACGCTGAACGACTTTCAGTTTTTCCATTCAAATAATATAGAACAATTACTTTTCGTATTTGTCAAACAAAACTACGAACAAATATTTTGTTTTTTTTAATGTGCATATTCTTGTAGGAAATAAAATTTTCCACAAAAAACCTCTTGCAAAATTTTTCGTAAACTTAACGGGTAAAAAGTTATCAGAGTTTAAATACTAGGAACAAAGTGGGGATAAGCTATGAAGTACTTTCAGTACTGTAATTGCTAGTATTCAAAGTCTGATAACTTTTTACCCTTTAAGTTTATGAAAAAATCGTTTAGGTGGTTTCTTGTAGAAAATTTGATTTCCTACAAGAATATGCCCATCAAGATGAAAAACTTTTTTTTCGCAGTTTTGTTTGACAAATACGAAAAAAAAAGAAATTCTTCCATGTAATTTGTATTGAATAACTGAAATTCGTTGCTGTTTTGGAAGACCTTTTTTATACCTAATAGAAGCTTTTGAGATTATAGCAAAAAAGTTTTTTTTAAGCATTATAATTTATGAATATGAAAAATGGACAGATAGGCCACTAGTCCGAAGTAAAAAGCAACTAGTAAATATATACATATGTATCTAGCCACATACTAGTTATTTTGTCTGTAGGGTAACTATATATGCACAAAATGATACAATGTAAACAAATTACAATGTATTTAATAGAAGACTGCTGAATAACTTTGTGCATAAATATGTTATCCACCGAATATCTCTGAAGTGAAAACATTGGTCGTTATATTAAACAAACTTATTGTGGCAATATATATGTGCGACACTGTATTTCATATAAAGATGGCGTACCACAGCATCCATATTTGTCTATGTTTGTATGTGTGTATAAATAATACATATGCTTAGATCGATGTTACAAACAAAGCTGCCAGATAAAGCTGGGACAAATTCGTTAAATTTCTTCGAACAAATCGTCAGGACGATTTTTCCAAACGTCAAATAGTCGTAAATGAATAATTCCACTGTTTTTAAGCTATTTAATAGTATTTTCGTTTTAATAAATTAGATTATGCAACATTTTACTGAAATTTTGATATATTTTTATTTTATGATTAATAAAAATGTTGATTAATCAAATAATTAAAATTTTTATTACTCAAATTTAAATCATTTTATTCAAAATAATAAAACAAAGAAACGAATGATATATAAAACAAAATATAAACGAGCACAAAAACAAAAAACAAGACGAAAATAAAAACACAATTTATTCCATTCTTCAAAATATGAATTCTTTTAAAACATTTGTCAAATAATCCTTGTTTTGAATAATGGTTCATTTACATCTGAGCGAAAGCTAGTACTAACGAGATTTGGAGCTTAATCTAGTGGTTTTTATTGTATTTCCTATACAAAACGATATATTTATAAATGTCAAAAAGCTTGGTGTAAACGGGATAGATATCGACAATGATTTCAATTGTAATCTGCTAAATTTTGCTCTGGTGTAAGTGCAGTATAATCAAATTTAGATCTATTTCCTTAATCAGCTTTCTGATTAATCGTACTAATCGTACTAATTCCCTAATTTTTACACTTTGATATATATAATTTAAATACTTGAATTCGAAAATTACTTCTCTAATTAAGCAATTTTTAAATTAAAATTTCTTTCATTAGAAAAGGAATAATAATTAAAATATACATACACCAGTATAGCAGCACGGATCAGTTCTCATTTCGAGGCTACTTAATTAAAAAAATTATTTGCTAATCCAAACATTGAACTTCAACCAAAAAAATTATTATTCGATTTTTACATTTTGTATATAAAATTGAGCTAAGTTTATATATGTAACATATCCTGAACTTATCAACCTTAATATGCAGATATAAGATTTGGCTTAGATTTGTAAATCGGGATATACATTACACAATACTATTGGATATTTTAGTCTTATTATTATTTAAATTTTGCCGTAGACTATACTAAACGTTAATTATTATTTTTAATAAACAGGGCAAAATTTTCCTCGCATTGAAAAGTTTATATAAAATTTATTCAAAATCAAAAGAATATTATACAATATTGTCAACATACTTTCGGTATTATAAATTTTCCTTGATTTTACAATAAAAATAAACATCTAAATTCTGCTCTGTAGGGTGCATTGCCCACCCAGAACTTCTGTGCTGCATTAAGTTTTTAAAAGTTGCATTAGCATATAATATTGTCATTATATAATATAATGTTGTCATTAAATGCTAAAAATTTGTCGAAATCACTTATGTAGCGAAAATTCGTAAATCGGAAACAGCTTCTAAATCTCTTTAAAATACTTCAGCTTACTATTATAACACACCATAAAATAAGTTATAAAATTTAAAATGTTTAAATTTTGGACAAAGATAATTTCTTTTATCGTCTAAATTCCGTAAAATTGTCTACTCATATAATCCCTCTGAATTGTGAAAATCATGTTTAAAAATGTAAAATTCTGCTCTGTAGGGTGCATTGCCCACCCAGAATTTCTGTGCTGCATTAAGCTTTTAAAAGTTGCATTATCATATAATATTGTCATTATATAATATAATGTTGTCATTAAATGCTAAAAATTTGTCAAAATCACTTATGTAGCGAAAATTCGTAAATCGGAAACAGCTTCTATATCTCTTTAAAATACTTCAGCTTACTATTATAACACACCATAAAATAAGTTATATTGCACGCTAAAAGAATACATTTTTGACCGAAGTCCCACAAATTCTTTCATCACTTTCCCACAATTCTCATCCTTCATCATACCCAGCGCCTTTTTGTTTAAAAGAGGAATACTTGTTGTCTTTTGGGTAATCAGAAGTGTCAAATTCTTGTTCTATGTCAGATTTTATGTCGGCATAAAAGTCGTCAGTTTTTATTGTATATATAAATCAGTCGGTGTCGATGTAATTTAAAGATAAATTTGCTTTAAACTTGGGCTGTATGAATCCATAATGGTAATTATACATTTTCCATTTAGAAAGCTCCAAGACGCAAAATCCCAAGTATATGGGCTTGTTGTAATATGTTTTGACTCTATTACTTTCTATAGCTACCATATCTTCAGAAAATATAGATAAACTGTGAAAATTGGATTTAGATATCCAATCTTGAGCACGCAAATGGTTACAGTTCATTCTATTCCAGTTGGTTACAATTTTCACATCTCTCCTCTTGTCCACATTCTCCATTGTTTTGCCATACACAGCATTATTGAGTAATTTGAAAAAATTTTTCTCAAAAGCATTTTTAGCAGTGGCTCTGTGTTTGGTATTTAAGTCAATATAACCTTTTAACCATGGAGATTGTTTAAATGCTAGAATACGACAACATTGCTTAAGAATTCTGTAATGTATTACATAAGAGTTTTTTGGCGAAAAATCCGCAATTAATTTCTTGTGGTTTGATTCTAAAGTTTTCTTGTTTTCAACACAGAAGGGAAGGTCATTGTGAGAGTCATGCAGATGTGAAGGATATTCCAAAGTGACCTCATATACATAACCATCTTGTGAGTTATTATCTATGCTTTTCGCATCCAGATTCATCTCATCACTTGTCAGCCATCGGAATCCTCCATAAGGAAGATACTCAGACATCGCCCAACCGTAAAGATTATTTGCGTCTAAACATATTAGAAATCCTGAAGGCTTGTCTTCATCAACATCATCTAAATATTTATTACTTGCTTTGGAATATCGCTTACTGCACTGTACCATTCCACCGCGTATTCCCTTTTTAAAGAAGTTATACATGTCAATGTCTGCTAACAACTCTAATTCTATTTGTGTGTGTTTTAACATGGCATCCCATGATAGTCCTGGAGCAGTATAGTACTGACACGGATCTAGATTATAAATTCCCTTACAGACTTTTCGAAAATTTTCGCATATGTCTGCTAACAAAAGCACATCTGTTTTGAGATATAATTCCATATAATCTCGCAGGGTTTTGCAATTAAAGGTATGCCAAATCTTTATTGCATGCTCATAATCTTCAATTGAGCATTCCTTGTTATTTAATTTGTTTAAAAAATCTTCTCTTGATGGAAGCTGACCATCATCCAATTTTTCAAACGAATCAAAATATTCATAAGGGAAAACACCCTTTCTTCGTACAAGGTCAAATTCTGTCTTTCTGTTATAGTGTGCCCTAACCGTATGAAAGTCATTGTCCGTCAGGTTATTTGTTAACGATTCTAAGCTATCAGCCATAAAACGAATAGTATCTAAAAATCGGAGTTCAAGATTGCAATTGTCAGTCATTTTTGTAAATGTAGATAGTGAAATGTACAGTTTTTTGTTCAGTGGTAGGACTTTTATGTTGTCAGACTTTTTACCTAATTCTTTAACAAAGAGGTGCGAGTCATAAGATGAATAATTATGAAAATATATGGGTATGAACTTCGGGATTTGGTACTTTAAGTTGCAAATATTTACCACTTATATGACAATGATCTCTTACACGATCTTTACCGAGAAATTTGTCACATATGTGACAATTTATTGAAATTTGAAAATTGTATAATTCCGAAAGGGCCAAGCTGATCATTTTTGTCTTACTGGTGAGGAACTGATTGTAAATATCTTCACAATCGTCAATTAACCAGTCAACAAATTTTGCAGATGCGTCCTCACCAGTATATATCTTAAATTTATCTAAACTATTATTACTTACACATTTTATATAATAACTAAAGGCACAAAGAATGCGCCTCTTCATAACTTGAGTTTTGTCACTTACAGTAGTTTGGATATCTTCTAGTCTGCATTCAAAATCTGCATATATAATGAATGGCACATCCATCTGCCGCTGGTGATCTTTAAACTTCAAAATACTATCTTCGGGAGAAGGTAACGCAGCAACAATTTTCCCACATTCCGTTTTGTGTTGTTCCATAGTCCATTCATTGTGCGTATATTGTAGGCAGGTATTACAAAATTTGAGGCATTCACGGTGCTTTGTTGTGTGAGCTTTCAAAAGTCTGTAAAAGGAATAAATTTATATATGTATATAGTTATTCATACACATATATTTACTTGCTTACCTTGATATATCTTTAATAAAAATGTAATGGTGAATGTCTCCAGCTTCCAACAGAATTAAATTAACATGCTTTGTTTTTTCCTTTTGTGTATTGTAGAATGGTCCAATTATTTCATCCTTCTCATTATCGTACCCAAACACGTTCACACTTATACAATCATTCCTATCCTCAAATGCTTGAATATTTTTTAATGCCAATGGGAACTTTAAATTTGTAAAATCAACCACAATTCCATTTTGTAGGCAAATGACATCAGCACTAATATCCTCTATGTTATATGAGCAGCAACGTCGCTTTTTCTCTATTATTGTGGTATCCAATGCGGCAACTAAATCCCATTTAAAACAATAATCATCATTGTTTTCAATGTTGATACAGCCCTGCTTTTTAGCCAGTATTAATGGTGTGCTTATCCAATGTGATCCTTTTACTAGTGAGTTTTTGTTTATGTTAATTTCTAGACGAATAATTCTGATTAAAGTCTACCCAGAGTCTCTTTCCTGGAATTCTGAAATTTTATTATGAATGTCCTGGAATTGTTTTTCAATTAGCTCATCTACATTACTTCCCAGACACAATAGATCCATTTTTGTTCTGTGAGAAATTTGGCACAAGTCAATTTCTCCCACAACAATTTTTATGTACTCTCCAATAAGAGTTACACAGAATTTTAAAATATTTTGTTTAACCAAACTTTTTTCAAGTCTTTCCTTGAAAATAGGTTTATTTTCTATAACAAAGTCTTCAAACAGAAGATCATCTTTTTTGTTGGGAATTCCATATGTTGCAATATTTTTTTTGAATGCACTGTTTATTTCATAATATTTTGGTTCTAATTACATTCAAAGGAGTATTATCATATTTACCGCTGGGAGAATTTGAAGTATCCATGTCATCAAACACAATATTATCTAGTTGTTGCTGTTGTTGTTGCTGTTGTTGTTGATGTTGCTGCTGTTGTTGCTGATGGTGTTGCTGCTCTTGTTGTTGTTGTTGGTGTTGAGGATACCTGGAACTGTCCATCGACAAGGCATATTGATTATTCGAAACTGAAGGATAATAGTTGGGTATGTTATATTGCTGCCATTGCATTGGTGAAGTATATTGATAGGGAATAGGAAGATGATGTGGAATTTGTATGGGTACTGAAAACTGATTGTTCAACCCCGTATGATAGTACGAAGTCCTTGGAAGCTCTTGAAAGGACGCCGGATATTGCTTTTGCATATTGTTCCAAGGAATAGGGTTATATAAAGGCATTGGAGTCTGTACATCACTTGACGCTGGCATCTGCACATGTTGTAGTTGAGCATGACTTTTGCAATGGTCCAAATACGACTTTTGGTATTTGTATTCCTTTTGACATATTTCACAAACATAGCTTGAAGAATCCATTTTTATTTATTTATTTATTTAATTAGCAACAATCAAATTTATTTAATTATTTTTTTTAATTTATTTAGTTCTTTTTTCGAAAACAAAAATAAAATTTATTTAATTATTTTATTTTATTTATTTAGTCCTTTTTTCAAAAACACTATAAACTTCTTTATTAATCAATTATTTGTTTTCAAACTATTTATTTAATTAGCAACAATTAACTTTATTTAATTATTTTATTTAATTTATTTAATAAATTTAATAAATTTTTTGCTTTCAACCGCACTTGTTGAGATATCAGAATATACCGATAAAAATCTTCATTATTTCTTCTACTTAAATACATCCTATGAGAATCGCGTAGTAGTCATCCAGTCTAATTTTTTTCATTGATATTACGAGATATGATGAATTTCATATGTGTACATAGCAACAGCAATAACTAGAATATAACATTGTGTAATATTTTATTTTATATAAATGATGACTAATGAAATTTTGTTATCAAATGATGACTCATTCTCAAAACATATCCAGCTGAATAAACAAAGCCATAAACATGATTCTGCAAAACAAATAATCAGACGGACATTTCAAATGATGAGTCATTCTCAACACATGTGCAGCTGAATAAATAAAGCAATAAACATGATTCTGTAGAACAAATCCACCTGAATAAACAGACACCAACAAGATTAGGCATGCATTATTATTATTTGATGCAAAAAACAAATACCCCGATTTGAATTAAAAAAATTATTATAAACAAATGCAAACGCTTATTGTATGTACGTAAGTATATCCATAAATATTAAGTGGAACTTAACCAAGAAATAAACAAGATTAAGCAAGATTTCAATATGGACAGACAGACATCAATCCATATCTACAGACTCTTAATGTAAACACAACCCCTAACCAACCCCCACCAACAAACAAAAATTAGGATGATGACTCATTCTCCAACACATCCACCTGAATAAACAAAAACACCAACAAGATTAAGCATGCATATTTAACGTAAACAAACATTTCAGACCATCTGTCATACTAAGCAACACAGCTACAAATCCAAACGATCATGCGATTATTTGATGCAAAAAACAAATACCCCCACTTGACATAAAAAAATATTATAAACAAAAAGCAAACGCTTATTGTATGTACGTATATATATGCATACATATTAATTGGAACTTAACTAAGAAATAAACTAGATTAATCAAGATTTTAATATGGACAGACAGGCATCAATCCACATCTACAGACTCTTAATGTAAACACAACCTCTAACCAACCCCCACCAACAAACAAAAATTAGGATGATGACTCATTCTCCAACACATCCACCTGAATAAACAAAAACACCAACAAAATTAAGCATGCATATTTAACGTAAACAAACATTTCAGACCATCTGTCATACTAAGCAACACAGCTACAAATCCAAACGATCATGCGATTATTTGATGCAAAAAACAAATACCCCCACTTGACATAAAAAAATATTATAAACAAAAAGCAAACGCTTATTGTATGTACGTATGTATATGCATACATATTAATTGGAACTTAACACCCCCCTCTAACACTTCCATAACCACATTCTTAACACCCCCCTCTCGCACTTCCATAACCACAATCTGAAAATATACAAACCCTCCACCAGTCCATTGGTGGACGGACATGCTTAAATAAACACAACTACATTTTAAATGTAAACACAAGCACCACAAAATAGCCATAAATAAGTCCCTGTAGAATCCATGGGGCCAACTGTCTTCAAGTCACCTCTTTTGTCGACAAGTTTGGTGACATTATCACCAAATAGTCTACACTCTTATTCTACCTATAATGGACAGAGAACTTTTTGACAGCCTCTCTAGTGTGATCTCCAATGTCTCAATATAATCCCCATTAGAACCATCTAGTCTATACTCAATCAATTGTTCATAGGTCACTATATCAACACAAACACAACCGGCGAAGCAACGGAAAACATCCAGGGTCTATGGTAGGTATCGAACCCCACTCACCCACAGATACACCCATATCCGAAATTCATATAACACAAAACGTTTTCTATAATATAATTTCACACTAACACTCATCATTAACTCAATAATAATTCATCACAATTTTTTAACAACATTTTACCTACAGGGCACTTTAATTTTTTCCCCCACGGGTATCAAGTTACACATTTGTTTATTTAACAATTAAAATTTCAAAATTTCAAATTTTAATTACCCAAAATTTAAAATTTTAATGGCCGCCGCGACCCCAGTTCCCTACTACTCACTTCCCACGTCTCGTACTGTCATCTCCCGCCCTTTCAATATTACAGGAGTAGACTTTGCTGGCCCCTTCGACATTCGGAATTATACGGGTCGTGCATGCCTAATTACAAATGGTTATGTTTGCTTATTCGTGTGCTTTGCAACGAATACGATTCACCTTGAAGCAGTTAGTAGTTTATCCACGTCTGCCTTTCTGGCAGCATTTTCTAGATTTAGCACACGTCGAGGTTACCCGAAGGATATGTATTCTGATAATGGCACTAATTTTGTAGGCGCATCTAGAGAATTGAAAGCTGAGTTTCGTAACTTTCTACGTTGTGTTGACTCTGAACTAAATTCCAGCTATGCACCTCAAGGCATTAATTGGCACTTCAATCCAGCTAGCGCGCCTCATATGGGAGGTCTTTGGGAAGCTGGTGTCAAAAGCTTCAAATACCATTTTCGAAGAATCGCTGGCAACTTGAAGTATTCCTTTGAAGAGTTTTCCACCTTGTTGGCTCGTGTTGAGTCTTGCCTTAACTCAAGACCTTTGTATCCTTTGACAGAAAATATAGAGTGTTTGGACGTTCCTACACTCGGTCATTTTTTGGTTGGTGGGCTTCCTTTAGCTCCACCGGAGGTGGAAATTTTAGAAAATCCTCTTTCCATCACGAACCGTTGCCAACGAGTTAAGGCATTAAACCAACGCTTGTGCAATAGATGGAAGGATGAATATTTAAAGGACATGCAAAATCGCAATAAATGGAAGTTTATACAGACAAACCTTGAAGTAGGTGATATGGTGGTAATTCGTGAGGATAACTTACCGACTAACGAATGGGTCGTGTAGAAAAAGTCCATATGGTAAGGATGGTCATGTCAGAGTTGTGGCGTTAAGAACAGCACGTGGCTTAGTTACCAGACCAGTAGTGAAGTTGGTAGTTCTTCCAACTAGTTAAACTTTTCTTTATTTTTTTTAGTTGTATATTTTTTTAGTGTCATGGTTTCTCGCAATAAGTAAAAAAAGCGCGTAAACGCTTCTAATGGTTTGGTTTGCCGAGTTTACCTGGGAGGCCATACACTTCGCTTCTGTCCAAAATTTTTGCAAGTCGACTACGATGAGCGGATGAGACTTGTTACAATCTACAAATACTGTGCAGGATGCCTGAGCCACGATCACACCTGGCGTACTGGCGAAAGTACGGGGACTTGTAAACGCTGTGGTGATATGCATCATACGCTGCTCCACAAGCCGGGTGAAAGACCTCGTTCGTCTTCCCGCAATCAATGCAAAAAACTGAAGCCTTTGCAGAGGGGACCTAGTTCGTCTTCCCGTCCAAAGGGTAAAGGACCTCGTTCGTCCGAAAACTCGACCAGGATACCTCGTTCGTCCAGTGATCGGGAAAGTGAGAGACCAAGTACGTCTCGAGCGGTAGTTCACAGAAAACGCACACTAAAACGAGAATGGGTACGGAACAGTCTGCCAATGTTACTGTCTACCATGTAAATGAGATGGTTGTTTTGAAGCCAACGGCAATGATAAAAATCGATACTGGAGATAGATATTTGACCGAGCGAGTGCTCATTGACCCCGGTGCGGAGTGTTGTACTATATCCGAGGAGGTAGTACGACGTTTACGAATGAAGACTGTTTCTGTGGGAAAGGAAAATAGATGCCTGATAAAATTTTATGGTAATTACGGAATGAGCTGTACTGTAGAGACGTATGCTGAAGTAAGGCGGAAACATTTGGTGTGGGTCCCCAAAAAGACAGTTGATTTTAGAATTGCTGAAGAGTTTCCCGGACTTCAATTGGCTGATCCCCAATTTTTCGTGTCAGCTCCAGTGCAAATTACGCTCGGAGTAGATATCTACGTCCGCATCATTAGAAACGGTGTCGCTGGTGGAAGTCTTGGCAAACCATTAGCACAGTTTTCGATCTTTGGATACATAATATCCGGATCATGTGTTCCATAAAATTTGTACGGGAGTATTTGCCGCTTGAAGCTAAAATTCATTCATGATACATAACTATTAAATTTTTTTTGTTTAATATCTTCTATTTTATTTTTTTTTTTTTGTAGTCGCTTCTAGTTTGTAGTTTACTTTTTTTCATCGAGCTTTGGCAATCGAGCTAGTGGCAATGATGGACTAAAGTGCTTCTAGTGATTGAAGATCTTGGTATATTATCTTTTGAAATACTTCTTTAATACTTTTTATTTATAAATGAATAAAATCCCCAAATCTAGAGTTTGAACTATCGGGGGAATTTCCGTTTTTCTCTGGGCTTCTTTTCTTTTTATTAGATAAAGGTTTGACTTAAGATTGCAATACTGCAAGGCGGCCGGGACGTGTATGTCTGAATGGAGAGGGTGCCATCCCTGGTTTTAAGAATCAAGTGCTACCAAATCGTTAAGCAAATTTCGAGATCTAAAGGACGCAATTGTCGCTAAAACATGGATGTATAATTTTTTCTTATATTTTCCCTTTGTTGTAATATACAGTTGTTGATCGGCTATGGTCGAGTATCTTTTTGTTCGGGTTATAGTCACGCGATTTTTTAGATGAATTTGTGAGCTCGAACGTGTTGGTTTAGAAATACCCGCATATTGTTTAAATTAAATTATAGCTATTCAATTTTATTAATAACAAACCAATAAAAATTGTATGTAAATAAACTAAAAGGAAAGTGGACGTTCCTTTTCTTGAATTGAAACGAATTGCAGTTTATTTTACTTCGGTGCCATATTTTTTCCTAATTGGTAAGCGAACTCGGATTGGAAATTGTGACTCCACCAGCAACTGTTGCTAACATATACACATATATATATATATATATATATATATATATATATATATATATATATATATATATATATATATATATATATATATATATATATATATATATATATATATATATATATATATATATATATATATATATATATATATATATATATATATATATATATATATATATATATATATATATATATATATATATATATATATATATATATATATATATATATATATATATATATATATATATATATATATATATATATATATATATATATATATATATATATATATATGTGTATATGTTAGCACCAGTTGCTGGTGGAGTCGCAATTTCCAATCCGAGTTCGCTTACCAATTTTAAGTCAAACCTTTATCTAATAAAAAGAAAAGAAGCACAGAAAAAAACGGAAATTCCCCCGATAGTTCAAACTCTAGATTTGGGGATTTCATTCATTTATAAATAAAAAGT
>OY101450.1:67334778-67565496 GCA_956483635.1 Panzeria rudis | reverse complement strand
GGGTGCTGTGAAGTGCATTAGGATATGTTAATATTACTCGCTGCCGGTGCTGCAAAAGTGATCAGTGCTATGCCTTCATCACTTTAAGAGTCCAACAACAACCAACACAATAACACACTAATGCACATGAGAAAAATGCATGATGTTGTTGGCTTGTCTGAAACTAGTCTCGAACTGAAGACCTCAGGGTTTGTAGTCAAACGCGCTAACTACTCAGCCAACAGCATATATATAGACTTAAGCTGAAAAACATATAGAAATACAATAAAGACTTATGTATTTTCACATGTGTATATCAATAGCTTGGTTTGCTTACTTTTTTGTAGTAAATGTAGTAAAAGAGAAACTTTTAAAATTATGTAGTCATGAGAAAGAAAATATTAAAATATAAAAAAACAAAATGTTTAAATGTAGTAAAATTGTTTATAGAAATAAAATTGTTCATAGAAATATTTTATTATATAACAACGGAAATTCTTTTTATTTCAAAATTTTGTAAACTAAAATTCTGAAGCACAAAATACTGCCTCATAAAACAATGATTTTTTATTTCGTTAACACAACGGGACCTATAGGGACCCCAGTAGGCTGGTCTTTTTAAATCTTTAAAACTGGCAACCTGCACAACCTATTTCGTTTTTTTTTTTTAATAACTTGCTGAAAATTATTGGATTTTATTTAAAACCCTTTTCACCCCTGTTTCACGTCCATTTCACGCTCCTAATACAGTTTTCAGCAAGATAATGAAGCAAAGGATCTTGTAATGGCCTTGGATCAAAAATTCAGGGGGTATATTACGGTATCCTACTGTGGTGAATGTGGTTAATGCATAAAGTTAGTTTTGTTTGAAGTTTTTTGGTTGTTTTGATAAAATCAGTTGAGCAGCCTCTTTAAAACTCGATTTTTTGGATGAATCAGATAATTACACTTTATTGTGAATAAAAGCAATATTTATCTATCGTTTTTCGTGAAATAAAGCTTATTTTATTTGTGGTATATGTGGCTTTATGGCAAGTGAATAAAAATGGTAACCTTTTGCAATTTCTGGTTATTTATAAATAAAAAAAAAACAAATATTTCCACATTGTATAAAAAATTTGATTTTTCATCATTGCGCTCTGATTAATTCCGAAACCATTGACTATATAAGAAATAATATTAAAACGGCTTTAAGCCGTAATTTTATTTAAAGTCTTTTAGTTTTTTTGTAATAAAATTGGACAACCCCTTTTCAAGTTATATTAAAATCAGTGGAACAGTAGTCTCTTCAAAAATCCCAAATTTTAGAAAAAAATTTTAAACAAAATTTGTCCATAAAATTTAAAATGTTCCCTGTTTTTGGGGGACCATAACACATAAAAAAAAATAATGTGAGTCCGATCACAGGGGAGATGTGTAAGCATCTAGTAATGAAACATTTCACCTTCTACCGAAACTTTCTTCTCATCATTCACCCGTTTCAACTTCGGCGAACCGGGCTTCATCCGCTTCTTTGTACCTTCCTCCACACACGACAAATCGCTCAAACCGATAAGCTTCGCATCAGACACCTCTGAATCACTCCCACCAGGCATATCGCCCTTCCGGTTCCCTGCAGACATAAATAATAGTATTATTTATCCACCAGCAAAAAATAATATACCCGTACAAAATAGTTGGAATTACCGCAGTCAAACAGCTAAATAACCAACAGTCAAAGACAAACGCAGTCAATAAACCGTCAGCCAAATATCGCACCAATTTCAGCAACAAATTCTGTAAAACCGAAAAACTGGTTTTTTTTAAAAACCCGGGTTCAAAAACCGAGACGAACCGGGTCTGAATCCCGAAAAACTGGACCCAAAATCCCCTAAATCCCAGAAGTTTCCGGCAAAAATCAAAAACGGCAACGCCGAAATACTTTCTCAATTCAAAAACACAGCACCAAACAACAAACGTACGACCTTACTGCCGGAGTTTGACCTTGAGACTCCCTTTGTACTCCTTGTCATCCGTATGATTACACTAATACACTCATACACAGCGCACACCTCGTTATTACAATCTTACTCAAAATTTGTGATTGTATTGTGAAAAAGATTTTTACCCCCTAGCGTATAGATATTTACACATCAATATTGTGGTACTCCTTGGCATTTTTGTGTTTGCATAGTGTTATCCGCGTTGAGATAAGTAGTGCTGAGCATATTGCGCTTTATTTTTGCTAATTATAATGAATTTTTTTCAATTTTGATACCTTTAAATATTTTTTTTCTCTTTTGCTAGGTATACCATCCTTAACTAAGATATATCATAAGCTTCCTTATAAAACATTTCTTATCACGACGAAAAATTAATTAAATATAAATCTACCTCTTTTCAAAGTAAAATTTTTAGAAACTACCTCTTTTTCACATCGAATCTACCTCTATGACAGATTTTAGGTAGTCATCACTGTAGCTAACCCATAAAAAATAAATATACATAATTTAAAACAATAATATTTATAATAAAACACCAAAAACGTTTCGCAAAGTTAAACAAATCACTGTGTTACACTTACTTGTTTCACTGTAGCTGAATCCTTGTACCAATATTTGTGAATCCTAAAACTGTTCTTATAGCTGTGTGAAAACGTGCATAATTCAAGTTTAGCACCTTTTATTTGAACTCAAATGCTATAAATATGGACATACATCAGTCGTTGAGCCACAATAAATATTTTTATTCAGTTCTTTTTCATTATTTTACAGACTTCCAATCGTCGGAACTGACTATATTAAGAACGTATCGAGAGCACTCTGGAAACTATACTTGCGTAGCAAGTAATACTCAACCGGCAAGTGTGTTAATTCACATATTTAAAGGTAGGTTCATTATGAAAAAAAATTATTGTAAGAACAAAGATATTATCTAACCTACAGTAAACAAAAATATATTTTTAAACATAAATTCTAGAGAATATATGTATATGTAAACGTCAAGTTTTTTCTGCATTTCATTTGGCATTTCTCAATTTCGGACTAACTCAATTTGAACCATAGAAAGATACACAATCGAGCAACACGTTAAAGTTATTCAGGCTTATTATGAAAATGGGCGTTCAAATCAAAATGCATATCGCGCACTTCGTGATTTTTTCGGTCAATTTAATCGTCTAAATGTGCGTACAATCGGAAAAATAGCGCTAAAATTTGAGCAAACCGGGTCTGTAGGAGATGTGAAGACACCAGTGCATGCTCGTAAAGCTCGGTTGATGCGGTTTATGGGCTGGCGGCATTATTGGGCCGTATTTTTTCCAAAATGAGGCCGGTCAGGCAGTTACTGTGAATGGTGTTCGCTATCGTGAGATGATAACGAACTTTTTATGGCCCGAATTGGAAGATATGGATGTGGACGATATGTGGTTTCAACAGGACGGTGCAACTTGCCACGAAACAATGGCTCTTAAGCGCGACAAATTCAATGGCCGTGTTATCTCACGTGGTGGCGATGTCAATTGGCCGCCAAGACCAAATGATTTGACACCGTTGGACTTCTTTCTTTGGGGTTATTTGAAAGAAAAGGTGTACGTCGATAAGCCAGCAACAATTCAAGAGCTAAATGATGAGATAATTCGGCGCTCCTATGACAACCTAATGTTAAAATCGATAGTTCGATACATAGAAAAAGGACATTTAGGCAACTAGTCTGAATAAAAAAGCAACTAGTATATTTCTAACCACATACTAGTCATTTTGTCTACATGGATATGTATAATGAAATAGAACTTCATCTGCATCCACAGGACATAACACAGAAGGCTGTACGAATTAATCACCCAAGTAAAAATCGTCCGAAAAGCAAGATCGCCCAAACATTGTTCTAAAAAAATTGGAGGTGATTGTTTATCCGTATTGAGAATTTATACCATGGAAAGGCAACCTATACTATCACATTTTACGACTGTACTACGTACTCTCTCTACTCTCACCACGAATCGGTCATGCTAGTCAACTTTCGTCTCTTTTCCCCAATTAAAAATTTTAAATCTCCAAAGGAAAACTTAATTCTATTATGGGTATTTGCAAAGAATTATAAAATCACTCACGGTATTACATTAAAATGCATATTGGTGCAAAATGATGTATTTTGTGGCATCAATTAAACCGCTGGGCTTTAGTGAACGTTATATATAACATTTTAAAGATACACGGTTAATTACCCCACGCTTAAATGTCTTTCACGCTTATTTACCTTCAGTTTTAAATCCCCGGTTTTTTCCTCCATTTTTTCTAACAAAAGTCCACGTTTAATTGCCTACGCTTAATTACCCAATTCGTGTTATTGCCTTAAACATCAAACTGTCAAGATAAAATGTCCCCTAAATTTCATTCATTAAATTGCCTCAGTACTATTTGATTTAGCTGATACATGTACAAATGCCTATGTACCATATGATCTAACGTTTTCAGACTCCACTTCTTTCGTTTTAGTGTCGATTTTCATTCGTAATCGATTTCCATCACATACCTAAAGCTTTTAAGTTAATTTAATAACCAACGGTGGACTACATATCGCGACCTTAGTATTGATTTGGCCCACCGACCATTAAAAAAAATTGAGTTAAGTATGGGCTATTTATATTTTGAATACCCTCTTTCAAAATCCAAAAACTGTTTCGCGAAATTATTCCTGGTTTCTGAGATATCAAGCATTCATTGTGTTCGATATCATTTTTGATCAATTTTTTGTAAAAAAAATTTTTTTTAAATAAAAAAATAAAAATCAGAAATCAAGTAAAATACCAAGTTTCATCAATATTAACTTTTTATTCCATGTAAATATCATTCATACGCTTATTTTCAATAAAAAGTAGAAAATTTCATCTCAATAACAAGTTACTCAATACACAGCAGTTAGTAAACACATGGAGCAACAAAGGCTACTTTTTACAAATAAAATAAAAAAGTGGCTATTGGAGCACATAACAAGATATTTTACTTTCAGTAAAAAGATGTTAATTTCTAATCGAATTGAAAGTTCACAAACATATGCCGGAAGCAGTGGTGAGATTACAAAAAATTCGATTGGCTATATTTTTTGAGAAAACTTTATATAAATCTTCTTTGTTGTTTGGGCCAAAACTATACTAAGGTCGCGATATATATGAAGGTTATAAAGACAAATGATTAGATTTCAAGCGAACTTAATTTGATAACAGTGCTTTCAATGAGGTAGTTAAGCGTACTCGTTTAAATGCTTTCCCCGCATAATTACCCAAAAATATCGAAATTTTTTGCGTGGTAAATAACCGTGGAATACTGTAATAGTTTTTAGATTAAATTAATGTTAAAATTAGGGTGTAACTGATACCGATATGTCGGCGATGCCTCAGATTTGCTGATGTATTGGTATCGGCGATATTTTACTGTTGATACGACGATACATAGAAAGAACTAAAATTGCTATTCTATTATTGAATTCATAATTTCAAATATATTTTTACTGAAGTATGACCTACCACAAAATTCGTAAAACTAAATTTCATAATTATTTAATAAGAAAATAAAATTTTTTTTATTAAAATATATTACTGGAATATTTTAAAATCAAACAAAAAAAATAATAAAATTAAAAAACAAATGCCAACGCATGTATATTAAAATAAAAACTCATTATATTTTTTTCTGTGTATGTATTTCTTAATTTTTTTTAACAAATAATTTATTTTTCATAAAAAGTTCTCTTAAGCTTAATAACGAGGAGTAGATAGGTAATGGGAACGCGCATCCTGTTCTGGGAATCAAAAACCGGGAAAAACCCAAAATAGTAGCAACCCTGTTACAAATGGGGGAATTCCGGGATTTTCATAATATGATCAGGTGGTCAATTATATGATAAGGTGATCAGATAGCTGATCAGCTGTTTAGAGAGCTGATCAGGGGACCAGCTATCTGATCACCTGATCATATAGCTGATCACCTGATCATATAGCTGATCACCTGACCATATAGCTGACCACCTGACCAGGCAGCTGATCGCATGATCAAATCATGAAAATCCCCAAAATCCCCCATTTGTAACAGGTTTTTAATTCCCAAAACAGGACGCGCGTCCCCACTACCTCTCTACTAGAGTAGATGCAAACTGTTCCTTCGAGATCATTTAAAATTTTAATTAACCAAATTGTAAAATTGTTTGAAATTGTGCCGAAATTTTAAAATGTTAATTGTTCAACAAACAAATGTAGGAAAAAATATGTATAGTAAAGATTGTGTTGATTTAGCATTGAGTTTATGCTGAGTGTTAGTAACAAATTATAGTGTGGGTAATATTTTGTGTTATAGACATTTAGGGTGTATTTTGTTATGGAGATGTCAATAGTGAGTTCGGAAGTTGGAAAAATTTACTTACTATAGTATATGCTTCTTATGGAATGATATTGAGAAATTGGTGGGCGTATTATAGATTAGATAGTATATGTTAATGGATATAGATAATATCTATGTGTGAAACATTTTATATATGTAGTTTTGGTAGTTGTCAAAACCAGAGTAGGAAAATAAACTAAACGAAACGTTTGCTTTCGTTTTGTTTTGTATTTTCCAATGTGTAAAACAAAAACAAAACAATAACAACGAGAATGATAGTCCCATTTAGTTTCGTACTGTTTGTGCTTGTGTACACAAAATGTACGCAGCTAGAAAGAAAATAACAAGAACAAAATTAAAAGGTTTTAAGAAAATACATTTGCAAACGTTTCCCGATTGATTTGCTCATCATAGTAGAGAATATGTTAGTGTATTTATGCTAAATACAATGAAGCATTCAACGAAATACATTACTGCTTTTGTGTTGTTGTTGTACGATTGAAACGCGATATTAAAGCATGCAGATGAATGAAAAGCCAATTGTTTTGTTTCCTTTTTTGGCATTGTAAAAGTATTTGTTTTATATTACTCGTATATTTAGAAATAAAGAGTGTAGACGATTTGTTAACAATATCAGCAAAATTGTTACAGAAGAGGTGACTTGGAACACTTGTTGTTGATAATTTGTGTTTAGTTGTTTACATTTAGTGTGCGTGTCTATGTGTTTCATTTCTTTATCTTTGTATTTGTTAAGAATGTATGAATGTCGTTTAATTTTATTATTTGTTCTGCAGAATCTTGCTTATGGCTTTGTTTATTCAGCTGGTTATGTTTTGAAAATGAGTCAACATTTGATAGCATAATTTCATTAGTCATCATTTAGTTGTGTTGTATTTGAAATAAAAAACTTTGTATTTGAAAAACAATTGTTTAATTTTTTTCTATGCATTTAATTTTTATTAAATATATTTATGTGATTAAAAAAATTTTAAAATTGTTTAGTTTAAGATAATAATAATATGTATATGTACATAAATTATTTTAAACAAGATTTTTCTTTTGTTAGTAAGAGAGCATTTCTTAATGCACAAACTTCATATGTGTGTTAATTACAATAGAAATACTCGGGATATTTAATTCCCATTTGCTTAAAGTTGATGCATCCAAAGTCTTCGATTTTAAAAATTCTTTTCTTCTCCTTTAACATATATTTTAGAATAGCGTACATTAGCTTTTAAAAATGTGTAAACACTTTTAAATGAAATTGACCCATTGTTCCAGTTTGGGTGATGATAGCTCTTTATAGTTCACTTGGCTTCTTTTTGATTCTTTGGTGATAGACATCTAAAATCAAAGGGCGGTTCTATGATGAAGTTCATGGGTTCATTGTTGTTGATAGCGACCGCTACTTCTTTTGCGATGAAATCATTTGAATTACTTTTGAATCCTTGGATATCTATACCAAATATATTATCATCTATGTTGTTGTTTAATTTATATGATTTTCCGAACTTGACCTTTTATTGGTACATATTCTATTATTCGATCATGAATAAGAATAAAGTAAGCCGATGTATTAGCTGGAATATTTGTTGCAGTTTCAAATACAATATTTATATCAATTGGTCCATTATTGAGCGATTCGTTTTGATGGCTGACATCTACTATAATAATACGAGCGTTATTTTTGAACTCTTGAGCGGTGAGAAGCGCTTTTGATTCTCTCATGTAGTAGCTCTGTTGAAATCTTAGATACATATCATACATAATTTCATAACGTTCATTTTTCAATTTTATATTAATATATGGATATGACTCTGAATCCAAATGTACTTTTAAATTAGTCAGATCATAATGAACAAACTTAATTTCTTGTTGAAATGCAATCAATACAAAACGGGTTCGTTCTCTACTTGCAGATAATTTAACATTCCAAATATGGCTTATTCCTGTATTAAGTTGTGGATTCACATGACAATCCCAACTACGGAATGCCATCGGTATAAAAGCACCATTGTTAATAATTTGTATCATATTCAACTTGTTAAAACCAGATAATTGCACAAGTGGAATTCTCCATAAGATGAGTGAAATTGTAAGTTTTGCTTTTTCCGTGGAAACGCTCGAGTGTACAAGATCTTCATCGCTCTTATTTCGCAAGAGTATCAATTCATGTTTACCATTTAGTATAACTGTGTTGTATATATATATATATATATATATATATATATATATATATATATATATATATATATATATATATATATATATATATATATATATATATATATATATATATATATATATATATATATATATATATATATATATATATATATATATATATATATATATATATATATATATATATATATATATATATATATATATATATATATATATATATATATATATATATATATATATATAGATATATATATATATATATATATATAGATATATATATATATATATTATTATATATAGATATATATATATATATATATATATATATATATATATATATATATATATATATATATATATATATATATATATATATATATATTATATATATATATATATATATATATATATATATATATATATATATATATATATATATATATATATATATATATATATATATATATATATATATATATATATATATATATATATATATATATATATATATATATATATATATATATATATATATATATATATATATATATATATATATATATATATATATATATATATATATATATATATATATATGTATATATATTATATATATATATATATATATATATATATATATATATATATATATATATATATATATTATATATATATATATATATATATATATATATATATATATATATATATATATATATATATATATATATATATATATATATATATATATATATACAGCTACAAATCCAAACGATCATGCGATTATTTGATGCAAAAAACAAATACCCCCACTTGACATAAAAAAATATTATAAACAAAAAGCAAACGCTTATTGTATGTACGTATGTATATGCATAAATATTAATTGGAACTTATATATATATATATATATATATATATATATATATATATATATATATATATATATATATATATATTATATATATATATATATATATATATATATATATATATATAGATATATATATATATATATATATATATATATATATATATATATATATATATATATATATATATATATATATATATATATATATATATATATATATATATATATATATATATATATATATATATATATATATATATATATATATATATATATATATATATATATATATATATATATATATATATATATATAATATATATATATATATATATATATATATATATATATATATATATATATATATATATATATATATATATATAATATATATATATATATATATATATATATATATATATATATATATATATATATATATATATATATATATATATATATAATATATATATATATATATATATATATATATATATATATATATATATATAAGTTCCAATTAATATTTATGCATATACATACGTACATACAATAAGCGTTTGCTTTTTGTTTATAATATTTTTTTATGTCAAGTGGGGGTATTTGTTTTTTGCATCAAATAATCGCATGATCGTTTGGATTTGTAGCTGTGTTGCTTAGTATGACAGATGGTCTGAAATGTTTGTTTACTTCAAAGAAATATTTTGAGTGAATTTCGTGCAATGTCGGCCTACTGTGGGGCCGTGTCCCCAGTTCCCTACTACTGTTGGATGTACGTTTTTTACCAGATATGCTACTGGAGCAATCTAGCTTCACTCAACTAGACATCGAAGAGGAACGAACTGTGTAGGATCAGATTGTGTTTAATCCCTTCATATAGTTATATTTCGTTAGACTTTACTCTACAGTCTGGATACTTTAACTAACATTAGACACATATATCAGATTTCAGGTCCCTGGGGAATTAATCGAAAGATCATCATCGATCTCAAATGAACTTCTATCCAGATCTATGCTAAGTTGTTCTGCTCTATGAGTGAATACTCAAGTTAAAGGATGTGCTGAATCCATCTTTATCGAGAATATTTAAATATTTTTCTGAAAGAAGGGCTTACGTATAAGATGTCAGAAGAACTGATGCGCCCGACAATAGTTGCGTACATACATACATATATACAAATATATATTGCTCTTATATGCTAACATATATATATATATATATATATATATATATATATATATATATATATATATATATATATATATATATATATATATATATATATATATATATATATATATATATATATATATATATATATATATATATATATATATATATATATATATATATATATATATATATATATATATATATATATATATATATATATATATATATATATATATATATATATATATATATATATATATATATATATATATATATATATATATATATATATATATATATATATATATATATATATATATATATATATATATATATATATATATATATATATATATATATATATATATATATATATATATATATATATATATATATATATATATATATATATATATATATTAACTTTATCAGAATATTAGAATAATAGACGCTTTCAAAATAACAGATATAACCTATTTATGTTTCTTTCTATCACATTTAAACCAATGTTACTTCTTCCCCTTATAATATATTTACTTTAATAAAAAAATTTTGCTATAATGAATTTTAATCTAATAATCGGTGGGGGATATTGAAACTAGTATTCTTCCCTAACCTATTCAATTACCCTAGAGAGAGAAAAGAACCTGTCACAAGACAGGCCACGAGACTGGTTCCCCAAGGGGTCAATTGACATAATTAATATACCCAGTGATAGGTTCTAGACCCAAACTTAGGCTACTTGTCATGTGATGGGGACTTAATACTAGTTAAATTACTGTACTATAAACAAATGATTTTAATTTGGAACAAAATCTGCTGTATAATGAAGGAATTTTCCTATCATTTTTGTTATAGTTTTGTGATGTGATTATTTTCACCGGTTACAACTCAGGAAGATTTTGCACCATTCCCATTTTCACTAGTCATACAAAGAGTACATTCAAAACAATTGGTCTAACATTTCCCTCAGAGCAGTTAAACTTAAGAGTTTTATGTGTTTCATTTGAAATGAATCCTTGTTGAATATATTGTTAGATATTTCTAAAGTTAGTGAGCTACATCTTATATATAAATAGACTACACAATTTTGTCGTACACTTTTAAGTATCTTATTGTCCACCAATATTAATGAAACATACATATATGGTTAAAAAGATATTTGTGTATAGATGTGCGTAATATATTTTTTTTTACCGAAAATCCTCAAAACTCCAGAAGTTCCCCAGAAATATCCCCGTTTGAATTTCGGTCACCCGGCGATCCTAGTATTTGTTTTATTACTTAAAAGCGTTATTAACTTAATTTGTTTCATGCTTTGAATTTTCATGTTTTCTACACAAAATGATAAAACATTTTGACAATTGTGTAATCTTGATGGTATTTTAAGTATAATCTAATAACAATTAAGTTATTAAATTTCTATGGGTCTAATCTAATATGTATCCAAATGTTTGTAAATGATGTAAGCTTCCCTTACATCATCTAAATTAAAATTGTATGAATCTTCAACCAATGAAGAATGGAATATGCTAGGTAATAACATATACCATAGTCATACAAGTTGTTTACAACTAAATAACTTAGATAATTTGATTTATTTGTAAAATTCTGTGTTACATCATAGTACTACATTTGAATGTAGTACATCCTTTTCCAACAAATTGATAATCATCCTTAATATATGACTAATTAGTAATCATTTCATCGAAACTAATTCAGATGATTACACGAGGAGATACCTGTACATATAATTAGGTAAAATTCATTGACAATTCAGTTATTTTGTTAGCAACGTCATCATATCAACCATCATCGTATAAAAAACCTTCTAGTGTGTTCGAACTTGATACCTTGATAATATAAATCGAAATAAGTCAATAAAATATAGTTTAGTAATGCGTTTTTATCGTTCACTATAATTTTCTTTAATATGAATATGCATAGATACATAATTATTTAAAAATTCTATTATAAATATTCTAAATATGCATGTATATATAGTACATATGTCTGATGTTGAATTAAAGGAATACTTAATATGATAACTGTAAGCAAATGGAATATGCTTTTACAATTATCTTACAATATTTGAGTTTGGTATATTCACTTATTCCTAAATACAATCGAAATCTGTACATGTATACTATAAAAGGCCTATATATTTGATCTTTTAAGTTCTCCCCTTATGTTTTTATTAAGACTATCCCATTATGGTATTGAATTAAGCACATGAATCTAATGGGAATATTATGGTAGTTGACTTCTTATCAACCTGTAATTTAATAATATTCAAAAAGACATCGAGTAATAATATTCCGAAATATATCTACAATTAAATTGAATTTTCAAGGATATGTGTTGTAATATGAGTTTTAAAAATAGTACGTATTTGTATATTCAGTTTTGGTATGGAATTAGTCAACAGATTTTACAGAATCTCATTCATAATAATAATTTGAATTTACATTAATTCAAATAATTAAACTAGAAAGTCTAAATAATTACTTTCATCTTAGATTTTGCATTTATTTTTATCAAAATTTTTCAAACATGTAATCATCACAATCTCTATAATAAACACTTGCTTCTTTCATATTTTTAGAATGTTTTATTCAATGCTGGTGTTTTAAAACAATCAGCATTACTATGCACATCAAAAATAAAAATACTAACATTGTTTAGCAAATCAGTATAAGAAAATGTATGTATTATTAAGTAATATACATACATATATACGTTCAATGACACGCTTCAGAAAAATAAAACAAAACTCAAACAATAGAACACATCAATACAAAGATTATCTATCGATCACAGCATACTAATACCATCTACTACTTTCCAGCGGTCAAGAGAAAAGTTAACTTATAAAATCCCTACTTGATAAAATATTTAATGTAAAGAAATATCTTTGTATATCAAATAAACTCATTAAAATAATTAAAAATATCGGATGTAAAAGTGATAGAAATAATTAATGTTCCTGTCTTCCATGTATTCAAATTAAAGAACAACAACCATGTAATAAGTATATTGATAGACCTTTCGCCCTCAAAAATATAACTGCCGAATACTAAAATAAATTTCCTAAGTCATGAAAACCTCCCATGACTTCCTCCCAACAAAATTAATCTTCTGGTCCTCGTGTAGAGCTCATTGTAAAACAATCACACAAAGTGATAAAAAATAGTGATGTACATGCACCACAACTATCACTACAAGCTCAAGACTATATAATCTTTATCTGTATAGTTCAAATGATAAACAAAAATATCCAAGTCAGCAGAATTAAGAATATGTACATAAAAAAATTTTAAAAGAAAAATTAAAATGTACAACCTCAAAAAGAAATTTATATACATACATACATAAACAACAACCTACAAAATAGCAAAATCGTATACACACACCCAACCCAACACACACCTACAAAAAAGTGATGACGTAATACTCATACAAAAACATAACATATAATAAAATTTCATACTAAGTATTGTGAAATTCAAATTCCTTTGTCTAGCAATACGAAACACTGTTTCTTAAATAAATAAACGAAGGTGCCATAACGACACCTTCGTCTCACCAACGAAGCAATAGTCGGACAGACAAAACCCCATAATATAATAATGTCACATTAACATCTATCTACAAATGTTACATGAAAATAAAGAAATCAAAATATCCATCACAAGTTCATTAACCCTATTCAAAAACTCTGGTTATAAATACTATGGTCCCACAATATCGAACAACTGAAATGCACTTGTACATAAAAAAACCTCTGCAAACAAAATACATATTTCAAATTTCAAATAAAATATATCAGTATATTTATTAGCTACACACAACTACAAATCCAAACGATCATGCGAATATTTTGCAACAAAAAAAAACAAAAGTTCTCACTTGCAAAAAAAATAATTAATACAAACATAGAGCAAACACTTATTTGTATGTATTTACATGCATACATCAAATAAATTTGCAGATATGTACAATAAGTATGTACACATATTGTCAAATTTCACACCCATGCGATTGCGTACTCAGAACATTTAGTAGAACTTAACACAGCACCACCTCCCCTCTCACACTTCCATAACCACATAACGAAAATATACAAACCGTTCACCAACCGACTGCCGTTGAGTCAAAAATGGACGGACATGCTTAAATAAATAGAAACAAAACATTTTAAAACTTTAAATATAAACAAATTGAATTTAACATACACAGAACAAAGATAAGCTTGACAAAATAAAAAGATTTCATTGTCCACAGAATTATAAAACACAGATGTAATCAAACGGATTTTAGCATAAACATATAAAAAATAGGGAAGGTCGCATACATGAGAACATTTTATACTACATATGTACATCACATGTCGCCAACAAAAACAATTCAAACTATTTTAAAAACATACCTTCAATTCATGGACAGATCAAAATTCATACATTCAGACATATAGAAATTCCCACAGACAGACATAAATTCTCACGCGCCCCCATACTCACACTAACAAATAGAAAAAACAACAACCAATGTACATATCGCATACACAAATATATATTCTCACGGACAGACATCAATCCAAATGTAGAAATATGATGAAATTCATATACTTAGCAACAGCAATAATTCGCACGATCAGCAAAAAATCAAGGAAATGTATGTAGATGTACCCATACGCAACTATATGAACACACACATACACACACACTACAATTTCATAATGTTGTGAAAATCAAATTCCATTGTCAAAAAATAAACAAGATTAAGCAAGATTTTAATATGGAAAGACAGACATCAATCCATATCTACAGACTCTTAATGTAAACACAACCCCTAACCAACCCCCACCAACAAACAAAAATTAGGATGATGACTCATTCTCCAACACATCCACCTGAATAAACAAAAACAACAACAAGATTAACCATGCATATTTGAAGTAAACAAACATTTCAGACCATCTGTCATACTAAGCAACACAGCTACAAATCCAAACGATCATGCGATTATTTGATGAAAAAAACAAATACCCCCACTTGACATAAAAAAATATTATAAACAAAAAGCAAACGCTTATTGTATGTACGTATGTATATGCATAAATATTAATTGGAACTTATATATATATATATATATATATATATATATATATATATATATATATATATATATATATATATATATATATATATATATATATATATATATATATATATATATATATATATATATATATATATATATATATATATATATATATATATATATATATATATATATATATATATATATATATATATATATATATATATATATATATATATATATATATATATATATATATATATATATATATATATATATATATATATATATATATATAATATATATATATACATATATATATATATATATATATATATATATATATATATATATATATATATATATATATATATATATATATATATATATATATATATATATATATATATATATATATATATATATATATATATATATATATATATATATATATAAGTTCCAATTAATATTTATGCATATACATACGTACATACAATAATATATATATATATATATATATATATATATATATATATATATATATATATATATATATATATATATATATATATAATATATATATATATATATACATATATATATATATATATATATATATATATATATATATATATATATATATATATATATATATATATATATATATATATATATATATATATATATATATATATATATATATATATATATATATATATATATATATATATATATATATATATATATATATATATATATAAGTTCCAATTAATATTTATGCATATACATACGTACATACAATAAGCGTTTGCTTTTTGTTTATAATATTTTTGTATGTCAAGTGGGGGTATTTGTTTTTTGCATCAAATAATCGCATGATCGTTTGGATTTGTAGCTGTGTTGCTTAGTATGACAGATGGTCTGAAATGTTTGTTTACTTCAAATATGCATGGTTAATCTTGTTGTTGTTTTTGTTTATTCAGGTGGATGTGTTGGAGAATGAGTCATCATCCTAATTTTTGTTTGTTGGTGGGGGTTGGTTAGGGGTTGTGTTTACATTAAGAGTCTGTAGATATGGATTGATGTCTGTCTTTCCATATTAAAATCTTGCTTAATCTTGTTTATTTTTTGACAATGGAATTTGATTTTCACAACATTATGAAATTGTAGTGTGTGTGTATGTGTGTGTTCATATAGTTGCGTATGGGTACATCTACATACATTTGTATGTGTTGTCCTTGATTTTGTGCTGATCGTGCGAATTATTGCTGTTGCTAAGTATATGAATTTCATCATATTTCTACATTTGGATTGATGTCTGTCCGTGAGAATATATATTTGTGTATGCGATATGTACATTGGTTGTTGTTTTTTCTATTTGTTAGTGTGAGTATGGGGGCGCGTGAGAATTTCTGTCTGTCTGTGGGAATTTCTATATGTCTGAATGTATGAATTTTGATCTGTCCATGAATTGAAGGTATGTTTTTAAAATAGTTTGAATTGTTTTTGTTGGCGACATGTGATGTACATATGTAGTATAAAATGTTCTCATGTATGCGACCTTCCCTATTTTTTATATGTTTATGCTAAAATCCGTTTGATTACATCTGTGTTTTATAATTCTGTGGACAATGAAATCTTTTTATTTTGTCAAGCTTATCTTTGTTCTGTGTATGTTAAATTCAATTTGTTTATATTTAAAGTTTTAAAATGTTTTGTTTCTATTTATTTAAGCATGTCCGTCCATTTTTGACTCAACGGCAGTCGGTTGGTGAACGGTTTGTATATTTTCGTTATGTGGTTATGGAAGTGTGAGAGGGGAGGAGGTGCTGTGTTAAGTTCTACTAAATGTTCTGAGTACGCAATCGCATGGGTGTGAAATTTGACAATATGTGTACATACTTATTGTACATATCTGCAAATTTATTTGATGTATGCATGTAAATACATACAAATAAGTGTTTGCTCTATGTTTGTATTAATTATTTTTTTTGCAAGTGAGAACTTTTGTTTTTTTTTTGTTGCAAAATATTCGCATGATCGTTTGGATTTGTAGTTGTGTGTAGCTAATAAATATACTGATATATTTTATTTGAAATTTGAAATATGTATTTTGTTTGCAGAGGTTTTTTTATGTACAAGTGCATTTCAGTTGTTCGATATTGTGGGACCATAGTATTTATAACCAGAGTTTTTGAATAGGGTTAATGAACTTGTGATGGATATTTTGATTTCTTTATTTTCATGTAACATTTGTAGATAGATGTTAAGGTGACATTATTATATTATGGGGTTTTGTCTGTCCGACTATTGCTTCGTTGGTGAGACGAAGGTGTCGTTATGGCACCTTCGTTTATTTATTTAAGAAACAGTGTTTCGTATTGCTAGACAAAGGAATTTGAATTTCACAATACTTAGTATGAAATTTTATTATATGTTATGTTTTTGTATGAGTATTACGTCATCACTTTTTTGTAGGTGTGTGTTGGGTTGGGTGTGTGTATACGATTTTGCTATTTTGTAGGTTGTTGTTTATGTATGTATGTATATAAATTTCTTTTTGAGGTTGTACATATTAATTTTTCTTTTAAAATTTTTTTATGTACATATTCTTAATTCTGCTGACTTGGATATTTTTGTTTATCATTTGAACTATACAGATAAAGATTATATAGTCTTGAGCTTGTAGTGATAGTTGTGGTGCATGTACATCACTATTTTTTATCACTTTGTGTGATTGTTTTACAATGAGCTCTACACGAGGACCAGAAGATTAATTTTGTTGGGAGGAAGTCATGGGAGGTTTTCATGACTTAGGAAATTTATTTTAGTATTCGGCAGTTATATTTTTGAGGGCGAAAGGTCTATCAATATACTTATTACATGGTTGTTGTTCTTTAATTTGAATACATGGAAGACAGGAACATTAATTATTTCTATCACTTTTACATCCGATATTTTTAATTATTTTAATGAGTTTATTTGATATACAAAGATATTTCTTTACATTAAATATTTTATCAAGTAGGGATTTTATAAGTTAACTTTTCTCTTGACCGCTGGAAAGTAGTAGATGGTATTAGTATGCTGTGATCGATAGATAATCTTTGTATTGATGTGTTCTATTGTTTGAGTTTTGTTTTATTTTTCTGAAGCGTGTCATTGAACGTATATATGTATGTATATTACTTAATAATACATACATTTTCTTATACTGATTTGCTAAACAATGTTAGTATTTTTATTTTTTTATTTTTGATGTGCATAGTAATGCTGGTTGTTTTAAAACACCAGCATTGAATAAAACATTCTAAAAATATGAAAGAAGCAAGTGTTTATTATAGAGATTGTGATGATTACATGTTTGAAAAATTTTGATAAAAATAAATGCAAAATCTAAGATGAAAGTAATTATTTAGACTTTCTAGTTTAATTATTTGAATTAATGTAAATTCAAATTATTATTATGAATGAGATTCTGTAAAATCTGTTGACTAATTCCATACCAAAACTGAATATACAAATACGTACTATTTTTAAAACTCATATTACAACACATATCCTTGAAAATTCAATTTAATTGTAGATATATTTCGGAATATTATTACTCGATGTCTTTTTTAATATTATTAAATTACAGGTTGATAAGAAGTCAACTACCATAATATTCCCATTAGATTCATGTGCTTAATTCAATACCATAATGGGATAGTCTTAATAAAAACATAAGGGGAGAACTTAAAAGATCAAATATATAGGCCTTTTATAGTATACATGTACAGATTTCGATTGTATTTAGGAATAAGTGAATATACCAAACTCAAATATTGTAAGATAATTGTAAAAGCATATTCCATTTGCTTACAGTTATCATATTAAGTATTCCTTTAATTCAACATCAGACATATGTACTATATATACATGCATATTTAGAATATTTATAATAGAATTTTTAAATAATTATGTATCTATGCATATTCATATTAAAGAAAATTATAGTGAACGATAAAAACGCATTACTAAACTATATTTTATTGACTTATTTCGATTTATATTATCAAGGTATCAAGTTCGAACACACTAGAAGGTTTTTTATACGATGATGGTTGATATGATGACGTTGCTAACAAAATAACTGAATTGTCAATGAATTTTACCTAATTATATGTACAGGTATCTCCTCGTGTAATCATCTGAATTAGTTTCGATGAAATGATTACTAATTAGTCATATATTAAGGATGATTATCAATTTGTTGGAAAAGGATGTACTACATTCAAATGTAGTACTATGATGTAACACAGAATTTTACAAATAAATCAAATTATCTAAGTTATTTAGTTGTAAACAACTTGTATGACTATGGTATATGTTATTACCTAGCATATTCCATTCTTCATTGGTTGAAGATTCATACAATTTTAATTTAGATGATGTAAGGGAAGCTTACATCATTTACAAACATTTGGATACATATTAGATTAGACCCATAGAAATTTAATAACTTAATTGTTATTAGATTATACTTAAAATACCATCAAGATTACACAATTGTCAAAATGTTTTATCATTTTGTGTAGAAAACATGAAAATTCAAAGCATGAAACAAATTAAGTTAATAACGCTTTTAAGTAATAAAACAAATACTAGGATCGCCGGGTGACCGAAATTCAAACGGGGATATTTCTGGGGAACTTCTGGAGTTTTGAGGATTTTCGGTAAAAAAAAATATATTACGCACATCTATACACAAATATCTTTTTAACCATATATGTATGTTTCATTAATATTGGTGGACAATAAGATACTTAAAAGTGTACGACAAAATTGTGTAGTCTATTTATATATAAGATGTAGCTCACTAACTTTAGAAATATCTAACAATATATTCAACAAGGATTCATTTCAAATGAAACACATAAAACTCTTAAGTTTAACTGCTCTGAGGGAAATGTTAGACCAATTGTTTTGAATGTACTCTTTGTATGACTAGTGAAAATGGGAATGGTGCAAAATCTTCCTGAGTTGTAACCGGTGAAAATAATCACATCACAAAACTATAACAAAAATGATAGGAAAATTCCTTCATTATACAGCAGATTTTGTTCCAAATTAAAATCATTTGTTTATAGTACAGTAATTTAACTAGTATTAAGTCCCCATCACATGACAAGTAGCCTAAGTTTGGGTCTAGAACCTATCACTGGGTATATTAATTATGTCAATTGACCCCTTGGGGAACCAGTCTCGTGGCCTGTCTTGTGACAGGTTCTTTTCTCTCTCTAGGGTAATTGAATAGGTTAGGGAAGAATACTAGTTTCAATATCCCCCATCGTCACCAAACTTTTAGATAAAAAAGTCGACTTGGGTTCCTACGGGGTTTATTGTGTGGCTATTGATTTGAGATGTTCATAATTTTTTGTGGTGCTTGTGTTTACATTTCAAATGTAGTTGTGTTTATATAAGCATATCCGTCCACCAATTGACTGGTGGAGGGTTTGTATATTTTCAGAATGTGAATATGGAAGTGTGAGAGGGGGGGGGGGTGTTAAGAATGCGGCTATGGAAGTGTTAGAGTGGGGGGTGTTAAGTTCCAATTAATATGTACGCATATACATACGTACATACAATAAGCGTTTGCTTTTTGTTTATAATATTTTTTTATGTCAAGTGGGGGTATTTGTTTTTTGCATCAAATAATCGCATGATCGTTTGGATTTGTAGCTGTGTTGCTTAGTATCACAGATGGTCTGAAATGTGTGTTTACGTTAAATATGCATGCTTAATCTTGTTGGTGTTTTTTGTTTATTCAGGTGGATGTGTTGGAGAATGAGTCATCATCCTAATTTTTGTTTGTTGGTGGGGGTTGGTTAGAGGTTGTGTTTACATAAAGAGTCTGTACATGTGGATTAATGTCCGTCTGTCCATATTAAAATCTTGCTTAATCTTGTTTATTTTTTGACAATGGAATTTGATTTTCACAACATTATGAAATGGTAGTGTGTGTGTATGTGTGTGTGCATATAGTTGCGTATGGGTACATCTACATACATTTGTATGTGTTGTCCTTGATTTTGTGCTGATCGTGCGAATTCTTGCTGTTGCTAAGTATATGAATTTCATCATATTTCTACATGTGGATTGATGTCTGTCCGTGAAAATATATATTTGTGTATGCGATATGTTCATTGCTTGTTGTTTTTTCTATTTGTTAGTGTGAATATGGGGGCGCGTGAGAATTTCTGTCTGTCTGTGGGAATTTCTATATGTCTGAATGTATGAATTTGAGTCTCTCCATGATTTCGAGGTATGTTGTTAAAATAGTTTGAATTGTTTTTGTAGGCGCCATGTGATGTACATATATAGTATAAAATGTTCTCATGTGTGTGACCTTCCATATTTTTTATATGTTTATGCTAAAATCTGTTTATTTACATCAGTGTTTTATAATACTGTGGACGATGAATTTTTTTTTATTTTGTCAAGCTTATCTTTGTTCTATGTATGTTAAATTCAATTTGTTTATATTTAAAGTTTTAAAATGTTTTGTTTCTATTTATTTAAGCATGTCCGTCCATTTTTGACTCAACGTCAGTCGGTTGGTAAACGGTTTATAAATTTTCATTATGTGGTTATGGAAGTGTGAGAGGGGAGGAGGAGCTGTGTTAAGTTCTATCTTAATTATGTCAATTGAACCCTTGGCGAACCAGTCCCGTGAACTGTCTTGTGACCGGTTGTTTTCTCTCTCTAGGGTAATTGAATAGGTTAGGGAAGAGTATTAGTTTCAATATCCACCATCGATTATTAGACAAAAATTCATTTTAGCAAAAATTTTTTATTAAAGAATGCCATCGGAAAAAAGATTTTGAAATAGTGTGTGTGTGTGTGTGAATGAAAGAATATAGCTAAAAGGTTGTATGCTTTAGCCCTTGTCTTACAGATCGTTTTTTATTGTTTTGAAGCATATCAGGATTATTATGTATGCAGTACTCGATCTATGTTTGCTGGTTAAATTATTAGATTGATACCTAATCACGTGCCTACTACATTTACAGAGTTTTAATAATTGTCTTTGTTGTTCACCTTTTTAATAATGATATCCGTTAAACTTTCATTTTATTGACAATTTTAAGTAAATATATTATAAAGTGAAGAAGTAACATTGGTTTAAAAGTGATATAAAGAAACATAATTAGGTTGTATCTGTTTTGAAAGCATGTATTATTCTAATATTCTAATAAAGTTAATATATGTATGTATGTTAGTATATAAGAGCAATATATAATTGTATATATGTATGTATGTACGTAATTATTGTCGTGGGCATCAGTTCTTCTGACATCTTATACGTAAGCCCTTCTTTCAGAAAAATATTTAAATATTCTTCGATAAGAAATCTCCTTGTTGAAAGTTCTTCGTCATTGAATCAATCTTTAATGATATTACAACGAAAATCTTCTAATTTGAGCTATTATAATTATTATTAGGTACGTGATCAGGTTATTAGGTATCGGATCAGGTTATTAGGTACCTGATCAGGCTATTAGGTATCTGATATGGTTATCAGATCAGGTTATGAGGTCCTGATCAGGCTATTAGGTATCTGATATGGTTATCAGATCATGTTATTAGGTACCTGATCAGGTTATTAGGTATCTGATATGGTTATCAGATCAGGTTATTAGGTACCTGATCAGGCTATTTGGTACCTGATCAGGCTATTAGATATCTGATGAGGTTATCAGATCAGGTTATTAGGTACGTGATCAGGTTATTAGGTATCTGATATGGTTATCAGATCAGGTAATTAGGTACCTGATCAGACTATTAGGTATCTGATGGGTTATCAGATCAGGTTATTAGGTACCTGATCAGGTTATTAGGTAACGGATCAGATAGAAGATTTTCGATGTAATATCATTAAAGATTGATTCAATGACGAAGAACTTTCAAAAAGGAGATTTCTGAATATGCACTTCAAAGGGTTCTTAAAGCTAAAGGAGCTGGGATTATCTAATCAACAGAATTCTTGTATAAGCATACATAGATGAAATTTTGTAGTTGAAACATAAACAATAAAAAATCATATGTAGTATATAATCTAATAATATAATTTTATAATAAGAATAGGAAAAAAAATAACTTTTGGAGAATATTGTAATAAAATTTACTGATTTGTAATCAGACAGTTATAATGGCAATTAGACTTCCCATAATCTCTTTTAACTCGTTTAGTATTAGGAATAAAGATAATCATTGAAATGATTTTCTGTCTGAAGAACAGACACAGCATTCACATAAACTTTGTTTGTAGTTGTTGGATTGAAGTGTATATTGATGATAGACGTTTTTCTTATTAAAGTGTGTATTAAAGGTATTTGCATATATTTTGGATACAAAAGGATAAATCATTATGTTCAATAATTTTACTCTACAAATAAATCATATTAAATCTGTTTATATCTTTTCGTTCATTTGCTTATATATTTGATATACCACATACAGCAAAATAATAATAATATCTTAATTAGAATGTGTGATCTTATAGTGCAATAAGCACACAAATCAAATATTATAGATACTCGTGCATAATAGCTATTAGCGCCTATTTACATATATAAGCACATAATTCAGTTAAATTTGAGGCTCATCATGAGCTACAATATATCCCGAACCATTGTTTATATGAATATTTTTGATACAATAGCGCTTTGCACGCTTTTGCAAACGAGTGGAAGCTGCTAATTGTTGTTGCATGTACTTTTTTTACCAGATGTGCTACTCGAGCAATCTAGCTTGACTCAACTAGACATCGAAGAGGAACGAACTGTGTAGGATCAGATTGTGTTTAATTTCTCCATATAGTTATATTGCGTTAGACTTTACTCTACAGTCTGGATACTTTAACTAACATTAGACACATATATCAGTTTTCAGGTCCCTCGACTGCTACATAAAGGATCTAGTTATATCAATGAAATAGGCTTTGCATTTCTGGGGAATTAATTGAAAGATCATCATCGATCTTAAATGAACTTCTATCCAGATCTATGCTAAGTTGTTCTGCTCTATGAGTGGATACTCAAGTTAAAGGATGTGCTGAATCCATCTTTATCGAAGAATATTTAAATATTTTTCTGAAAGGAGGGCTTACGTATAAGATGTCAGAAGAACTGATGCCCACGACAATAATTGCGTACATACATATATACAATTATATATTGCTCTTATATACTAACATACATACATATATTAACTTTCTTAGAATATTAGAATATTATTCAAAACAAATAAAACCTAATTATGTTTCTTTATATCACTTTTAAACCAATGTTAATTCTTCACCTTATAATATATTTACTTGAAATTGTCAATAAAATGAAAGTTTAACGGATATTATTATTAAAAAGGTGAACAACAAAGACAATTATTAAAACTCTGTAAATGTAGTAGGCACGTGATTAGGTATCAATCTAATAATTTAACCACCAAACATAGATCGACTACTGCATACATAATAATCCTGATATGCTCCAAAACAATAAAAAACTATCTGTAAGACAAGGGCTAAAGCATATAACCTTCTAGCTATATTCTTTCAATCACACACACACAGTATTTCAAAATCATTTTTCCGACGGCATTCTTTAATAAAAAAATTTTGGCTAAAATGAATTTTTATCTAATTATCGATGGTGGATATTGAAGCTAATACTCTTCCCTAACCTATTCAATTACCATAGAGAGAAAACAACTTGTCACAAGACAGTTCACGGGACTGGTTCCCCAAGGGGTCAATTGATATAATTAATATACCCAGTGATTGGTTCTAGGCCCAAACTTAAGCTACTTGTCATGATACTAGTTAAATTACTGTACTATAAACAAATGATTTTAATTTGAGTAGTATATTTGTGGGTATTCTGGCACACCAATTAGAATCCAATTAGATTTGGCCTCCTTATGGGGAAAAAGCACATAAGGGCATTCTGGCACATCCAATTAGATTTGGCCTCCTTATGGGGAAAATGCACATATAGGCATTCTGACACATCCAATTAGATTTGGCCTCCTTATGGGGAAAATACACGTATGGGAATTCAGGCACTTCCAACTAGATTTGATCTCCTTATGGGGAAAATAAATGGATGGGCACATCCAATTAGATTGGACCTCCTTATGGGGAAAAAATACACGTATAGAGATACTGAGTCATATAATGAGAAAAATATTCCCATTCTGATAAATACATTATGATCATTCTGTTACACATGCATTCATATATTTTCCTATGTGTATGGTCTTTCAATAAAGAGAAATTCAAATGAGATATTTTTTCCCACCATGTCAATGAGATTCTCATTTGAGTACTTTTTTATTAAAACATAAAATAAGAGTTTTACTATCCAGCACAAATTGATATAAAAGAACGTTCAGATTATTTTTTGTTTATTATTGTTCTTCACAGTTACTTGAAATCACATTAAACAAAAGCTGCTTTAAATCGCATTAAACAAAATGGTAAGTATACAGTTTTATAATATATTAAAAACAAAAAATTTTTTATTTATTATATTGATGCTGTAGAAAAAAAATACACAAATATTTATACATATTATATGATTGTTTTTATTTGATTGCTTTTAGATCTATCACCAGTTAATTAACATAGACCAAGGAATAAAATCGGAGTACACGAAAATTGATGATATTCCCTTAAATGAACCATACAAAATTTTAAATTTTGAGTGGAAGGTTACACAATATGGATCCAAAGTCATAGCATATTTGGATAACAATAAATGGTTTTATCTACCTCAAAGAATGGTTAAATATTTAAACAGAGAGGATCCTTACTTAGCCAATATGAATGAAAAAATTTGTGACAATTATTTACAAAGGACGACAATCGCCAAATGGTTCTGCAATATTCGAACTAAACTACAGCTAAATTTTTGAATAAACATAACAAGTTTTGTAATGTTGTAAATCTGTATATTATAAAACAATAAATGTACATATGTAGTAATGTGAAATGAATCCCGATTATGTATTTATTTTTACACATGCGTAGACTTGCATTTTATTCGCTTTATATATTTATTTTCATTTTGAGACATGCGTAGGATTGCATTTGTTCGCTTTATATGTATTTCATTTTAAGACATACGTATGCTTATATTTTCGGAAAAAGTATGTATAGAACATTTCAAAATTAATTGAAAACTTAAACATGCATGAGCAAGAAATAAGGTTAAAAATATCTTGCATTATTTCCTATTTTATTTCATTTGTTGTTTTTAATCTTTCTATGAAAAGGTATTAAAATTTAAACATTTGGTTGTATGGAAAAACTCTTAAGAAAGAAAAAACCTGCGTATGCCTGCTTTCACTTATTTTTTGTCGCAGTGTGTGGGCGCTTTAACTAAATCTACTTTTATTGAAGGGCAAGCATTTTTTCCAGCAAAAAAAAAAAAGGGTACGGAAAGATAATAAGATAGAAAGACATGCATATGCCTGCTTTCACTTATTTTTTGTCGCAGTGTGTGGGCGCTTTAACTAAATCTACTTTTATTGAAGGACACACATTTTTTCTACTTCAATGTTTAATTGCAATATTTTATGAGGCCATAAATGTGTTATGGTGCGTTTGTTACTTAAGAAAAAAGGGTATGGAAAGGCAATAAAAATTTAAAATCTGTTTCAAGAAAATTTCTTAAGAAAGAAAGACATGCGTATGCTTGCTTTCACTTATGCATGTCGCAGTATGTGGGTGCGTTGTCTAAATCTAATTTTTATTTATTCTGAGAAAAAAGGTTTGAGAAAAATTCATTACAAAAATTTAATATGTATATGAAGGACACAAATTTTTTTGTACTTCAATGTTTAAATGCAATAAATTACCAGGACATGTTTTACAGTGTTTTATTACATATTTGAGAAAAGTATAAAATCAACTATTTTTTCGACCAAAATTCTAGTTCTGTGAAATTATCCAAAAGGACAAGTACTTACTCTGACGAAAATATGGAAAGGAAATATTTTTGCGATATTTGCAAAATAATTTCGTTTTTATCGTGGTCAAATAAAAAGCGACATTATAGAAATCAGCATAATGTCGCTTTGAAAAAAGCAATTTGGGACACCCCACTGTATCACAAAATAAACAGAGCAAACTTAAAAAAATCAGAAGAACTAGCAGCAACAAGAACAGCAACATCATCAGAAACAATATCGGTAGAAGTGACACCAATAACATCCTCTGAAGCAGCAACAACAGAAACAACAACGATACCAGCAGAAACATCATCAGCAACAACAACAACATTAACAGAAACAACAGCAACAATAGCATCAGTAGCCACAACATCAGAAACAACAACGATACCAGCAGAAACATCATCAGCAACATCAACAACATTAAAAGAAACAACAGCAACAATATCATCATCTCGATGGAGATGATGATATATTTCTAAATATCAAATTACCGACAACATCGGCAGAAGTGACACCAATAACATCCTCTGAAGCAGCAACAACAGAAACAACAACGATACCATCAGAAACATCATCAGCAACAACAACAACATTAACAGAAACAACAGCAACAATATCATCAGTAGCCACAACATCAGAAAAATATCATCATCTTCTCGATGGAGATGATGATATATTTCTAAATATCAAATTACCGAAAGAATTATTCACATTAGTGAAATAATTACGCTGCCTCCATTTGATGTAGCATCATACTTGGCCCTATATGATGGCCAAGATGATGTATTAATGGAGGCAGTTAATAAAATTCCACTAGCCTAGAAAAACTTATAATTGAATAAATAAAAAAATATATAAAAAATTAAAATATATGTCTGTCATTAAATTTTATTATTTCTCTTTTTTTATTAATTAGATTTTTTGAAAATTACAATTTTTACATTTGCTAATATTATATATGTTGTAATAAAATTTCATAAGTGTGGTCTTCTTTCTCTATTTCAATATTTCGGATCCTATGTTGTACACATGAACAGGTATCTGGTCCACATGTCTCATTTTCATTAGACCAACAGTAATTGTCATAATGCTCCCCATGTTTATTTTTTGTTGTTTTCAAATTATTTGTCCCTTCTAGATGTGATTGAATATTCATGAGTTTATATATATCTTCATCGGAAATAATATGGGAACACCGTTTTAAGAAATCGCATATATCATTTAGAATCATCCTTGTTAATGAGAATGACTACATGTGTAGACAAAGTGTTTGTGAATAAACCTTAATGATGTTAGATTAGATATTTATACCATTTTTTTAATTTATTGATATCTACAATAGTTTTCTTATTTCATTTGTGAGGGGGATATATTCAAACATTTTATCATGTATAATTAAGCAATAAGCAGACATATTAGCGGGGATATTTTTTAAGGTTTTTATTTCAATCCGTATGTCGATTGGTCCAGTTTTTATTGATTCATTTTGATGTGTTACATCCAATACAACTATTGGAGCCAAAGCTTTAAAATTTTATCTTGTTAATAGTAGTTGAGGATCGCGTGAATAATAAGTTGATTGAAACTTTAAATACATATCATATAGTATGGCAAAACGATTTCTATCAAATTTTAGGTTTAAATCATCATAGGGATATGTATCAGAGTTAAGATGTACTTTTATATCTGTTAAATCGCAATGTTGAAATTTGTTGGCACTGTTTCGAAGACCCAAAAGTAGGAAACGTGGTCTTTCGTTTTCGCTGGCTAGCTTAACATTACATAAAACCGTTGTACTTTCTGGAAGTGATGGGTAGTAATACATATCCCAACTTCTGAAAGATATATTTAAAGGATGGCGATTGTTAATTGTTTTAAACATCTGCAATTTGTAAGCGTCAGCAAGTTGAATGTGTGGTATTTTCCAAGAAATGTTTAAAATAGACAACTTAGTTTTTTCGGTTGATACATTAGATTTTAAAACTTGTTTATCATCTTTAGATCGCAAAAGAATCAATTCATGTTTAGAATTAACTATTATTTTATTAAAATCTTCAGCAAATCCAAGTAAAAATTTTAGTGGCATACAGAAATTGAAATAACCGTCTACAAGTGTAAGATTATCATTGTTTAGTGGCGACCATCCTGCATTTACTAGATTATCACTTTCTGATTTATTCAGCGACACATAGTTTTTAATTCTGTTGCAATACCCAAATGACGTGTACGATCAATTTCAACACCATTGATTTCATATCGAATTTCGTCAAACAGATGTGCAATACAATTATTTAAGAGACGTATAGATGTGGAAGCTGTTGAGTCTTCCTTTGTTGCAAGTCCTTCAATGTATAAAAGACTTTCGCTTGGTAAAACATATAAATCTTGATTTTGAATTGTTATACGAATTTCATCATTATTTTTGAATGACTGTAGATATGATGTGTAGCTGTGATACTCCTTTTTTATAATTGAACTATCCAAATGTGGTTTTTGTAAAATATTAATAATATTACTCATTTTATAGAATTTTTCACGCTCGCTAGCTATATAATTAGCTCTATTTTTTTAATATAAGTCCCAAATTTATTAAAAACTTTTTATTAACTTTACTAAGAGTGGTACTTAGTTCAGGCTTAATACCTTTAATTTTTCTTTTATACTTTTGTGATTGACTTTCGCAGCGCGATGACTTTTCTGCTTTGTATTTCGTTGTTGTTGATGCTAGAATGAAGTCGGAATTATTTTGCAACTCACTTTTATTAAATATAATCATTCTCTCATAGGCTTTAAATGTAATCTTATTGTTATTTTTTCACCGCGAAAATTAATTAAATTTCCGTTTTGATCGACGACTTTCAAAACAAGACTATTAACTGATTTTGAATTCACGGGTAAATATATCACATTCGATGGCGCCTCTGTTATTTTATATCCAGGGCTAACGTTAAGTGAAAACTGATGTAAAATATGTGCAGACATGTTATTTATATATGATCCGCTTGCAATATTACATTCAACGATTATTGTATTTATTTTTGTTATATCTATTGTTTTATCCGAGTAATGATCAATATCTGGTTCTAATACTCTTTCGCTAAAGCCCAATAAGGATCCGATAGAGTTCTTTTTATTGAAATAAATGGAATCAGTTGTGCTTTTGATATATGTTTGTAATGTATTATAATTTGCTTGTATATCAAGGGTTCCTTTCTCATTCAGATTATGATATTTCTTTCTTAGTAATTCAGCTATATCAGCTAATTCATATGATCCAACAGGAATTTCTATTTCATGATTGCCAATATGAAATAAATTGTTTTCTACATCAACATTCGGAATTGAATGATATGTGTCAAAGCTTATTAAGCCACAAACATAATTTCCATTTAGTTCCATCGGTGGAAAATAGTTTGCAACAAGATATGAAGAGTTTCCGTTTAATGTGAGTGTTATTGACATTTTAAAGACTGATGAATGAATGAATTATTAATAACATCTGTTATGATTTTTATGATTCATTGCTTATATTTATCCAAGAGTTGTGTTCTGATGAAAATCCTAGCCATTTTACATAAACCTTATTCCTTTTTCGTTTTTAAACTTTTTCTACTAAATATGTGTATGGAAATTTAGTTCTCATTAGCTCGGGCTCGTAAAAACCACCTTTGATGTCATGACCTTGATAGTCTTGTAATATATAAGTATTAGGGTTTGTATTTTTTGTAGTTTTAATTTTAAATATTTCTGTAGTCCAATTTGGTGTGTAACCTTTTTCAAATGTATGCTTATATTTACTTATTCGAACATTATCATTCACTTTAAACTTGGGTTTTTTAAATATTTTTAAATTGTTATAAATGGTATCCAATAACAATTTTTCTTTTGAAGAATTCACTTCATTAGGTGTCATCTTTATTGTTCTGTGATATGTGTTATTATATTTGTCAACAAGGTCTTGATATATGGTTATCCATTTATATGAACCCAGATAGCTAAACTCTTTCCACATCATTCCTTTTAAAGTTCTATTAAATCGTTCTACTATGGATGCCTTCAGAACATTATATGTTGAGTAGTGATTAATTTTTTTTTATTGCATTAGTTGTTGAAACTGATTATTGAAAAATTCTTTACCATCATCTGTTTGTAAATTTCGTGGTTTTCGATTGTTGTTAGTAAAAATACTCCTCATAGCATCCGCTACACTCAGTGCAGTTTTATTTTTTACTGCTGCAACCCAAGCTTTTTTTGAGAAGGTATCTATTACTGTTAGAAGATAACGATATCCATTATTATATAACGCATAATTCCCCACTTCAACCAAATCAGCTTGCCATAAATCGTCAATTCCTTTCATTATAACTCGTCTTCTTTTAAAATTTTTTCGCGCTTGTTTGTGAAGTTCATTAACTATTTCTCTTTTATCCACGTTCATTTTGTATATAATTATTTTTTCTACATCATTCTCATATATATATATATATATATATATATATATATATATATATATATATATATATATATATATATATATATATATATATATATATATATATATATATATATATATATATATATATATATATATATATATATATATATATATATATATATATATATATATATATATATATATATATATATATATATATATATATATATATATATATATATATATATATATATATATATATATATCTTATAAAATTTTGTTTACTTCGCCGTCTTAATTTTAGGCCATTCAAGTTTTCGTTTTTTCACATCATCCACATTAGTGTTTTTATCAATCCGTTTAAAAATAAAATCATCAATTTTATTAAATCTTTCTTCTATATTTTTTATAAAGTCTTTATTTGAAGAATATATTTGACCCTTCACAGCTTTTTCAATAAGTGCAACATCTTCATAAATATTTTTTTATGTTTTCTTGTAATATTTTTATATCACTCCTAATAATATTTAATTGTCAGTCATATTCATTTTTAAGTTCTTCTATGCTAATCCATTTAAAAATATAGGCTTCAATCTCATTTAGTCTATTTTCGATTTTATTTGAGAGGTTCATATTTATATCATGGAACTGATCCTTGATAATCTTTATAGTAGTATATATTTTTTCTATATCTTTTGTTATGTTATTGATCTCTAAATTATGTTGGGATATCCTTAACTTTGAGCTATTTAGATTATGCTTAATTGAACTTTCACCAAATTTATTTATATAACTCATTTTTAATATATTATGTTAGCTTCTCTTAATTCTTCAATGATGGAAATTATTTCGTTTCTGTGATTATTATGACCAGCACTTTCCGACGAAATAAGTAAACGCATTCTGTCAACTAATTCATTTGCGTCATCCCAATATATATAGCTAGGCTTACGATTGTCTGCTGATTTTAGCGATAATCCACTACCTTTCGTAAAAACATTTGTTTTAGTATTAAATAAATTTTTTATTATGCGAACATATTTGAACGCTCGTGTACCTTTAATTTGAGCTTTTGACTGATATTGTCGTTTATGTGCATTTGTACTTATTAAAATTTCTTTATATTTTTTAAATCATTTTTATTGTAATGTAGGGGTTTTGAATGAAATACTAATTCAAATAATCCTGGAGTCATTTTCCACGTTAAATTCCCTATTTGAATTGAATTATCCATATTAAAATTTAGCACATTATTTGCATAGCGCCATTTTCCACTTTCATCTATATTGAAACCATAAACTTTATCTATCGTTTTATTATTCAGGAGCAATTCTATATTTTCCGCTAGTGACGATTTTTTACTACCATTTAACGCTTCTTGATCATAAGGTTCAGCATCGTCATAATTATCAGAGCTATTATCGGATGGTAGTGATGGAAGTTGTGAATCTGTTATGTCATCATTTGACTGAAAATCAACTGATTGATAATCATCAATTTTTTCAATATTCTTATTTGAAGGTTTTGTTATATCTTTAAATGACTCGTGCAATAAATCATCTGATTGATAATCAACAATTTTTTCCTCTTTTGTATTTAAAGGTTTCGTTAGAGATTTAAATGTATCATCTAACAAATTGTCTGATTGATAATCATCAATTTTTCTAATAATCTTTTTCAAAGGTTTTGTTATAGGTGTAAATGTATCTTCCAATAAATTAAGTCTCTCTACTTCATTTAATTTAATATTTTTTAGTTTTTCCTTTAAAATCGCCCTTGTATTAACTATATCTTTCAATATATTATTATTGCTCATATCGATCTGATTTATATCTGAAATCAATCGGGCTTATATCTGATGTCGAACTGCTTTATATCTGATTGTGAACTGTTTTATATGAACTGCTTTCTATCTGCTATCGACCTGCTTTTTATCTGATTATAAACTGTTTGTATATGTTTGTTAACTGCTCCATATATTATTGTGAACTGATTTCTAACTATCCATGAAGTGATTTATATATCTTACTTACAGTTGTATGAATTCATCAAAACCTTTCCTATATCGCCCTTTAAATATCAAATCGTCCTTATTGACAACCATGAATCCATATTTATCTTTCCAACACTCACTACACATATCCGTAAATTGTTTATCTCCAATAATATGATCATTATATATATGACGCAAATTCATTTCGTCTTGTTTAAATATTATTATCATATTCGAATTATCCCGAATAAGATGTTTGGGAATTTTCGTATACGTTTGACATAAATAAAAACAATCTATATTCTTATGTCTACCCATGCAAAAGTAATCTCTTATAGCCCCCTGTTTTCCACATATAACATCATCGAAGATTATTATTGAATGAGGTTTGGCTTCAGTCGGGCTTAGAACTTGCTCATTTTCCGCAAATGTAAAAATATTTATTCCTTTTATTGGGTCTATCAATTTCTTTAGATAACAATATTTTGGTTGATACAAAGATTTTGAATATATGTAAATATTTTTGAAACTAAGGCCGTTGGGACTTTCTATTAAACTAATCATAACATTAGTTGTACCACATTTTGAGGGACCCACAATAATTGCTCGTATTGAATTTGGTAGAAGTGTACTATGTCTAATTTTAGATTTCTTGTCTTGAGCTTCATCAGCATTTCTTATAACAATTTGCTTAGCTTGCTTTACTAGTCGCATTTTGACAACTAACTGGTTTTTGATATAAATTTCCTCTTATATAACAAAACCTAATCATTTAAATTTTTAGTGTCAATCATACTAAACGTGTATTATATATAATTACAAAGAAAAAAATGAGTATAAACTATAGCAAAGGAGTTAAAAATAATCAGTATAATGTTGGAAGTGGTTTTGTAAACAACTTAATAAATAAATTACCTGTTGAACTGCATTTACCTGGCTATCAGTTTTGTGGACCTGGAACAAAACTTGAAAAACGTTTAGCGAGGGGTGATAAAGGGATAAATTTGTTAGACGCAGCTTGTAGGGAACACGATATTCGCAAACAAACGATATTAACAAGAGACATAAAGCCGATCAAATATTAATTGATAAAGCTTGGAAACGAGTACAATCTAAAGATAGTGATTTCAAAGAACGAGCACACGCTTGGCTCGTGACGAACGCTATGAAATCAAAAGTTAAGTTGGGGTTAGGTATGAATCACATCAAAACTCGTAAATCCAGAAAATCACAGAAGAAAAAATTTAAAAAGAGAAAAGCATGTGATAGAAAATTGTTTTCAACAACTGTTAAAAATACTCTAAAACTCTTGAGAAACGAAAAACCAAACAATTTAAATGCCGCTATTAAAATTGCGCGAAAAGCCGTTACTTCAGACTTTAAAGGGAAGAAGAGAGCTAATATCGCAATACCGAGAGTTATACCAAAGCCGAAAATTGGTGGATTTCTTCCAATTATTCCAATCCTAACAGCTTTGTCAGCACTTGGAGGTTTGGCTACAGGTGGGTCAGCTATTATAAGGCTGTTAATGATATAAAAAATGGAAAAGAACAACTAGCAGAGGCTACTCGACATAATAAACACATGGAATCAATTGCTATGGGAAGAGGTTTATATCTTAAACCATATAGATCTGGATATGGTCTGTACTATAAGCCAGCTCCAAAAAACTTTTAGATAAGCTACCCAATCGACCATTAACTGATATAGATTTGATGAAATATGGCAAACAACTAAGTAAATTTAGAGGAGTTTTTATGCGTGACCGTTTACCTAAAAAACCATTACTTAAGAATGTGGTATTGTTAATTTAGATAATTTTCAGGGTCCTGGAACTCATTGGGTAGCTTACTATAAAAATCGCAACTATAAAGAATATTTTGATAGCTTTGGAAACTTACAACCTCCAATTGAAGTAGTTAATTATTTAAAGAGACCTATTGAATATAATTATGAGCGAAAACAAAACTTGAATACATTTAATTGTGGTCACCTATGTCAAAATTTTTTATTCAATAAATATAATTTGAAATAAATAAAACACAAATAGTTATATTTTTTATATTTAAACATAAATACATAATTTAAATTTTATTAATCTTTATATATTTTACAACTGAATTGAAAAAAAAAATTTTTTTAATAGATTTGATAAATATATAATAAATATTATACACATGTGGGAGGGGGTGTTATCGAAGCATTCCACAACTGTAACGGGACCCATTTGGACTCCCCTCCTTTCGTGTCACAGTAGTTGATTGTTCAGTCCACCATTGTGGATAGACCTACCAATCCCTGAGACACGTGCTAATACCAGCGTTTGCTCTGGACTTTAGTGATTTCTGGAAGTCAAATTGTAATTATCGACTTCCATTTTGATCACCGGTGTCCATAGTAATTGCTAGCATATGACATAGACTGACGTGTCCACCCATAGACTGACGAGTCCACCCATATAGCCTTTACAACTAATATGTATCGACCCGGTGTTTCTCAGTCTAACTCATGTGCTAACCAAAGCTAAAAAGAAATAAAAATATAAAAAATTAACAATCAATTTCCATTAACAAATTATCGTCAGCAGAATCATTCATAAATTGGTCTATAAAATCAAGTGAACTTTGATTGTTTATATGATCGATTTCCATTAGAAAATCGTCATTGCTATCGTTTATAAATAATTCTTGATAATGCCCCCAAGCAAGGGTATTTACACTATTATTGCACACGTATCTTTTGTAGTCTAAATAACTTAAAGATACCTTATTTATTAAAGACGTATATAAAACATGTAGTTTTGACTTAAAAGTATACATACTTCTATAATAGATTTTCTTATTATAAAGACAGTTTTTGTAATCTAATAAACTTAAATTTCTAGATACATTACTTTTTATACCCTTTGCTTTTTTTACTTCATTCATATCTTCCATTTTGTATGAGTACATTTTCGCTCTCAACCCCACAAATTCCTTCATTACCCTACCATTATTTTCATCCTTCATCATACCTAATATTTTTTTATTTTTTTGTGGAATACCAAATTTATTATTCGGTTCATAATCTAATGTATCAAACTTTGCATCAATATCGTTTATTATATCTTTATAAAAATCATCAGTTTCGATTGTGTATATGAACGAATCTGTATCCATATAATTCAGCTCTGCTTTGATATTATATTTTGGTAGTATATAACCATAATGGAAGTTGTACATCTTCCACTTTGAAAGTTCTAGTATTGTAAATCCTAAATAAATTGGTTTATTATAGAACGAATAGCTTCTGTTTAGCTCCACAGCTATCATATTTCCTCAAATATGCTGAATGAATGAAATTCTGGTTTGGCAATAAGGATACGAGCACCCATTTTCCTACCCACGCTTTCCCACTCATTAACAATTTTGACATTCTTACGCTTGTCAACGTTTTCCATTGTTTTACCGTATACGGCATTATTTAATAATTTGAAGAAATTTTTTTCAAACGTGTTTTGGGCGTTAGTTCTATGTAAATTATTTAATGAAATATATGGCTTTAACCAAGGTGATTGCTTAAATTTCAAAATTCGATGAATTTTTACTAACTTTAAACCATGTTTTGAACATTGTTGTAAATTTTTATAATATATTACATATCCATATTTATTATTTAAATCAACAATTAATTTCTTTTCTTTAGAATTTGGAGGATTTTTATTTTCACTACAAAAAGGTAAATTATTATGAATATCATGAATTTGAATTGGATACAACAAATCAACTTCTAATATATATCCAGTAGCTGAGTCTTCTGGTATACTATCCAAACAAAAGCTTTCAATATCTGTTTCCCACTCAAAATTACCTTCTGGTAGAGCTTCAGACATTGCCCAACCATACAAATTATTTGCATCTAAATACATTAAATACTTAGATGGTAGATTCTCATTGTAATCATTCATGTATTTGTTGTTTGCTATAGAATGCCGTTGAGAGCACTGTACTATTCCTCCTCTTATCCCTTTTGTATAAAATGAATCATTTCTATGTCTATCAACAAGTCTAATTTAATATCTGTTATTTTTAACATCGCATCCCAAGAATGTCCTGGGGCTGTATAGTAATGACAAGGGTCTAATTTATAAATATTTTTGCTAATAAATCTAAAGTTTTCAAAAACATCTGTTAACAACAAAACATCAGTTTTCAAATAAAATAATAAATAATCTTCTAAAGTTGAACACTCAAACCTACTACATACTTCTTTAGCATGGGCGTAATCTTCTTGGGAACAATTTGCATCAGTAGGGATACACACCTTTTCTAATAAGCAAATTAAATTTTCTTTCGTTTTCTCCAAATATTGATTTTACTACTTTTAAATCTTGCTTAGCTAAATTTCCAACCAAATCATTTAAGCTTGCTGGTAAAAATCTATATGAATCTAAAAATCGAATTTCAATGTTGGCACTATTCTCATCAGTTATAGTTTTAGAGAGAGATATATAAAGCTCTTTATTGAGTGGAATATTTATAGGGCCATCATTTATATTATTTAGCTCCTTCACAAATAAATGGCAGTCATAGCCAGAAAAATTGTGGAAAATTACTGGAAAGAATTTTGGCACTTTGTAATTAAGATTACACAAACTATATGCAGCGCCTCTATATTTCCCACTCATATGACAATGATCCCTATCTTTTGAATCATCTTAAATAACTTTAGAACAAATGTGACATATATTGGTCGAATGGTAATCTAAATTTTATTCTTCTGTTAGGGGTAGCATGGGTTTTACTATAGATAAATAATTATTACTTAAATATTTCACGTCTTTAATTAAACTCTCTATAAACAGTCTAGGTGAATCTAAACCTTTAAAGCTACATAACTTATTTAAACTGTTGTTGAAGCTACATTTTATGAAATATGAAATAGCATAGGGGACATGTCTATCAACTAATGTTGTTGAAGAAATATCACCACACGGAATGCAAGTTTGAATATTTTCAAATATGCATTCCGAATCTGCGTATACTACGAACGGTACATCTATACTATTACTATAATTACTAAATTCTATTGTAGACTTATCTGCTTGTGGTGTATATGAAATTTGTTTTTTACAATTTTGTCTGTGGATTTCTAATTGTTGCTCATGGTGAAAATTCTGCAGGCAGTCATCACATAGGATAATGCTTCCATGATGAGCTGTCTATTGAGCTCTAATAAATCTGAAAAAATTACAAAATGAATGTATGAATAAATAAAAAATAGTATAATAAAGAAAACTAAAAAGAAATTTATAATTTTATTCGTAATCATAACACTTACCTTGATATATTTTTTATATAAACATAGTGTGAAACTATGTTCCCCTCTACTTTTTTCTGCATAAATAAAAGTTGGATATGTTTAGATTTTTTTCCTTTTGTTTTATATAGGGTCCCACAATCAAGTCTTTTTCCATGTCATATCCAAAGACATTTACACTAATATTCGGATTATTAGTTTCAAAAATTTCTATATCTTTTATTTTTAGTGGGAAGCATAAGCCACTAAAATTTAAGCCAAAGCCGTTAAAGAAAATTAGTTGTTCATCAATGTTGACGCCATAACTGCTTGTTCTTTGAGAATTTCTATGGGTTGCTAAGGCTGATAGTATTGCCCATTTGAAGCAGAATTCATCATTGTTTTGTACATTTATGCATGCTTTTTTTAACTTTATTTTATTTGGGAGAGGTATGAAACTGGAACCTTTTAGTGGTTGGTATCTATTTAGGTTTATATGAAGTTTTAAAAGTTGAAATAGTGTCCAACCACTATCCCGCTCTTGAAAGTCTTCAATTTTTATTAATATTCTTTGAATATTATAACCATATTCATCGCAAAACTCTTCTATATGGAAAATTTCCTTCATTTTCGTTTGAAAATGTTTCACCTCTATTGGGGTATTTTCTAAATCATTTACATTGGGGCGAGCATATAATCCATATATCTCCATATTAAATTTAAGAGCATCATTAGCTTTTAAGAAGTTGTTAACTTCTCTCTTTAACGGTTCCTCAGCTTCCTTCATAAGCATCTCCGGTAGAAGACATTCTTCATTACTATTTTCATATGCTAGTGTTATAATCCTCTTTTTAAAAGCACTTTTTACCAGCCTTACAACGCTTTTTTTTGAGCTCGAAGCATGAGATCTTTCATGCTCTCTGAAACTTGCCTCACATTGAAAAGCTCTTTGACATTCTGAGCATTCTAGCTTGGTTGCCATTCTTTCCATATTATCACAATTTTTTTGGAAATTCACTAAACACGTTTAAAAATAAATTTTTTAGTATTTTTTTTTTGTTTTAAATGTATTTGTACGAAAGAAAGAATTATATCGACATTGTGAAATATGCGTTAACGGAAATAATACATATGTATATATAACAAAGATTAAACATATACAGTTCGAATAAAAATTACGCATATTCGTAATGATAAAAAATTATTAAAATTATTTTTACTAACCTGTTATGAATTCTAATAATAAAACACAAATTTAAAGTTTTTTTCTTTTTAAAAAAATCTTAATACGTTGAATAATAAAAAAGAACACAAATTTAAAGTTTTCTATAAATTTTTGTACGTTAAATAATTTCACAGAAATATTACTATGTTGAATAGTATCACAGAACTAGAATTTTGTTCGAAAAAATTGCTGATTTTATACTTTTCTAGAGGCACTACTACATACACTTATACTGTTAATCACCCTTGTTTGAAAATTTTCCATACAATTTTTACCTTAAGTAACAAACGCATCATAACACATTTATGGCCTCATAAAATATTGCAATTAAACATTGAAGTAGAAAAAATGTGTGTCCTTCAATAAAAGTAGATTTAGTTAAAGCGCCCACACACTGCGACAAAAAATAAGTGAAAGCAGGCATACGCAGGTTTTTTCTTTCTTAAGAGTTTTTCCATACAACCAAATGTTTAAATTTTAATACCTTTTCATAGAAAGATTAAAAACAACAAATGAAATAAAATAGGAAATAATGCAAGATATTTTTAACCTTATTTCTTGCTCATGCATGTTTAAGTTTTCAATTAATTTTGAAATGTTCTATACATACTTTTTCCGAAAATATAAGCATACGTATGTCTTAAAATGAAATACATATAAAGCGAACAAATGCAATCCTACGCATGTCTCAAAATGAAAATAAATATATAAAGCGAATAAAATTCAAGTCTACGCATGTGTAAAAATAAATACATAATCGGGATTCATTTCACATTACTACATATGTACATTTATTGTTTTATAATATACAGATTTAAAACATTACAAAACTTGTTATGTTTATTAAAAAATTTAGCTGTAGTTTAGTTCGAATATTGCAGAACCATTTGGCGATTGTCGTCCTTTGTAAATAATTGTCCAAATTTTTTCATTCATATTGGCTAAGTAAGGATCCTCTCTGTTTAAATATTTAACCATTCTTTGAGGTAGATAAAACCATTTATTGTTATCTATGACTTTGGATCCATATTGTGTAACCTTCCACTCAAAATTTAAAATTTTGTATGGTTCATTTAAGGGAATATCATCAATTTTCGTGTACTCCGATTTTATTCCTTGGGCTATGTTAATTAACTGTTGATAGATCTAAAAGCAATCAAATAAAAACAATCATGTAATATGTATAAATATTTGTGTATTTTTTTCTACAGCATCAATATAATAAATAAAAAATTTTTTGTTTTTAATATATTATTAAACTGTATACTTACCATTTTGTTTAATGCGATTTAAAGCAGCTTTTGTTTAATGTGATTTCAAGTAACTGTGAAGAACAATAATAAACAAAAAAAATCTGAACGTTCTTTTATATCAATTTGTGCTGGATAGTAAAACTCTTATTTTATGTTTTAATAAAAAACTACTCAAATGAGAATCTCATTGACATGGTGGGAAAAAATATCTCATTTGAATTTCTCTTTATTGAAAGACCATACACATAGGAAAATATATGAATGCATGTGTAACAGAATGATCATAATGTATTTATCAGAATGGGAATATTTTTCTCATTATATGACTCAGTATCTCTATACGTGTATTTTTTTCCCATAAGGAGGTCCAATCTAATTGGATGTGCCCATCCATTTATTTTCCCCATAAGGAGATCAAATCTAGTTGGATGTGCCTGAATTTCCATACATGTATTTTCCCCATAAGGAGGCCAAATCTAATTGGATGTGCCAGAATGCCCATATGTGCATTTTCCTCATAAGGATGCCAAATCTAATTGGATGTGCCAGAATGCCCATATGTGCATTTTCCCCACAAGGAGGCCATATCTAATTGGATTCTAATTGGTGTGCCAGAATTCCCACAAATATACTACTAATTTGGAAAAAAATCTGCTGTATAATGAAGGAATTTTCCTATCATTTTTGTTCTAGTTTTGTGATGTGATTATTTTCATCGGTTACAACTCAGGAAGATTTTGTACCATTCCCATTTTCACTAGTCATACAACAAGTGCATTTAAAACAATTGGTATAACATTTCCCTCAGAGCAGTTAAACTTAAGAGTTTTATGTGTATCATTTGAAATGAATCCTTGTTGAATATATTGTTAGATATTTCTAAAGTTAGTAAGCTACATCTTATATATAAATAGACTACACAATTTTGTCGTACACTATTAAGTATATTATTGTCCAACAATATTAATGAAACATACATATATGGTTAAAAAGATATTTGTGTATAGATGTGCGTAATATATTTTTTTTTACCGAAAATCCTCAAAATTCCAGAAGTTCCCGAGAAATATCCCCGTTGGAATTTCGGTCACCCGACGATCCTAGTATTTGTTTTATTACTTAAAAGCGTTATTAACTTAATTTGTTTCATGCTTTGAATTTTCTTGTTTTCTACACAAAATGATAAAACATTTTGACAATTGTGTAATCTTGATGGTATTTTAAGTCTAATCTAATAACAATTAAGTTATTAAATTTCTATGGGTCTAATCTAATATGTATCCAAATGTTTATAAATGATGTAAGCTTCCCTTACATCATCTAAATTAAAATTGTATGAATCTTCAACCAATGAAGAATAGAATATGTTAGGTAATTACATATACCATAGTCATACAAGTTGTTTACAACTAAATAACTTAGATAATTTGATTTATTTGTAAAATTCTGTGTTACATCATAGTACTACATTTGAATGTAGTACATCCTTTTCCAACATATTCATAATCATCCTTAATATATGACTAATTAGTAATCATTTCTTCGAAACTAATTTAGATGATTACACGAGGAGATACCTGTACATATAATTAGGTAAAATTCATTGACAATTCATTTATTTTGTTAGCAACGTCATCATATCAACATCACCGTATAAAAAACCTTCTAGTGTGTTCGAACTCGATACCTTGATAATATAAATCGAAATTAGTCAATAAAATATAGTTTAATAATACGTTTTTATCGTTCACTATAATTTTCTTTAATATGAATATGCATAGATACATAATTATTTAAAAATTCTCTTATAAATATTCTAAATATGCATGTATATATAGTACATATGCCTAATGTTGAATTAAAGGAATACTTAATATGATAACTGTAAGCAAATGGAATATGCTTTTACAATTATCTAACAATATTTGAGTTTGGTATATTCACTGATTCCTAAATACAAACGAAATCTGTACATGTATACTATAAAAGGCCTATATATTTGCTTTTTTAAGTTCTCCCCTTATGTTTTTATTAAGACTATCCCATTATGGTATTGAATTAAGCACATGAATCTAATGGGAATATTTTGGTAGTTTACTTCTTATCAACCTGTAATTTAATAATATTCAAAAAGATATCGAGTAATAATATTCTGAAATATATCTACAATTAAATTGAATTTTCAAGGATATGTGTTGTAATATGAGTTTTAAAAATAGTACGTATTTGTATATTCAGTTTTGGTATGGAATTAGTCAACAGATTTTACAGAATCTCATTCATAATAATAATTTGAATTTACATTAATTCTAATAATTAAGCTAGAAAGTCTAAATAATTACTTTCATCTTAAATTTTGCATTTATTTGTATCAAAATTTTTCAAACATGTATCATCACAATCTCTATAATAAACACTTGCTTCTTTCATATTTTTAGAATGTTTTATTAAACGCTGGTGATTTAAAACAACAAGCTTTACTCTGCGCATCAAAAATAAAAAAATAAAAAATAAACTAACCTTGTTTTGCAAATCAGTATAAGAAAATGTATGTATTATTAAGTAATATACATACATATATACGTTCAATGACACGCTTCGGAAAAATAAAACAAAACTCAAACAATAGAATACATCAATACAAAGATTATCTATCGATCACACCATACTAATATCATCTACTATTTTCTAGCGGTCAAGAGAAAAGTTAACTTATAAAATCCCTACTTGATACAATATTTAATGTAAAGAAATATCTTTGTATATCAAATAAACTCATTAAAATTATTAAAAATATCGGATGTAAGAGTGATAGAAATAATTAATGTTCCTGTCTTCCATGTATAGGTATAAGCCTTCAAATTAAAGAACAACAACCATGTAATAAGTATATTGATAGACCTTTCACCCTCAAAAATATAACCGTCGAATACTAAAATAAATTTTCTGAGTCATGAAAACCTTCCATGGCTTCCTCCCAAAAAAAATAATCTTCTGGTCCTCGTGTAGAGCTCATTGTAAAACAATCACTCAAAGTGATAAAAAATAGTAATGTACATGCACAACAACTACCACTACAAGCTCAAGACTATACAATCTTTATCTGTACAGTTCAAATGATAAACAAAAAATATCCAAGTCAGCAGAATTAAGAATACATAAAAAATTTTTAAAAGATAAATTAATATGTACAACCTCAAAAAGAAATTTATATACATATATACATACATAAACAACCTACAAAATAGCAAAATTTATATAGATACTACATCGATCACAACAGACATATATCGTATACACACACTCAGCCCAACACACCTACAAAAAAATAATGGCGTAATACTCATACACAAACATAACATATAATAAAATTTATGCTATGTATTGTGAAATTCAAATTCCTTTGTCTAGCAGTACGAAACGCTGTTTCTTAAATAAATAAACGAAGGTGCCATAACGACACCTTCGTCTTACCAACGAAGCAATACTCGGACAGACAAAACCCTATAAAATAATAATGTCACCTTAACATCTATCTACAATTGTTACATTAAAATAAAGAAATCAAAATATCCATCACAAGTTCATTAACCCAATTCAAAAACTCTGGTTATCAATACTATGGTCCCAAAATATTGAACAACTGAAATGCACTTGTACATAAAAAGCATCTGCAAACAAAATACATGTTTCAAATTTCAAATAAAATATATCAGCATATTTATTAGCTACACATAACTACAAATCCAAACGATCATGCGAATATTTTGCAACAAAAAAACAAAAGTTCTCACTTGAAACAAATTAATACAAACATAGAGCAAACACTTATTTGTATGTATTTACATACATACATCAAATAAATTTGCAGATATGTACATAAGTATGTACACATATTGCCAAATTTCATACCCAAGCGATTGCGTACTCAGAACATTTAGTAGAACTTAACACAGCTCCTCCTCCCCTCTCACACTTCCATAACCACATAACGAAAATATACAAACCGTTCACCAACCGACTGCCGTTGAGTCAAAAATGGACGGACATGCTTAAATAAATAGAAACAAAACATTTTAAAACTTTAAATATAAACAAATTGAATTTAACATACATAGAACAAAGATAAGCTTGACAAAATAAAAAAAAAAATTCATCGTCCACAGTATTATAAAACACTGATGTAAATAAACAGATTTTAGCATAAACATATAAAATATTTGGAAGGTCACATACATGAGAACATTTTATACTACATATGTACATCACATGGCGCCTATAAAAACAATTCAAACTATTTTAACAAAATACCTCGAAATCATGGACAGACTCAAATTCATACATTCAGACATATAGAAATTCCCACAGACAGACAGAAATTCTCACGCGCCCCCATACTCACACTAACAAATAGAAAAAACAACAAGCAATGTACATATCGCATACACAAATATATATTCTCACGGACAGACATCAATCCACATGTAGAAATATGATGAAATTCATATACTTAGCAACAGCAAGAATTCGCACGATCAGCACAAAATCAAGGACAACACATACAAATGTATGTAGATGTACCCATACGCAACTATATGCAAACACACAAACACACACACTACAATTTCATAATGTTGTGAAAATCAAATTCCATTGTCAAAAAATAAACAAGATTAAGCAAGATTTTAATATGGACAGACGGACATTAATCCACATGTACAGACTCTTTATGTAAACACAACCTCTAACCAACCCCCACCAACAAACAAAAATTAGGATGATGACTCATTCTCCAACACATCCACCTGAATAAACAAAAAACACCAACAAGATTAAGCATGCATATTTAACGTAAATAAACATTTCAGACCATCTGTCATACTAAGCAACACAGCTACAAATCCAAACAATCATGCGATTATTTGATGCAACAAACAAATACCCCCACTTGACATAAAAAAATATTATAAACAAAAAGCAGACGCTTATTGTATGTACGTCTGTATATGCATACATATTAATTGGAACTTAACACAGCCCCCCCCCCCCCTCTCACACTTCCATAATCACATTCTGAAAATATACAAACCCTCCACCAGTCAATTGGTGGACGGACATGCTTAAATAAACACAACTACATTTTAAATGTAAACACAAGCACCACAAAAAATTATGAATATCTCAAACCAATAGCCACACAATAAACCCCGTAGGAACCCAAGTCGACTTTTTTATCTACAACGTCACCAAACTTGTCTACACTCTTTATTTCCGCACATAATCTAAAACACTACCCAATCTCTCAATATGACCCCATAAGAATCACACAGTCTATAGTAAGCCAATACTTTCAAGCTCCAAACTCACTACCCAATGTCTCAATATCACCCCATAATAACCACATTGTCTATACTAAGCCAATACTTTCAAGCTCCAAACTCACTACCCAATGTCTCAATATCACCCCATAAGAACAACACCCTAAATGTAACACCAAAAAGCATTACCCACACTATAATTTTTCACAATCTTCACTTTACACATTTTGCCTACAGGGCACTTTAATTTTTTTCCCACGGGTATCAACTTACACTTTTGTCTATTTAACAATTAAAATTTTAAAATTTCAAATTTTAATTACCCAAATTTTAAAATTTCGGCAAAACTTCAAAGGAATATTTTGAGTGAATTTTGTGCAATGTCGGCCTACTGTGGGGCCGTGTCCCCAGTTCCCTACTACTGTTGCATGTACGTTTCTTACCAGATATGCTACTGGAGCAATCTAGCTTCACTCAACTAGACATCGAAGAGGAACGAACCGTGTAGGATCAGATTGTGTTTAATCCCTTCATATAGTTATATTTCGTTAGACTTTACTCTACATTCTGGATACTTTAACTAACATTAGACACATATATCAGATTTCAGGTCCCTGGGGAATTAATCGAAAGATCATCATCGATCTCAAATGAACTTCTATCCAGATCTATGCTAAGTTGTTCTGCTCTATGAGTGGATACTCAAGTTAAAGGATGTGCTTGAATCCATCTATATCGAAGAATATTTAAATATTTTTCAGAAAGAAGGGCTTGCGTATAAAATGTCAGAAGAACTGACGCCCACGACAATAATTGCGTGCATATATATATATATATATATATATATATATATATATATATATATATATATATATATATATATATATATATATATATATATATATATATATATATATATATATATATATATATATATATATATATATATATATATATATATATATATATATATATATATATATATATATATATATATATATATATATATATATATATATATATTGCTCTTATATACTAACATACATATATATATTAACTTTATCAGAATACTAGAATAATACACGCTTTCAAAATAACAGATATAACCTAATTATGTTTCTTTCTATCATTTTTTAAACCAATGTTACTTCTTCACCTTGTAATATATTTACTTGAAATTGTCAATAAAATGAAAGTTTAACGGCTATTATTAAAAAGGTGAACAACAAATACAATTATTAAAACTCTGTAAATGTAGTAGGCACGTGAGTAGGTATCAATCTAATAATTTAACCAGCAAACACAGATCGAGTACTGTAAACATAATAATCCTGATATGCTTCAAAACAATAAAAAACGATCTGTAAGACAAGGGCTAAGGCATACAACCTTTTAGCTATATTCTTTCATTCACACGCACACAGTATTTCAAAATCATTTTTCCGACGGCATTCTTTAATAAAAAATTTTTGCTAAAATGAATTTTTATCTACTAATCGATGGTGGATATTGAAACTAATACTCTTCCCTAACCTATTCAATTACCATAGAGAGAAAACAACCTGTCACTAGACATTTCACGGGACTGGTTCCCCAAGGGGTCAATTGATATAATTAATATACCCAGTGATTGGTTCTAGGCCCAAACTTAAGCTACTTGTCATGTGATACTAGTTAAATTACTGTACTATAAACAAATGATTTTAATTTGGAACAAAATCTGCTGTATAATGAAGGAATTTTCCTATCATTTTTGTTCTAGTTTTGTGATGTGATTATTTTCATCGGTTACAACTCAGGAAGATTTTGTACCATTCCCATTTTCACTAGTCATACAACAAGTACATTTAAAACAATTGGTATAACATTTCTCTCAGCGCAGTTAAACTTAAGAGTTTTATGTGTATCATTTGAAATGAATCCTTGTTGAATATATTGTTAGATATTTCTAAAGTTAGTAAGCTACATCTTATATATAAATAGACTACAAAATTTTGTCGTACACTTTTATGTATCTTATTGTCCAACAATATTAATGAAACATACATATATGGTTAAAAAGATATTTGTGTATAGATGTACGTAATAAATTTTTGTTAAACGAAAATCCTCAAAATTCCAGAAGTTCCCCAGAAATATCCGCGTTTGAATTTCGGTCACCCGGCGATCCTAGTATTTGTTTTATTACTTAAAAGCGTTATTAACTTAATTTGTTTCATGCTTTGAATTTTCATGTTTTCTACACAAAATGATAAAACATTTTGACAATTGTGTAATCTTGATGGTATTTTAAGTATAATCTAATAACAATTAAGTTATTAAATTTCTATGGGTCTAATCTAATATGTATCCAAATGTTTGTAAATGATGTAAGCTTCCCTTACATCATCTAAATTAAAATTGTATGAATCTTCAACCAATGAAGAATGGAATATGTTAGGTAATAACATATACAATAGTCATACAAGTTGTTTACAACTAAATAACTTAGATAATTTGATTTATTTGTAAAATTCTGTGTTACATCATAGTACTACATTTGAATGTAGTACATCCTTTTCCAACAAATTGATAATCATCCTTAATATATGACTAATTAGTAATCATTTCATCGAAACTAATTCAGATGATTACACGAGGAGATACCTGTACATATAATTAGGTAAAATTCATTGACAATTCAGTTATTTTGTTAGCAACGTCATCATATCAACCATCATCGTATAAAAAACCTTCTAGTGTGTTCGAACTTGATACCTTGATAATATAAATCGAAATTAGTCAATAAAATATAGTTTAGTAATGCGTTTTTATCGTTCACTATAATTTTCTTTAATATTAATATGCATAGATACATAATTATTTAAAAATTCTATTATAAATATTCTAAATATGCATGTATATATAGTACATATGTCTGATGTTGAATTAAAGGAATACTTAATATGATAACTGTAAGCAAATGGAATATGCTTTTACAATTATCTTACAATATTTGAGTTTGGTATATTCACTGATTCCTAAATACAAACGAAATCTGTACATGTATACTATAAAAGGCCTATATATTTGCTTTTTTAAGTTCTCCCCTTATGTTTTTATTAAGACTATCCCATTATGGTATTGAATTAAGCACATGAATCTAATGGGAATATTTTGGTAGTTGACTTCTTATCAACCTGTAATTTAATAATATTCAAAAAGATATCGAGTAATAATATTCCGAAATATATCTACAATTAAATTGAATTTTCAAGGATATATGTTGTAATATGAGTTTTAAAAATAGTACGTATTTGTATATTCAGTTTCGGTATGGAATTAGTCAACAGATTTTACAGAATCTCATTCATAATAATAATTAACACGTCCGAATTCTTCAAAGTGATATAGATAGTTTACTTATCCATGAATTGTGATCGTTACTAAATCCTAACCATTTAACAAATGCTTTGGCTCCTCTGGTTTTAATAACCTTTTCAACTAGATATGTATTAGGAAATCTTGTTTTTAAAAGTTTTTCATCATAAAATCCACCTTTAATAGGATTTCCACGATAATCTTCTAATATGTATGTTGTGGGATATGTATTTTGAATAGATTTAATTATGAAAATTTCTGTTGTCCAGTTTGGAGTACAGCCTTTTTCAAAAACATGCTTATATTTGCTTCTGCGCACATGATCACCTCCATTAAATTTCGATATTTTATACATTTTCAAATGACTGTATACTGTATTCAATCATTTTTTCTCATTTGAAAAGTTGACTTTAATTGGAGCCATTTTAATGGTACGATGAACTTTTCTGTTATATGCTTCTAATACATCTTTGTAGACATCAAGCCAATTGTATGTACCATTAAAACTAAATTCTTTCCACATCATCCCTTTTAATGTTCTATTAAATCGTTCTACTACTGATGCTTTCATTCTGCTATACGTTGAATAGTGATTAATGTTGTATTTATCCATCAATTTTCCAAAGTGTTTATTGAAAAATTCTTTACCATCACCTGTTTGTAGCTTTTTTGGTACTCGTCCCAATTGAAAAATATCGGACATGGCTTGGGTTGTTTCAAGCGCAGTTTTTGTTTTAAGTGGTACTGTCCATGCAAATTTGGAGAATGTGTCAATTACAGTTAACAAAAATCTATAATTATTATTGTCCATAGACTAATTTCCCATTTCAACTAAATCAGCTTGCCAAAGATCATATATTCCTTTCATCACAACTCTACGACGTGTTGTGATCTATTTGATAAACTTTTAGCTATTGACACAAACATGTAATTTTCAAATCTATAAATCTTCTTATTAACTTTTCTTTTGTATACTTTCAACAAATTTTTGTAGATCTCCGTCTTCCAAAAATTGTTTGATTTTGGAAATAGTTTCTTCCATTTTCTTATTCTCTTCCAACTGTACTATTATTGCATGTTGTAGTATTTCGATTTGAGTTCTTAGAGTATCATGAATATTGTTGTTATCTTCCTTAAAGTATTTTAAAAGCTTGTGTTCTATTTCTTCGATTTGAGTTTGCAGAAACAATTTATTGACAACATCGTTTTCTTCCACAGCTTTTGCCACATTTTTGATTCTTATGTTTTGGACATCGATGTTGTTGTTCGTATCCATAAAGAACCCCAACATTTTAGGGGCATTTTTCAATGAAATTATATTGCTTGTATCGTTTAGGTAATGTCCAAACTTATCAACGGACATACTTTATATAGATTATTGTATTATATTAGCTTCGCGAAGTTCTTCAATAATTGATACAATTTCGTTATTATAATTAGTATGACGTGCAGCTTGTGATGATACCAGTAGTCGAAGTCGATCTACCATCTCATTTGGATCATCCCAGTATATATAGTTTGGCTTATGAGGGTTAAACTGCATCAATCCATCACCTTTATAATTAGGTATTGTCTTATTTGGTATTGATTTTGATAAAGTCTGTTGGTTTTTCTCTTTAAACATCTTTTTAATAATGTTTATATTTATAGGCTTTCGTTCCCTTGATTTGTCCATCTGGTTTATAATCTCTTCTGTACGCATTTGTATTAATTAAAATTTTTTTGTAGAGTTCTAGTTCATATTTATCATAGTTTTTTGGTATTTTATGAAACATTAGAGAAAATAGTCCTGGTGTTAGAGCCCATATTTGACTACCAACATGTATTTTGTTTTCATTTAATTTGAGCTTACTATCACCAAATTTCCATTCATTATTGAAATCTTTATGTGGACCATAGTTAGTATCTAATTCATTTCTTCCTTCCAAAACAGATAAGTCAGAGTAACTCTCTTCAGCATTTGAATTTTGAGGGTAAAAATCGTCATCATCGTCATCATCATCATTATCAATAGTACTTTCACCATTAGGATCAGCAAGTGAATTGCTGGTATCAAATATTGATTCTTCTACAAGTTTCTTTGGTGTACTTGTCTCCAACTTAATTGATGGTTTCTTAAGATGATTAGAACTGTTATTATATTAAATTTCTGTTTTCATCTCATTCTTTTCTTTTTTGATAAATCCATTGATATTATTAGAATTATTTATAAATTTGTTTAAATGATCTGTTATAGGTTTAAATGTATCTCTTAGTTGTTCACGTGTGTCTATTTCGCCCGTTTTTATACTACGAAGCTTTTTCTTCAAGACATTTCTTGTCGCAACCAACTCTTTTAAAAATTTTTCATCAATTTTCCATCTATCAGATCAGCTTATTAGGTGCCTGATCAGGTTATTAGGTATCAGATCAGCTTATTAGGAATCTGATCAGGTTATCAGATCAGCATATTAGGTATCTGATCAGGTTATCAGATCAGGTTATTAGGTATCAAATCAGCTTATTAGGTATCTGATCAGCTTATTAGGTATCTGATCAGGTTATCAGATCAGCTTATTAGGTGCCTGATCAGGTTATTAGGTATCAGATCAGCTTATTAGGTATCATATCAGCTTATTAGGTATCGATCAGCTTATTAGGTATCAGATCAGGTTATCAGATCAGCTTATTAGGTAGCTGATCAGGTTATAAGATCAGGTTATTAGATATCAGATCAGCTTATTAGGTATCTGATCAGGTTATCAGATCAGGTTATTTGGTATCAGATCAGCTTATTAGGTATCTGATCAGGTTATCAGATCAGCTTATTAGGTATCAGATCACCTTATTAGGTATCAGATCAGATCAGATTATTAGGTAGATAATTAGATCAGGTATAGTTGATATTTCAAGAGCTATGTAGATGTATTATGGTTAAAACCAGATTATATACTAAAGTTTTTCTTTTATGTAGAGTAGTTTATATTGTTATGAAATAATCGAATAATTTTCTGTATCGCCCATTGTTTAATTCATTATCTTTGCTTATCATCAAAAATCCATATTTATCCTTCTAGCACAATCGACAAATTTCATGAAACTTTGCATAACTCATATCTCTGGTAACATGATCCTTATAAACATATTTCATTTTTGTCTCATCTTGTTTAAACATTATAATCATATTCGCATAGTCTCTTATGAAATGCTTGGGAATTCTGGTATAAGTTTGGCACAAGTAGAATGAATCAACATCCCTATGTCGTCCCATACAAACATAAGCTCGTATATTATTCTGCATCTCACATGCAACATCATCCAATATCATAATTGAATTAGTTTTAGCTTTGTTTGGGGGAATAACTGATTCATTTTCGGTGAATGTGTAATATCCCAATCCTTTAATAGGTGTAATTAATCTCTTCCAGTATTCATATTTCGGCTGATATAGAGATTTTGAGTATAAATAGATGTTTTCAAACTTTAGTCCATTAGGACTTTCTAGTAAGTCAATCATAACATTAGCCTTTCCACAATTTAATGGTCCCACTATTAGAGCACGAATAGAATTTGGTAAGAGTGAACTATGTTTTATTTTTGAACTGATGTTCGATGAATCATCAATGTTTCGAACTAAAATATTTTTATGTTGTTTTCCTAACTGCATCTTTATAACTAAATGCAATTCATGTTTGTTACCTTTTATTATAGAAAAAATAAATAAATAAGATGGTTACACATTATCAAAAGTCATTTAGTCATAAAAACACCTTCGTTGGAGCAGGTTTACTAGATAAAATAATAAACTCTCTTCCTGTTGAACTTCATCTTCCTGGATATCAATACTGTGGACCTGGAACTAAACTACAAAAACATTTAAATCGAGGTGATAAAGGAATCAATTTATTAGACTCTGCCTGCAAAAATCACGACATAGCTTATTCTAAAAATAAAGATTTAAATAAAAAACATCAAGCTGATAAAAGTCTTGAAAATTCAGCTTGGGATCGAGTTTTATCAAAAGATAGTAGTCTTGCAGAAAAATCATTTGCATATATGGTTACTAACGCTATAAAAGCCAAAACAAAATTTGGTATGGGTGTGGAGAAAAAGAAAAATGTTAAGAAACCTAAATTAAATGGTAAAAAATTGTTCAGTACATCAATTAGAGCTGCAACAAAAATATTAAAGGAGAAAAACCCTTTAGATATTAACAATGCTATTAAAATAGCACGTAAAACTATCAACAAAATATTAAAAGGAAGAAAATCACAACTCATAATACCACGCATAATAAATGTACCAAAAATTGGTGGAAAACATCTATTTATACTCAAAATTTCTATATCAGCCGAAATATGAATACTTGAAGAGATTAATTACACCTATTAAAGGAATCGGATATTACACATTCACCGAAAATGAATCAGTTATTCCCCCTGACAAAGCTAAAACTAATTCAATTATGATATTTGATGATGTTGCATGTGAGAAGCAGAATAATATACGAGCTTATTTTTGTATGGGACGACATAGGGATGTTGATTCATTCTACTTGTGCCAAACTTATACCAGAATTCCCAAGCATTTCATAAGAGACAATGCGAATATGATTATAATGTTTAAACAAGATGAGACAAATATGAAATATGTTTATAAGGATCATGTTGCCAGAGATATGAGTTATGCAAAGTTTCATCAAATTTTTCGATTGTGCTGGAAGGATAAATATGGATTTTTGATGATAAGCAAAGATAATGAATTAAACAATGGGCGATACAGAAAATTATTCGATTATTTCATAACAATATAAATTACTCTACATAAAAGAAAAACTTTAGTATATAATCTGGTTTTAACCATAATACATCTACATAGCTCTTGAAATATCAACTATACCTGATCTAATTATCTACCTAATAATCTGATCTGATCTGATACCTAATAAGGTGATCTGATACCTAATAAGCTGATCTGATAACCTGATCAGATACCTAATAAGCTGATCTGATACCTAATAACCTGATCTGATAACCTGATCAGATACCTAATAAGCTGATCTGATATCTAATAACCTGATAACCTGATTTGATACCTAATAAGCTGATCTGATACCTAATAAGCTGATATGATACCTAATAAGCTGATCTGATAACCTGATCAGATACCTAATAAGCTAATCTGATAACCTGATCAGATACCTAATAAGCTGATCTGATACCTAATAACCTGATCAGGCACCTAATAAGCTGATCTGATAGATGGAAAATTGATGAAAAATTTTTAAAAGAGTTGGTTGCGACAAGAAATGTCTTGAAGAAAAAGCTTCGTAGTATAAAAACGGGCGAAATAGATACACGTGAACAACTAAGAGATACATTTAAACCTGTAACAGATCCTTTAAACAAATTTATAAATAGTTCTAATAATATCAATGGAATTATCAAAACAGAAAAGAATGAGATGAAAACAGAAATTGAATATAATAACAGTTCTAATCATCTTAAGAAACCATCAATTAAGTTGGAGACAAGTACACCAAAGAAACTTGAAGAAGAATCAATATTTGATACCAGCAATTCACTTGCTGATCCTAATGGTGAAAGTATTATTGATAATGATGATGATGATGATGATGACGATTTTTACCCTCAAAATTCAAATGCTGAAGAGAGTTACACTGACTTATCTGTTTTGGAAGGAAGAAATGAATTAGATACTAACTATGGTCCACATAAAGATTTCAATAATGAATGGAAATTTGGTGATAGTAAGCTCAAATTAAATGAAAACAAAATACATGTTGGTAGTCAAATATGGGCTCTAACACCAGGACTATTTTCTCTAATGTTTCATAAAATACCAAAAAACTATGATAAATATGAACTAGAACTCTACAAAAAAATTTTAATTAATACAAATGCGTACAGAAGAGATTATAAACCAGATGGACAAATCAAGGGAACGAAAGCCTATAAATATAAACATTATTAAAAAGATGTTTAAAGAGAAAAACCAACAGACTTTATCAAAATCAATACCAAATAAGACAATACCTAATTATAAAGGTGATGGATTGATGCAGTTTAACCCTCATAAGCCAAACTATATATACTGGGATGATCCAAATGAGATGGTAGATCGACTTCGACTACTGGTATCATCACAAGCTGCACGTCATACTAATTATAATAACGAAATTGTATCAATTATTGAAGAACTTCGCGAAGCTAATATAATACAATAATCTATATAAAGTATGTCCGTTGATAAGTTTGGACATTACCTAAACGATACAAGCAATATAATTTCATTGAAAAATGCCCCTAAAATGTTGGGGTTCTTTATGGATACGAACAACAACATCGATGTCCAAAACATAAGAATCAAAAATGTGGCAAAAGCTGTGGAAGAAAACGATGTTGTCAATAAATTGTTTCTGCAAACTCAAATCGAAGAAATAGAACACAAGCTTTTAAAATACTTTAAGGAAGATAACAACAATATTCATGATACTCTAAGAACTCAAATCGAAATACTACAACATGCAATAATAGTACAGTTGGAAGAGAATAAGAAAATGGAAGAAACTATTTCCAAAATCAAACAATTTTTGGAAGACGGAGATCTACAAAAATTTGTTGAAAGTATACAAAAGAAAAGTTAATAAGAAGATTTATAGATTTGAAAATTACATGTTTGTGTCAATAGCTAAAAGTTTATCAAATAGATCACAACACGTCGTAGAGTTGTGATGAAAGGAATATATGATCTTTGGCAAGCTGATTTAGTTGAAATGGGAAACTAGTCTATGGACAATAAAAATTATAGATTTTTGTTAACTGTAATTGACACATTCTCCAAATTTGCATGGACAGTACCGCTTAAAACAAAAACTGCGCTTGAAACAACCCAAGCCATGTCCGATATTTTTCAATTGGGACGAGTACCAAAAAACCTACAAACAGATGATGGTAAAGAATTTTTCAATAAACACTTTGGAAAATTGATGGATAAGTACAACATTAATCACTATTCAACGTATAGCAGAATGAAAGCATCAGTAGTAGAACGATTTAATAGAACATTAAAAGGGATGATGTGGAAAGAATTTAGTTTTAATGGTACATACAATTGGCTTGATATTTACAAAGATGTATTAGAAGCATATAACAGAAAAGTTCATCGTACCATTAAAATGGCTCCAATTAAAGTCAACTCTTCAAATGAGAAAAAATTATTGAATACAGTATACAGTCATTTGAAAATGTATAAAATATCGAAATTTAATGTTGGTGAGCATGTGCGCATAAGCAAATATAAGCATATTTTTGAAAAAGGCTATACTCCAAACTGGACAACAGAAATTTTCATAATTAAATCTATTCAAAATACATATCGCACAACATACATATTAGAAGATTATCGTGGAAATCCTATTAAAGGTGGATTTTATGATGAAGAACTTTTAAAAACAAGATTTCCTAATACATATCTAGTTGAAAAGGTTATTAAAACAAGAGGAGCCAAAGCATTTGTTAAATGGTTAGGATTTAGTAACGATCACAATTCATGGATAAGTAAAGATGAAATATTATAGTTGAAACATTATCAGCAATTATTATACATACATACTTAGTACTTAAGATTATAATGTAAATTTAATATAAAAAAGATGAAATAAATATGTAAATCCTTTCTATAAACAATTTTGTGTTGAACTTTATTTATTTGTAATCAGACAGTCATAATATCAATAACACTTACTCTAAGCTCCAACTCATCAGAGTTATCCGCTAATTACTTCCCACCTATTGATTTAAATGGGGCATATGAGTGTGCTCTAACTGATTTTCATTCATATAATAGCATCCCAAATGTTGATGTCTACAACAATTTGTTTCATATAGGTGAAAATGTGATTGAAATACCAATTGGATCTTATGAATTGAATGATATTGTTGATTATATAGAGGAAAAATATAAACGCTACAATCCAGAAAATAGAATTTTTATAGAAGCCAATAACAATACAATGCAAGTTAAAGTCAACAGCTGTAAGGATGCAATATATTTTAATAAAGAAAATACAATTGGAAAACTCTTGGGACTCAATAGTAAAATCCTAACTCCAAACGTTCATCATTATTCTGATCTTCCAGTTAATTATTCAAGGTGAATCTATTGCGAATTGAAAGTAGTATCGCTGTTAATACATATATGAATAATTCCAAGGCGCATACACTACATGAATTTCCGATTAATGTGCCTCCAGGCTATAAAATAGATGAGATACCTCGAAATCTCATCTATTTACCGGTGAACTCCAGAGAGATAAGTTCACTAGCTCTACGAGTAGTTGATCAGCACGATGATTTAATTAATTTCCGAGGAGAGGAAATAACAATACGAATTCATTTAAGACCAACTAAATAATGCTAATATTCAACTCGAGTATATCACAGAATATGGCAACAACAACACCATCAGCATACGAACCTAAAATATTATTACGACCTAAACCACAATTAAAGAGGTCAATTCATCAACAAACTCTAACGACAGCAAATAAAAATTTTCTCAAGTCATTGAATTTTAAATTGAAGGCAAAATGAGTTCAATAATAAATGTCTTAGATAAAGCCTTATCTGATGAAAATATAATCTAAAAGGACTATCATTCATATGTGCCATACCTACAATCCTACAACAATAATGATGAAATTCGCATTTCAATTCAAAATCAAGATTTGTATGTGTTACCTAATGAAAGTTATATATATGTTGAGGGATCTGTTGTAGATGAGAAATCCTCCACATCTACAGACAACTTTAAATTAAAAAAGAACTTTGTTGCATATCTCTTTGATGAAATTGGTTATGAACTTAATGGTATTGAAATTGATCATACAAGATATTTAGGAGGTACAAGTACCATAAAAAATTTGGTTTCTTTATCACCAACGGAAAGCACTGTAATGCAGAATGCTGGCTGGAATAAAATTGATGATTTAAAACTTGTTAATGGATATTTTAACTTTTATGTACCCTTAAAAATGCTTTTGCGTTTCGCTGAAGACTACGTAATAAGAACGATGAAGATCTTGTACACTCGAGCGTTTCCACGGAAAAAGCAAAACTTTAAATTTCACTCATCCCATAGAGAATTCCACATGTACAATTATATGATTTTAGCAAGTTGAATATGATAAAAATTATTAACAATGGTGCTTCTATACCGATGGCATTCCGTAGTTGGGATTGTCATGTTAAGCCACAACTTAATACAGGAACAAGTCATATCTGGAATGTTAAATTAGCTGCAAGTAGAGAACGACCCCGTTTTGTATTGATTGCTTTTCAACAAGAAAATAAGTTTGTTCATTGTGACCTGACAAATTTAAAAGTACATTTAAATTCAGTGTCATATCCATATGATGACCTAAATATCAAATTTAAGAATGAACGCTATGCAATTCTATATGATATGTATTTAAGATTTCAACAGAGCTATTACATGAGAGAATCTCAACCGCTTCTAACTGCTCAATAATTTAAAAATAATGCACCGATTATTGTAGTAGATGTCAGTTATCAAAATGAATCGCTCAATAACGGACCAATTGATATAAAAATTGAATTTGAAACAGCTACAAATATTGCCTCAAAGACATCAGCTTACTGCATTCTTATTCATGATCGCATAATTGAATATGTACCCATAAAAGGACAAGTCCGAAAAGTGTTATAAATTAAACAATATGGATGATAGTATAGTTTGTATAGATATGCAAGGATTCAAAAGCGATTCAAATGATTTCATCGCAAAAGAAGTAGCGATCGTTTTCAACAACAACAACAATGAAGCCATAAATTTCATTATAGAACCCCCCTTTGATTTTAAATGTCTATCGCCAAAGAAGCGAAAAGAAGTAAACTGGTTAACAAAGAACTATCATCACCTAAAGTGGAACGATGGATCAGTCACATTACAAAGCGTCTGCAAGTTTTTAAAAGCTAATGTACGCTATTCTAAAATATATGTTAAAGGAGAAAAAAAGAGATAATGGCTAGAAAAAACACTTAAAAAAAGAGTTTTTAACATCGAGGACTTTGGATGCATCAACTTTAAACAAATGGAAATTAAATATCCCGAGTATTTCTATTGTAATTATCATACATATGGTGTTTGCGCATTAAGAAATGCTCTTTTACTAAAAATAATTTATGTATACAAATTATTATTATTATTATTATTGTCTTAAAATTAACAATTTTAAAACTTTTTAATCACTTAAATATATTTAATAAAAATTAAATGCATTGAAAACAAATTAAAACAACTGTTTTTTTATTTCAAATACAACACAACTAAATGATGACTAATAAAATTTTGTTATCAAATGATGACTCATTCTCAAAAAATAATCAGACGGACATTTCAAATGATGACTCATTCTCAAAAAATGCGCAGCTGAATAAACAAAGCAATAAACATGATTCTGCAAAACAAATAATCAGACGGACATTTCAAATGATGACTCATTCTCAAAAAATGCGCAGCTGAATAAACAAAGCAATAAACATGATTCTCTAGAACAAATATTCAAATTATTATCCCAAGAAATAAACAAGACGGACATTTGAAACGACATACACACATTCTTCACAAATCTAAAGATAAGAAAAAAGAAACACACACACACACCCATCCCCCACACATCCACGCACCTACAGCCATGCACAAAGTAAATGTAAACACAAGCAGCACAAAAAATTATCAAGAACAAAAAAATAATAATAGCGACACAATAAACCCCGTAGGAACCCAAGTCGACTTTTTTATCTACAAGTTTGGTGACGTTGTCACCAAACTTGTCTACACTCTTTATTTCCACATATAATCTAAAACACTACCCAATCTCTCAATATGACCCCATAAGAAGCACATTATCTATAGTAAGCCAATACTTTCAAGCTCCAGGCTCACTACCCAATGACTCCATATATCACCCCATAAGAACCATCTAGTCTATACTCAATCAATTGTTCCTAGGTCACTATCTCAACACAACCAAAACCCACGAAGCGACGGAAAACATCCAGGGTCTATGGTAGGTATCGAGCCCCACTCACCCATAGATACACCCATATCCGAAATTCATATAACACAAAACATTATCTATAATATAATTTCACACTAACACTTTAACTCAATAATAATTCATCACAATTTTTTTAACAACATTTTACCTACAGGGTACTTTCATTTTTTTCCCCCACGGGTATCAAATTACACTTTTGTTTATTTAACAATTAAAATTTCAACATTTCAAATTTTAATTACCCAAATTTTAAAATTTTAATTACCCCCAGACTAACACTGTTTCTTAAATAAATAAACGAAGGTGCCATAACGACACCTTCGTCTCATCAACGTAGCAATAGTCGGACAGACAAAACCCCATAAAATAATAATGTCACCTTAACATCTATCTATAATTGTTACATTAAAATAAAGAAATCAAAATATCCATCACAAGTTCATTAACCCTATTCAAAAACTCTGGTTATCAATACTATGGTCCCAAAATATTGAACAACTGAAATGCACTTGTACATAAAAAAAACCTCTGCAAACAAAATACATATTTCAAATTTCAAATAAAATATATCAGTATATTTATTAGCTACACACAACTACAAATCCAAACGATCATGCGAATATTTTGCAACAAAAAAAACAAAAGTTCTCAGTTGAAAAAAAATAATTAATACAAACATAGAGCAAACACTTATTTGTATATTTTTACATGCATACATCACATAAATTTGCAGATATGTACAATAAGTATGTACACATTATGTCAAATTTCATACCCATGCGATTGCGTACTCAGAACATTTAGTAGAACTTAACACAGCTCCTCCTCCCCTCTCACACTTCCATAACCACATAATGAAAATATACAAACCGTTCACCAACCGACTGTCGTTGAGTCAAAAATGGACGGACATGCTTAAATAAATAGAAACAAAACATTTTAAAACTTTAAATATAAACAAATTGAATTTAACATACATAGAACAAAGATATGCTTGACAAAATAAAAAAATTTCATCGTCCACAGTATTATAAAACACAGATGTAATCAAACGGATTTTAGCATAAACGTATAAAAAATAGGGAAGGTCACATACATGAGAACATTTTATACTACATATGTACATCACATGTCGCCTACAAAAACAATTCAAACTATTTTAACAACATACCTCCAAATCATGGACAGCTTCAAATTCATATAGAGAGACAGAAATTCTCACGCCCCCCCCATACTTACACCAACAAATTGAAAAAACATCAAGCTATGAACATCTCACATACACAAATATATATTCTCACGGACAGACATCAATCCACATGTAGAAATATGATGAAATTCATATACATAGCAACAGCAAGAATTCGCACGATCAGTACAATATCAAGGACAACACATCAACTCAGACTGTCAACAATCTAGCATCAACCAAAAATATATCACAAGTACAGATAAATAAAGAGTGTTCATCAACAGACAAGGTGGGTTTCCCGGTTAATCAGGAAGCCACATCACTTGCTACATCTAAACACTCCAATACCAATAACTACGTACTTCTTAGTTCGGCAATGATCCTGGGTAGATCGAACGAAAAGGAAGTACGATGCAGACCACTTCTCGATTCGGGATCACAACTCAACCTTGTCAGCGAACGATTAGTGAGACGTCTCGGAATCTCACCCAAACCAGCTTCAATATCTATAAGCAGTATTGGATCAAACAGCACTAGAGTTCAACATCGAGTAAACATCGCCTTACAGTCCCGAATTGGCAACTTCAATACTCGGGTGGAGGCAGCAGTCCTCCCACACATAATTTCACCTCAGCCATCGCAATTTATCAATATTGACCATTGGTCAATTCCCAAAAATATTTTGCTAGCTGATCCAGAATTTAATCGTCCAGAGAAAATAGATATTTTATTGGGTGCAGAGTTTTATCATCAATTACTACGAGAGGGACAGATTCAACTAGCAAATGATTTGCCTACTTCACAAAACACTGTATTCGGATGGGTCATATCCGGAAAAATTGGCGGCTATCAGTCACCTACAAAGTCATGTGTAGTATGTACCGGCGACGAAGACACTTGAGAAGAAGTCATTGCTCAACTGTGGGAAATTGAAACCATAAAATCAGCTGACAAAGGAATGTCGACCTCAGAGAAACAGTGCGAAGACCACTTCACACAAGCCCACACAATCGATAAAAATGGGAGATACATGGTGAGATTGCCATTCTGCACCGATCCCAGCACAATAGGAGATTCACTCGGAATCGCATTCAACAGATTTCTGGCATTAGAAAGACGACTAGCAAAGGCTCCAGAAGTCAAAACACAATACGTAACCTTCATGAAAGAATATGAAGCATTGGGTCATATGACTCAAATAAACATAAATACCGCATCAATGCCAAAATACTTCATTCCACACCACTGCGTTCTTAAGCCTGATAGTCTAACAACCAAGTTACGTGTCGTTTTCGATGCCTCTACAAAAACGGCTGGTGGTTTATCTCTGAACGATTCAATGTTCACAGGCCCGACAGTTCAAAGTGAACTATTTTCGATCTTACTTCGTTTCCGAATGCCACGCTTCGTTTTTGCAACAGATATTGAAAAGATGTATCGTCAAATAGTAATACACCCAGACGATAGAAAATTCCAAATCATTATATGGAGAGAAGACCCAACCATTGCAGTAAAATATTATCAACTGAATACTGTTACCTATGGAACACGTGCTGCCCCATATTTGGCAACGATATGTTTGGAGACGATAGCAAAAAGGAACATGACACGATATCCATGTGGATCTAAATTTTTGCTTGAAAACTTCTACGTGGATGATGGGATAGGTGGAGATGACAGCTTAAACACAGCCATAGCGATCCAAAAGGAATTAAATCACATACTTAGCCAGCACGGCTTTAAACTACAAAAATGGACTGCAAACCACCCACAGCTACTTCAAAACGCTGGGCAGCAGCAACAAGAAGTAAATTTTGATTTCAATAGTGAAAATAACCATACGGTGAAAACATTAGGCTTATCATGGATGCCGAAACGTGACAAATTTTGTGTTAAGGTAGTACTCAAGGAAATGCAGGAAGTCACCAAGCGTACAGTTAGCTCAGATTTAGCCAGACTATTTGATCCGTTAGGATTACTTTCACCAATTGTAGTCTCTGCTAAAATATTTATTCAAGAGCTTTGGCAAACGAAATTTGACTGGGATGATGCATTACCAACAAATCTTCATACAAGGTGGGCGACATACCGTAATGAATTAGAACAGTTGAACAATCTAGAAATTCCACGACATATCTTTGAAGGAAATATCTCATCAAACACACAAATTCATGCCTTTGTGATGCATCAAAAAAAGCATATGGTGCAGCTATTTACATAAGATCAAAAACGATCAAGTAATGGTGAGACTACTCTGCGCCAAATCACGGGTAGCACCATTAAAACGCCAGACCCTGCCACGTCTCGAACTTTGCGCAGCCCTATTATGCGCTCAACTAACAGTAAGGGTAAAGAGGGATTTCAAACTCGAGAATACGCTCACATATCTATGGACTGACTCAGAAATCGTTCTAGCTTGGAAAAATTCGGAATCATCATCCTACCATACATTTGTGGCTAATCGAATCGCTGCCATACAGGAATTTTCCATCGCTGAACAGTGGAGACATGTTAAATCAAAAGAAAACCCGGCGGATATTATATCACGAGGCCTCTCCCCATCAAAACTAGCAACATGCACTCTATGGTTATACGGACCAATGTTTCTACACGGAAAAAAAGAAATTTGGCCTGAAATATACTCAAAGGCCCGTGTTATAAGCGACGATACCGACATGGAACTGAAAAAGGTATCTGCAGTCACTACATCAGCTAACACTCCAAGTGACACCTCAGATGTAATTTACCAAATAAGACACAACGGGTCTTTCAGAACACTACAGCGGGTGGTAGGTTACATGCTCAGATTCATCAACAAGGCGAGAAGACGCACAAAACAATACGAATTAATGCTATCAGTTCAAGAACTAGAAAACGCTTTGATGGTTATCGTTCAGACAATGCAAAAATCAGACTTCGATGAAGATTTGAAAAGTTTAATAAAATATAAGGAAGTGAGTAAAAACAGTCCATATAAGAATCTTGCTCCGTTTATGGATACTAACGGTATTATAAGAGTCGGAGGCCGGTTACAGTCATCACCACTCCCGTATGACGCCAGACACCCAATGCTAATTCCATACAATGATCCGATATCGAAAGTACTTCTGCAAGAAGTGCACGAACAAAATCGGCACTGTGGGCCACAAGCACTTTTAGCGCATATGAGGCAAAGATATTGGCAAGTCAAGGGAAAGTCAGCAGCTCGATCAATTGTGAAACATTGCGTAAAATGTACTCGAGCCAAACCACAATTACTTAATCAAATCATGGGTAACTTGCCAACTGCAAGAGTCACCCCAGCTAGAGCGTTCATAAATTCCGGTGTTGATTTTTGTGGACCTTTCTGGATTCATCACAAAATAAGAGGAAAACGTCCAGATAAGGCCTACGTAGCAATGTTTTGTTGTTTTGCAACCAAGGCGGTACACTTGGAATTAGTCAGCGATTTAACAACAGAAGCTTTTATAGGTGCACTAAAATGGTTTAGTAGCAGAAGAGGTCATTGTAAAAATCTGTACTGTGACAACGCAACAAACTTCGTTGGTGCAAAAAATCAGCTTAATGAACTGTCCGACGCAATTTATACAAAAATTCCTATGATACTAAATACTTCATGGGAAAATTTCAAATATATTTTACTAGAAATTGATTAAATTACAATCCCAAGATTCGTGAACACAACGTCTACAGCAAAAATTCAAATTCATAGATTTGCTGATGGCTCTATTCGAGCGTACGGTTGTTGCATCTATATTAGAAGCTCCGAATCAAATAAAATTGTTTCGAGCCTACTGACAGCTAAGTCTAAAGTTGCTCCACTCAAGGCAAACTTTCTTCCGAGAATGGAGTTATGTGCTGCACACCTACTGGCTAACTTGTGGAATCGAATTAAACTGATGATGAGCTTTGAAATTGAATCTGTTAATTTCTGGACAGATTCAGAAATTACATTACATTGAATTAAAACTCATCCGTCCTCGCTTACCACTTTCGTGGCAAATCGTGTCGCTGAGATCCAAGAATGGTCAGATCAAGTACCTTGGCAGAATCCAGCTGATATCGTTGCAAGAGGATGTGATGTTAAATAACTAAAAAATTCAATTTGGTTTGAAGGACCTTCATTTTCTTAAGCGATTGTTCTCAGTGGCCTGTTAACGAACATTTCGAGTTAACAGAGAATCAAAGGTTGCTAGAAATGAGAAAAGCCAATGTATTTCTTGCCGTAGAGGATTCACAAAGTTGTTTGCTGAATCTAATAGAAAAATACTCCTCATATAAAAAATTGTTACGAGTAACGTCTTTTGTGTTCAGATTTATCGATATTCTGAAAAAACGCACAATCAATAAGAGTTTTTTACCTACTGCAATCGAACTAAAATGGTCATTCTATCGACTTGTATAGACACTCCAGAAATCTAATTTTTCTGAGGAGATATCGAAGTTACAAGAATCTCTTGTCTTGCCTTCAAATATTCAAAGATTGAGACCATTTATTTATACATTTACTGAAGAGAAACGAACATTTTCACTTATAAGAGTAGGTGGGAGACTGCTGAATGCAGATTTGAAGTATAATACAAAATTCCCACTTTTATTACCGAAAAGAAATAGCTTTGTCACACTCTATTTGCGGAATCTGCATTTCGAAAATTGTGATGCTGGCACAAAAGCACTTATCGCTCTTACGCGTGAAAATATTTGGTTAATCAATGCGAAGGAAAAATGCAGCAGAATAGTTCATAAGTGTGTGCATTGCTTCCGCTATAAACCACTAATCGAGTGAGACCGACTCGACCTTTCTTAGTCGTCGGTGTAGACTTTTGTGGGCCTATTAACGTTTCATTACGTATTCGTGGTAGATCATCATTAAAAATGTATATAGCGGTTTTCGTGTGTTTCACTTCTAAGGCGGTACATTTGGAATTAGTATCCGACTTGTCTACTGATTCTTTTCTTCTTTCATTTAAAAGGTTCGCTGCCAGGAGAGGTCTGCCGAAGGAGATTTTTTGCGACGAACTTCGTCGGAGCCAGCCGAGCTCTGAAGGAGCTTCAGGAAGCGTTCGACAGGGGTCGCCCGGCCGTCATACCACCTTGGGCTCCACACTTCGGAGGGCTGTAGGAAGCAGCCGTCAAACAAGCGAAGTTCCATCTTCTGCGAGCCGTGGGCAATGCGTCGCTCACGCAAGAAGAGATGGGGACAATGCTCGCGGAAGTAGAGGCGATGCTCAACATTCGGCCCATAGCACCGCTGTCTCCAGACCCTAACGACGGAGAAGCGCTCACTCCAGCGCATCTACTAATAGGGGGGTCTGCGTTCGCTGCCGCCAGAGTCCGCAGGAGACGTGACAGACAAAGATGCGAAGTTATGGAAGCGATGGCGTCTGCTTTGCGCTCTCAAGCAGACATTTTGGCAAGCCTGGTCACGAGATTACATCCTCGGCCTCCAAGCCAAGACCAAGTGGCCTCAAGAAATGCCCAACCTAGGAATAGGTCAAGTGGTAATAGTCCACGTGGATAATTGTCCGCCACAACATTGGGTGACCGGGAGAGCCGTCAGCGTCGCCGTAGGAGAAGACGGCAAGATCAGGGTGGTGGAGGTCAAGACTCGAAACGGCGTATATAAGCGCCCGATTCATAAGTTGGCTCCATTACCAGATGCTTGAAGACGTCCAGTCCTTTAATGGGGCCGGAATGTTTGGACATGATAATAATAATAAAATTACTAATACCAATAAAAATCTCAGAAATCGCCACATATCTACCACATACCACTAAATTTTTATAAGTAATGTAAACCGTAGCAAACCCTATTTGTTGAAATGTTAAATGTAACGGGTTTGCTGAAAAGAAATATTGGCATTTTAAATACATAAGAAATAGGTAAATAAAAACCACTTGCAAAGTATTTACGAAGCAAATAAGTCGTGTTCTCTTTCATTATTTTTCACAAGTGTCCATTTTTATATTTAAAATTCTAATTTGTTGAATTTTAAATTATTCTAAAAACTATTAGAAAAAACAACAGCTTTTCTAAGTGTTCACAAAAGTCATCAAGAAGCTTCCCGCAAACTACAAGATTATATACCCCAGTTGGAAAAATTTCTACACAATACTTTTCATTGTGTAAAGAAACCTGCCCACCTGTACAAATAAATAACCAAACTATACCTCAACACACTTCGAGCAATTATAGCAGCCCCATGGTATTTCAGAAACAAGCGAAGTATAAAGATTTAGATGTGCAATTGGTTACACTGTGTTTCCTAAACATGTAACAAGATATATAAAAAAACTTGAGTTGCACCCAAATCCCCTAGCCCAAAACATCATTAACAGTCGGCTGAGAAGGAGGGCCACTCTTGCTCTCAGCCGAATACGAGAGACGTAAGACAAGCAATGAAGCAACTGATGTAGCAAATATTTTTGTCTAGCATTGGCTGGACTTAAAAATTTAAATTTTAGAGCTAAAATTTGATTAGTAATTGCTAGCAAAATTTTATTGAAGATACAAAAATTAGTGTAACCGCAAAAAATATCTATTCTCTCTACTCTATCCCTTTCTTAAAGAAGGTAAGACATTAATTAATTAATTAACTGGTAGGCATTAACTGAGTGTATGAGTGTGTTACTTCTCTTGTAAAAAAATCTATACTCAACTCCCATATAAATTGATTGTTCCTTTAGTCCCTAAGTAATACCAGTTCAGCATCTTTCTTAAAAAATATTTCAAATTAATTTTTCCCTTCTCTATTACAAACTCAAGACTTTGTACAGTAAACGGCCCTAGTGCGAAAGGGGACTTAGTGGAAAGCTAAGGTATGGTAGGTCGATTGGCTTTTGCATAATAAAATATCATATTTCCAACAAAAAAACAGTCATTCCTTATTATTTTAAACCAGACATTGCCATTCTTAAGTGCCCTTTCTCACTAGGAAAGTTTACCTTGCTCAGACCATTGTTTGGTCATGGAATTTTTTGCATTTCTGATTTTTCGTACATTGTAGTTAATTTTTAGTGTTTTTGTGTATTGTAAATTAAAAAACATATAAATTTGTGTGTATGCAAACAAAATTCAATATATAACTCTACACAATTATTTTTCCGTGTATTAACAACAGCAAAACTCGAAGACAAGAAATATTTCATAATAAATATTTAGTTTGTTTACACCATTTTATTGTTCTACCTTATATGTAAACTTTCTTTCATTTCAGGTGATAATCCAGCAGCAATGTATCATGGGCACGTGGGATCATCGACAAAATCCTATCAGACATTCCAGCTTCATGTTTTAATGACACTCACTACAATGATATACAGTTCTTTTGTAAAAAGAAAATTATATAAATTGATTGTTCCTTTAGTCCCTAACTAATACCAGTTCACCATCTTTCTTAAAAAATATTTAAAATAATTTTTTTTTTAACATTTTGAAAATATTAGCCAGCACTCTTGGAAAAATACATAATGAACGAAAACATCAAACCATGGCCCACATGAATTTAATATATATGTTCAATTCACAAGCTCGTATTAACGTCGTATGTGTTGTGTAATCGTCTAATTATACAATATTGTATTTTTGTTGTTGGTAATTTTCATACAAAAGTGTGTTATAATTATACGATTGAATTTTATATGTTCTTCAAATTTTTGTATTTAGGCCGGGGGGGGGGGGGTTACTCTGTATTGCGATGCGAAAGGAAAACTGTTCGCATTTATATGTTATTTACATTACATTGCGAAAGCTTTTCTTTCGTTTCGAATTACAGAGTATTCTATCTGTTAGATTAATTTGTAAAAATTTTTTATATATGTGATAAGTAACTCCAGAAAATACATCCTTCTTAATGATAAATATATACTTGATTCATTTCAATTTAATTTTCAAAAAATTTTAATCAAAGTTGCTTGTCGCGAAAAAAGTTATGATATTCTCTCCTCAAGAGTTTAGTATACAAGATACATATTTGTATGATTGTTATGCTATGTGAAAAGCAACATGACAATTAATATTGTCACTCCTTGAATTGTACAACTTTTGAAGTGCATGGGCGACATAATGGATTAATCACTTAAATAAAAAAGAACAAAATTGTTTTAATTTAAGAAAATATAAGAGTATATATTTGAAACTAGAGCTTATCGTAAAGTTTTATGGTCATTTCTGAACTCAGCGGATAAAAATATACATATGGGCAAATCCTACGTGAGGAACGCTACATTCAGGGGCCGAATTGCCGCATACGTGATCGATTAAAATTGTTCGAAAACTTTATTTTTGGGATTACGGCATACGATAATCCAATACATGCTGCTTAAATTGCACTCGCTAGCACCAGATCGATCAAAAGTAATATTTCCTTTTATTTGTATGTTTTGCAAAAAAGCATGGAACATTACCAATAAACCTTATTACAGTCGTCAAATCGACTTGGTTGTTGAACTAGCTTAAAGAAACACAAAATGTTTCTTTAATGTATTACAAATTCTTAGTCGATCCAACAAACGGTGAAAAACAAACTTGGTATGTACACTTTTCGAATCCGGTAATCCATCCATTCGACACGTGACGGAATTTTATTCGACGCAAAAGCCTACTCGATAACAAATGCGGTAATTCGGCCACAGATTAAAATATAAAACTTTTTGGTGATTAATAAATTTCAGACATTTTCCTTATAGTTTTCGAGATAATCAAAAAAATAGTCACTGACTTATTTTCGAGATACATAGGTGGCGTTCCTGACCACCTCCGATCTCGAAAATTCAAACTTAAGCTTACGGTCACATCTGTAACTAAATACATAAAAAATATCACCCTAAATATATAACACATTATTCCATCAACATTTATAAACAGTTTTAACAGGTCGAAAATTCTGCCATAGGTGGACCGTTTCTGGGATTTACCCATGTGTATAATTATCTGCTATTTTGATCTCGAAGCATTTTAATTTTTGCGTAGCGTAATTAAATCGAGGCACGTCATAGTTTTCACAACATGAATTTTCTCCCTTCATGCCGTTTTTTATGTGAAGCAAAGAGTTAGCCGCGTGTAAGAACATTCTGATACGTCTTTTAGACTCATTTAAATAGATTCATCAAGCTAAGAACGCGTGCAACTTCTGCGTTTGAATCAATTTAGGTTCACACACAGCAAGTTTTAGTTCAGTGAAAAAAAGAGAAAGGATTACAAATTGTATTTCTTTTTATTTCACTTTCACATTCAAATTAGAAACTTGCACAAAAAAACTTGCTGTGTGTGAACCTAGACTAAGGAAGAGACAAAAGTTTAATGAAAATTTTTGCTAATGACTCAAACAGGCTTATATCAACTGAATATTTATATTTTGCTTGGTCAAAACCAAATATATTTGTTTATTATTCTACAAGGCTGCAAAAAAGTACGTTTTTAGATAAACAACCTTATTTTTAAATTTTGTGTTTAGTGCAACCTTCCCAAATAAAAAGCACAAAAGGTTAAATAAAAAAAGCATCGAGCACTAACTTGAAATTTTTTCGCGTCGAAATGCTGAAAAAGCACTAAAACCGGTGTGAAAAGCATCGAGTTGACAATGCTGGTACTATGTTATCAAGTGTCAAAATGAAATATTTACATAGAAATTTACATATGTATATTATTGTAATTATTCATATTTTATGGTTTTTATTTAAAAAAAAATGTTTTAATAATAGTTTTTGTGTTCTTTACAACAAAACAATGAAAATTTAGAAAAAATACATGTGTATTATTTGTTTTTAACCCCCGATAGAGAGTTTGCAGTGCGAATTGTGACCACATGTTTGACTGTCCATGTGCGGATATATAAATTCTTGTGTATTTTATATTTAAATCATTAATTATCGTTTGGAAGATCAAAATCATCCTTTAATAAATAAATAAACGAATTATATTTGTTCCCTTGTAAGTTTAACCTTACTATTCTCCAAATGTTTATTTTTCACTTATAAATTTTCTGTATAAAATATATTTGCATATGAAAAGTTTTTGACAGTTATTTGCACTGCTACACAAAACAAGAATCGCAGTGATGTGTAATTGTGAAAAACTTTTGTTTCGCTCCAATGTTTTTCATATGAAAAAATATTGACATTACTTTTGATTGTTTCATTAAACGAGAATAAAAACTACTATGAAAAGGTGAAAAATCTTTTCATTTCATTTATAATACGACAAAATAACATTTATAATACGACAAAATAACGATACAACAAATTTGTCTGTTCACAAGCACTTAAACAAATATCGTCTTTTTTTAAACGATAAGACATACGACTGAGCTTGTGAATTGAACAATAGTTTTAGTATATAATTTTCAAATATCAATTTAATTTAATTATTCTCATGCCAATTCCATAAGACTTAAAGCATAGGTACGTAAATAGTCAACTAAAACTTCAAAACACTAACTCTGCTGTCAAAAACCTAAGTCTGAGTATGTGTTAGTAGAACATTTTGTATTAGTATTGGTTTAAAATAAAAAATTTCCCACAGCACCAAAACCATATTTTTTTAAAGACGAATTTTTAGGTATTATATACAGCTAATTTTGCATTAATTAATAAAAATATGAACTTAGAATCCTTTTTAATACATTTGAGCTAAAAAAATATTGATTTGCTTAAAACTTGTTTGCAATTTTTTTGGTAGTAAAAAGATGACGAAATCTTGATAAATGGCAAAAAGCCGTGTGTAAACGGTATAGATTTCGACATAGATTTGAATTGAAATCTACCAGATTTCGCTCTGGTGTAAATGTAGTATAATTGGCAATGTTTTCCGTTTATATGCAAATTCTTTCGGTAATTGTTGATAATTTCCATGAGTTTGCTAATTGCAAATAAAAAATTAAATCACCGTTTATGAGAAGAAATGGAAATAAGTCATGCGGATAATCATAATATGCGAAAATATTGAAAACACTTGCAAAAAAGCATTAAAAACTTTGTTGATTACATATATAAAAACTATTACCACAGTCTAACCAGACGCGACACGAGACGGAAGATATTTCCGTCTCAGCCGAAGTGGCCGGCATCACAAAAGAGAAATAAGAAAGTATTAATGTTTATTTTTGTTTTGTTTTACGCATACATTTGACATATCTGCAACACTTTTAATTGGATAATATGAAACACCAATACGTAATTGTTGTCTCTTTCCCAAATAGCCGGCATAAGAACCTGATTTGGGCAATTTTCAACTGTCGAAGTTGACGTGTCTGGTTAGACTGTCCCATTACCATGTGTAAACGCATGGTTATTTATATTGCTTGAGCCGCCCACTCCAGCTGGTGGCGACGGTGATATAACAAAATTAAGCACGTAAGTGAAGAAAACAACCTGGCATCACCGGCAACCTTTTTAAGTATATATAAGGACAAAAAAGGTCTTCTCCACGATATCTTTTTAGCAACTTTTTTCCAGGAAACAGAAAAAATGTAAACAAAGATTGAACAAAAATTGGTCAAATTAAAACGTTAATTACAACATGAATTTTAATTAAATTTTAAATAAATAAATCGTTATGTGTAACAACAAAATCCCTAGAACCTAATTATATGAATGTCAATAAAATATTACAGCGATATTTTGCAAAGGCCATACTAGCCAATAATTATGGTTTTTCCTTAATAACTCAGGAACTAGACTTCGTGCGAACACGGGCCTACCCGCAATTGAAAGGGGACAAAAAATTACAGCAAAAATAGATGTTGTCATAACTCGGGTAACTTTTGCAACAAAGATATAGGCGCTACGCGCAATCGAAAGAGGACAAACAACTAAAGAGATAACGGGTATTGCCATAGACCGGGTCACTTTTGTGACCAAGTTATAGGCACAGCAACCTTTTAAAAAATTAAAAAGTGGCAAAAAAATCAATTTTAGTTTTCTACTGATATCTCCGAAACTAGACTTTATGCACCCATAGCACTAGCCGCAATCGAAAGAGGACAAAAAACTACAGAGATAATGGGTGTCATCATAGACCTGGTCACTTTTGTGACCAAGTTATAGGCACAGCAACCTTTTTTAAAATTAAAAAGTAGTAAAAAATTCAATTTTAGTTTTCTACTGATATCTCCGAAACTAGACTTCGTGCACACATGGCGCTACCCGCAATCGAAAGAGGACAAAAACCAAAGAGATAATGGGTGTCATCATAGACCGGGTCACTTTTGTGACCAAGTTATAGGCACAGCAACCTTTTTGAAAATTAAAAAGTGGTAAAAAATTCAATTTTAGTTTTCTACTGATATCTCCGAAACTAGACTTTGTGCGCACATGGCGCTACCCGCAATCGAAAGAGGACAAAAAACTAAAGAGATAATGGTTATCACCATAGACCGGGTCACTTTTGTGACCAAGTTATAGGCACAGCAACCTTTTTGAAAATTAAAAAGTAGTAAAAAATTAAATTTTAGTTTTCTACTGATATCTCCGAAACTAGACTTTGTGCACACATGGCGCTACCCGCAATCGAAAGAGGACAAAAAACTAAAGAGATAATGGGTGCCATCATAGACCGGGTCACTTTTGTGACCAAGTTATAGGAACAGCAACCTTTTTGAAACTTAAAAAGTGGTAAAAAATTCAATTTTAGTTTTCTACTGATATCTCCGAAACTAGACTTCGTGCACACATGGCGCTACCCGCAATCGAAAGATGCGAAAAACTAAAGAGATAATGGGTATCATCATAAACCGGGTCACTTTTGTGACCAAGTTATAGGCATAGCAAACTATTTTTTAAAAATTAAAAAGCGCAATAAAAATTTGTCTTCAGTTCTTTTTAATATATTCGCAGTGTATGGTGAAAATATTCGTTTGGACTCCGTTCTGTTCCTATTAGAATTTGTTAGTGCTTACATCTGGCTGCACAAAACCGAAATATAAAATCAAAACAAAACATGAATTGGCATCCAGAGAAACAAGCCGATCGGCTCAAAGTCGGCTAACAGCCGCCGCCGACTTTTTTGAGCAGTCGAGCTGCCACCGACCCGAGCTGGTTGAATTGGCTCACATGCTAACATGGAACGATTTAATCTGATTTTATTTAGTTTTATTTGTATTACATAAATAACTTATAAACCGAATTTCTTCCAATTATCTTAACAATTTCGCATATAATCCAATCCAATGCAAATTGTACAAAAACTGAAATTTTAAGTCTTAAATATATCTTTTTTTAAGAGCTAACATTGAAAAACGGTGAACGCCACTGCAATCAGCATAATTGAATTGAGTTAACCCGTCGGGTGCCCCTTCTGTCGGAAAAACATAGTGTCGAATTCATGCACAATGTAATCTTTTAGATGATAATAGGAAGATATTGTATAAATATCTTCTTAGGAAGATATCTTCTAAATCTTTGTAGGGTAATTGAGCTAATATTATTTTATATGTTGCAAAATTCGTAAACTGACGATGTTATTTACATAAATATTTAAAAACTTAGTTTTTAATAACAATTTTATCAAAACTATTAGTTAAAAATATTAGTAAAATAAGTATTTATTCATATTTTAACGATTTTTGCGATATATATTGGTTCGACACGACATTTAAGCCGCCGCCGAGTCATTGCCGTAAACGCCGCTGCCGCCGATCAATATTACTCGCGCCGCCGCCGATCGAAAGGCCTCGGTTTGGTAGTGTGGCAACTTCACGTAAAAAATCAAATAACAGAAACAAATTAACTAAAGAATATATAAATTACATGCAAAAATAATTATAAAGAATAAATATTGAAAATCTGGTTGGAGAACCAAACAAAAACTCACATTTGAACATATAATTGATAATTGGTTGGAGAACCAAACAAAAACACTTGGAAACAAGAAGGAGAGGATTTTGGGCTTCGTATACTACGGTATATGTCTTTTGGAATATTCTCGGAGGAGGCTCCTTAATACTGAAATTGTTGATGGCGTTCTAACTTTTGGTTCGGCCAAATAATTCTCCCTTCCCTTGTTGTAACAAGTGGCACGGAGTAGTAACCTCAAATACTTAAAAAAAATATATATATATTAGCTATGTTCTAAAAAGTATGGAAAATTTGTAATTAGTGGCGAATAATTTCATAATGGAGGTAAATAATGAAAATTTGCAATTGTTAGCCGCTCCTAATATAAGAAGACTGGGTAAGTTTTCTGCATCTAATGTGCTGATTGTATGAAACCATAAATGTTTTCCTTTTTCTACATTTCAGCTGAGAAATTGTTACAACGCTATTTTGCTATAGTATTTAATGGATAAGGCTGATGTAGACACGCTTATAAAAATAAATGTTTGGAAGAAATGTGTAAATTTTTGTGAACTTTCATCAATCCGGTTAGTAATTAACATACAGGTATGTGATGGAAATCGATTCCGAAAACGCAGCAGTTTTGAAAGGTGTTTTTTAATAATATTTCTTTATTAAAAATAATTTTATCACATATTACAAAAATATCTCTTTATTACAAAAGATTTGTATCACAAAAATTATTAAAATTTGATGAAAAGTGCGTTAAGAGTGACTTTCAACTGCTTCGTTTTCAAAATCGATTTCCATCACATACCTGATATTTTTGTTTTGTGCTCCAGTAGCCACTTTTTTATTTTATTTGTAAAAAGTAGCTTTTGCTTCTCAATGTGTATACTAACTGCTGTGTATTGTGTAACTTGTTATTGAGATGAAATTTTCCACTTTTTATTGAAAATCGGATAAATGTTATTAGAAAAGATATTTATATAGAATAAAAAGCTAATACTGATAAATAATAAAAAGCTAATACTGGTTAATAAATTTATTAATTTAAAATTAGATATGCTTTTCATACCAATTTTGAGAAATAATCATTTTAACCTTTGTGTTTTGAAACTAGCAACAAAAGAATTTATTTTTATTGACTCGTTTCATGATTACAACGGCAAGTCTTACTACAATGATTTCGCTAAAAATTTTTTTTAAAAACGAATCTTGGAGTTTTTTAGAAATTTCACAAAGAACAAAGCAGGATGATTTTGCGAGCTGCGGTATTTTCGTCATTATGTATATTATTTGCTTCATTAAAAGAACACCAATGACGAATTTATCGCCGCCTAATATGTTTAGAGAAGAAATAAAAAATATGTTGTTTAAAAATGCTGACGACCGCTCGAAATTTTGTTGTCACTGTGGAAATTTTAAGAAAAAAAAGTGTAAATGTCCTTGTTGCATTTATTATGTTTGTGAAAGCTGTTTAAAACAGAAATATGATTCTTTCACTGCATGTAAAATTTGTACTAAAGTGCCATGTGCGCACGAAGTCTAGTTCCTCAGTTATAGGGGAAACACTATAATTATTGGCCAATCTGGTTTTATCAAAATATCGCTCATATATTTTAGTGACATTCGTTTAATTAAATTCTAGAGCTTTTATTGTTGTACATTCCGCGTTTATTAATTAAAATTTAATTAAAATTCATTTCTAAATTATTGTTTTAATATGACCAGTTTTTATTCAAAGTTTGTTTACATTTTCTCGCTGCCACGTTGAAAAAGTTGCCAAAACAAAAAAAAAAGTTGCCAAAAAGGTTGTTTTCTTCACGGATATAAATTAAGCGGCAGCTAAAAGAAAATCTAATACGATGCCGGTCAACTTCATTTTTATTACGCCGTAAAACTCGGGAAATTTATAGAATAAGTATGGTAGCGCGAAATGCAAAAATGTTTGTTTAAAACGAGATATATTGATATATTAAAGGTTTATATCAATATAAGACTACCGCTATATTACTAAATAAACATAGCGGAATCTATTAACATTAAAACAAAAATTAAAAAAATTGACTGCAATCGAACAAGACTGCATAGAAGCCGCTGCGAATATGAAATAGTACGGTCCGTCTGCATATGATCAAAATGACTGAATACAAACTGTTAGCATGAAAAACAGACTGTATTCAAATCACTGGGCATATATATATATATATATATATATATCTATATATATATATATATATATATATATATATATATATATAATATATATATATATATATATATATATATATATATATATATATATATATATATATATATATATATATATATATATATATATATATAGATATATATATATATATATATATATATATATATATATATATATATATGCCCAGTGATTTGAATACAGTCTGTTTTTCATGCTAACAGTTTGTATGCAGTCATTTTGATCATATGCAGACGGACCGCACTATTTCATATTCGCAGCAGCTTCTATGCAGTCTTGTTCGATTGCAGTCAATTTATATATATATATATATATATATATATATATATATATATATATATATATATATATATATATATATATATATATATATATATATATATATATATATATATATATATATATATATATATATATATATATATATATATATATATATATATATATATATATATATATATATATATATATATATATATTTATATATATATATATATATATATATATATATATATATTTGGAACGATTTTCCGTCATCCCACGTCAAATTTGGTTTGTAAACAGACCGGTTTCGGCTATGTGCCATCTTCAGTGTTCTATTATATATATATATATATATATATATATATATATATATATATATATATATATATATATATATATATATATATATATATATATATATATATATATATATATATATATATATATATATATATATATATATATATATATATATATATATGCGCAGCGATTTTTTTGCAGTTGGGGTTGTGATATAGTAGGTAGTACGGGGTAATTTGTATAACGTTATTTAAACCATCCTCGCAATTAGTTTAAGGTCGCTTTCGTTCGCAGTCGTATTTTAAATTTTTTTTTTTTAGTTTTTTCTATACCTCTATATTTATTTAGTAATACAATAATAACCTTTTCTCGATATATAAGCTTTAACTATTATATAAATCGATTTTAAAATCAATATTGTGCTTGTGGCGCTACCATACTTAACCTAATAAGTCCCCGTTTTTTGACGGTGTTAGCAAGTTATGGTGATTGGCCGCTTTGTACCTTGTTGGTGTTAACGGCGGTCAAAAGTATCTAGTGGGGTACTCTGATGAATTCAAGGCGTATTGATACAAGGTGGTCTTATTAGGAAATATTAACAACAGCTGACTTTACCAAAGTGTCAAACTCTATGTAAAAAAATTAAACAACATTTTATGCATGCATTTAACATGACAGATTGGTAAGGTCCAGTCGTTGTTGCACTAATAAGGCCACTTGGTATTAATACACTTTGGATGAATTTTTGTACGTAGCCTGACAGGTTACAACATTAAGACTATTACATGAAAGAAACAGCAGGTTTTATTGTTTTGAATCTATCTGAACTATCTCTTTCATATTACGGTAGCAATTGAACATTTTTGGAAATTCAAATGCTAAGGGGGCAAAAAGGGGTAAGAACGGGTAGATTCGGTAGTTTTATTTCTCCGGATCTAACTAAGGCAGACATAAAATTCCAAAAAAAAAAAAGCATAATAAGATCAAAAAATAATCGTAATATGTTCGCTACTTTTTTGAAATTTGTACATGTAGGGGCCGAAAAAGGGTAAACATATAATTTTGGTACCATTTTGTTAACCCGGGATCTCCTAAAATACTAAAAGTAAAAATAAAATTTATATGCATTCTTCTCTCCTTGAAAAGCCAGCAAATGTGCTTTGGTACTTTTTAGAAATTCGAATATATAGAGGGTAAAATTGGGAGTTATTTTTGGGACTTTTTCCTGTATAGCTAATTGTTATATACTTTGAAAGTGCGTCGGCCGCCCTCCCGTGTACAGATCCACTAAAAAGGGATTTTCGGAAATTCTCATGCTAAGGGGGCAAAAAGGGGTAAAAACAGGAAAATTCGGTAACTATATCTCCGGATCTAACTAAGGCACACATAAAGTTCCCAAAACAGCATAATAAGAAAATAATAAACGGACAGATGCTTAGTACTTTTTTGAAATTTGTACATTTAAGGGCCGAAAAAGGGTAAAAATATAATTTTGGTACCTTTTTGTTAACCCTTTATCTCCTTAAATACTAAAGATAGAAATGAAATTTAAGTGGCATTCTTCTCTCCTTAACAAGCCCTCAAATGTGATTTGTTCCTTTTTAGAAATTCGAATATATAGAGGGTAAAATTGGGAGTTCTTTTTGGTACTTTTTCCTGTACATCAATTTGTTATGTAATTTTAATGTGTGTCGGCCGCCCTCCCAATAAATAGATCCCAGAAGGGATTTTTAAGAATTCAAATGCTAAAGGGGTAAATTCGGTAACTTCATATGTCTGGATCTAACTAAGGTTGACAACAAATTCCATAAACAGCATAATAAGATCAAAAAATAAGCGGACAGGTGTCTGGTACTTTTTTGAAATTTGTCCATTTAGGGGCCGAAAAGGGGTAAAAATATAATTTGGTACCTTTTTGTTAACCCGTTATATCCTAAAATACTACAGATAGAAATGAAACTTAAAATGTATTCTTCTCTCCTTAAGAAGTCCTCAAATGTGCCTTGGCACTTTTTAGTAATTCGAATGTATAAAGGGTAACATTGGGAGTTTTTTTTTTGGTAATTTCTCCTGGACATCTATTTGTTATGTAATTTGAAAGTGCGTCGGCCGCCCTCCCCATGTACAGATCCACTAAAAAGGGATTTTTGTAAATTCAAATACTAAGGGGGTAAAAATGGGAAAATTCGGTAAATTCCGTTGTTTCCTTAAATACTAAAGATAGAAATGAAATTTATAATGTATTCTTCTCCCTTAAGAAGGCCCCAAATGTGATTTGTTCCTCTTTAGACATTCGAATATATAAAGGGTAAAGTTGGGAGTTCTGTTTCGTACTTTTTCCCGTACAGCTATGTACTTTGAATATGCGTCGGTCATCCTTCCGATGTAAAGATCCACTAAGAAGGGATTTTTGGAAATTCAAATGCAAAGGGGTCAAAATGGGGTAAAAATGGGTAAATTCTGTAATTTTATATCTTCGGATCTAACTTAGGCAGACATAAAATTCCAAAAACAGCATAATAAGATTAAAAAAGAAGCGGACAAGTGTTTGATTCTTTTTTGAAATTTGTACATTTAGAAGCCGAAAAAGGGTAAAAATATAATTCTGGTACCTTTTTGTTAACCCGTTATCTACTAAAATAATAAACTTAGAAATGAAATTTAAAATGTATTCTTCACTCCTTAAGAAGGCCTCAAATGAGCTTTGGTACCTTTTTAGAAATTCGAATATATTAGGGGTAATTTTGGGAGTTATTTTTGGTACTTTTTCCTGCACAGCTATTTGTTACGTACTTTGAATGTACGTCGGCCGCCCTCCCAATGTATAGATCCACTAAGAAGGGATTTTTGGAAATTCAAATGCAAAGGGGACAAAAAGGGGTAAAAATTGGTAAATTCGGTAATTTGATATCTCCGGATCTAACTAAGGCAGGCATAAAATTCCAAAAACAGCATAAGATTAAAAAATAAGCAGACAAGTGTTTGGTACTTTTTGGAAATTAGTATGTTTAGGAGCCCAAAAAGGGTGAAAATATAATTTTGGTACCTTTTTGTTAATGAAACTTAAAATGTATTCTTCTATCCTTAAGAAGCCCTCAAATGTGCCTTGGTACTTTTTAGAAATTCGAATGTATAAATGGTAACATTGGGAGTTCTTTTTGGTACTTTCTTCTGTACATCTATTTGTTATGTAATTTGAAAGTACGTCGGCCGCCCTCCCGATGTACAGATCCACTAAAAAGGGATTTTTGTAAATTCAAATACTTAGGGGACCAAAAGGGGTAAAAATGGGTAAATTGTTTAGTTTTATATCTCCGGATCTAACTAAGGCAGACATAGAATTCCAAAAACAGCATAATAAGATTAAAAAATAAGCGGATGTGTTTGGTACTTTTTTGAAATTTGTATGTTTAGGACCCTAAAAAGGGTGAAAATATAGTTTTGGTACCGTTTTGTTAACCCGTTATCTCCTAAAATACTACAGATAGAAATGAAACTTAAAATGTATTCTCTCCTTAAGAAGCCCTCAAATGTGCCTTGGTACTTTTTAGAAATTCGAATGTATAACCGCTAACATTGGGAGTTCGTTTTGGTACTTTCTCCTGTACATCTATTTGTTATGCAATTTGAATGTGCGTCGGCCGCCCTCCCAATAAATAAATCCACTAAGGGATTTTTAAGAATGCAAATGCTAAGGGGGCAAGAAGGGGTAAATTCGGTAACTTTATATGTCCGGATCTAACTAACAGTTTCCTACAATACTAAAGATAGAAATGAAATTTATAATTTATTCTTCTCCCTTAAGAAGGCCCCAAATGTGATTTGTTCCTCTTTAGAAATTCGAATATATAAAGGGTAAAATTTGGAGTTCTGTTTGGTACTTTTTCCCGTACAGCTATTTGTTATGTACATTGAATGTGCGTCGGTCGCCCTCCCGATGTATAGATTCACTAAGAAGGGATTTTTGGAAATTCAAATGCTAAGAGGTAAAAACGGGTAAATTCGGTAACTTTATATCTCCGGATCTAACTAAGGTAGACACAAAATTCCAAAAACAGCATAATAAGGTTAAAAAATAAGCAGACAGGTGTTTGATACTTTTTTTAAATTTGTACATTTAGGGGCCGAAAAAGGGTAAAAATATAATTTTGGTACCTTTTTGTTAACCCGTTATCTCTTCAAATAATAAAGATAGAAATGAAATTTAAAATGTATTCGTCTCTCCTTAAGAAGCCCTAAAATGTGCTTTGGTACGTTTTAGAAATTCGAATTTTGGGAGTTGTTTTTGGTACTTTTCCCTGTACAGCTATTTGTTACGTACTTTGAATGTACGTCGGCCGCCCTCCCGATGTGTAGATCCACTAAGAAGGGATTTTTGAAATTCAAATGCAAAGGGGGCAAAAATGGGTAAATTCGGTAATTTTGTATTTCCGGATCTAACTAAGGTTGACATCAAATTCCGAAAACAGCATAATAAAATCAAAAAATAAGCGGACAGGTGATTGGCATTTTGTACATTCAGGGACCGAATAAGGGTAAAAATGTGATTTTGGTACCTTTTTGTTAACCCGTTATCTCCTAAAATACTAAATATAAAATTTTTACCGTTATTAATTACCGACGCTATTTTTTGGTACTTAATTGCCGAAGATAGGTCACGGAGAAGCTGCTGAAAATCTGTATGTAACCTGAATAGTTACTTTACAAACATATGTATATCGTCACCTAAAATCCAAAAGGCTGTAAGCGACAAAAATCTCAAAATAATTTTTATTTTTGATTGTGATATACTTAACCAAAATACATCTTTCATTAAAATTTTACTCGTATAACCGTATACTCCGCATTGGTTTTCTAAGATTGATTTTAAAATTTGGCTACTAAGAATCAAAAGGTCTGAAATTTATAGTTTTTTCCTTCTTCTCTAATAAAAATGAAGTGTACTTACGGCTTTTTGGATATTAGATGACGATATGTAGGTATCCCTACAAGAAATTGCTGACTGAAACTAATACCCAAACAATTTTTTTACTAATACATATGCATGAATTTTGTCATTGATGATGGAGATATCCATCATCGTTGACGAATGTATTTTACAGTTGCATTTTTGAAATTTTTTGACGTGAAAAATTAAATTTCTCTAAATTTAAAATCAATGTTTGTATTGTTTGGCTCTTGGCACAGTTGGTTTTTGTGGCCGCATGCGGGCTGGTTTTGACTCCATGAATGATTTTGTTACTGTCCGAAGCAGGGATTATGCAAGTATATCAAATAGCAATACACTCCAGAGGAATATAGTGTTTGGTTATGACGGCCGATACAAAAGCAAACGATTTGCTTACCTTTCTTCAACAATATTTTTGCAAAGTGGCATAGAAGTGTTTCTTTATACTCGTATGTTAGCTACACCCTTTGTTCTAAGGTAGGTCATTGCATTTTGCGGCTAGAATAGTGTAACTTGCATAACCATTGAAAAATATTTTACTTCATAGATATTCAATGGCAATAAACTAGGTGCCCTTTTAGGCTGGTGGTTTGTTGAGAATTAAAAAGTGTTGCATCCTAATGTTAAGTTATCTGAATGCTATGTTTTGGTTATGTATAAGCTTCTTATATGCATGATCCAATAATACAGGTCTGTGCAGGAGATCAACTGATGATCAGCTGTTCCTTTGTTTTCATGCCGAGGTTGTCAAACTTCATATAAAAAAAACAAACAATATTTTTTATATATGGAGTTATTTTGACAATCACAGCAGGACGGCCATTTTGTTCTCTGCTGCACAGACCTGTATTATTGGATCATGCTTATATGTATATAAAATCAGTATGCAGAATTTATTGTGGAATAAATCGTGTTTTATTTCAATTGCTATGTTCGTCAACAGTGACGAATATATCCATCAGGTTTGATTAGTCAACTATGACCAATATATCCATCATGCTTGATTAGTCAGCAATGACCTATATATCCATCAAGCTTGATTAGTCAGCTGTGACTAATATTTACATCAATACTGACTAGTAAAAATCATTAGAATGAAAAGTTCAGTTATATGTTCTATGGACGACAAAATTCATACGTTAGAGAAGGATGCAAAATCACACGTACACAAAAGTTTCCATCAGTTTTTTCTAATTGTTTTAAGATAATAATAGAAACTTTGTTCTACGTGATGATGGATATTTCCATCAGCACTACCAGTCATATGATTGATCAAATGACTGTCACTGTTCTTGTAGGGATGTGATGGAAAACAATTGTTTTCCAAATAATTTCAATACGATTATTTTGAAAAGGTGTGATGAGTTCCGACCAACTTTGACAATTAGTTTTGAGACAAACTGAAACTACTGACTTTTAAAAAGTGCACAGGAAGATAAAATATAAGCAATATAATAAAAATGTGAAAAGAAATATAGTAAAAAAATTTTAAAATTACTCAACGCCATTTTGAGGCGATTTTTCGGTCAGACTTCTGTAAAGCTTTCCTGTGAATGATTCGTTCGACCGTGTAGGATAGTGAATCAGGCCCTTTACTAAAAACGTATCGTTGCTTTTGTTACGTACAAAAATCTACAGAAATTAGATTTTTACGTAGCAAATGTCAGACTAATGCCAAATGCATTACAATCCAATACTAACAGCTGACAAAATTGCTTGGGGTGATATGTTTTCTATAACTAACACCTAAAGTTGGGTGGCACTGAAAGTTCTAACGTTAAGCGATACGTTTTTACTAAATAGACCTTTACTAACACACAAAAGAATCTACATATCACACTTGTTTTAATCTTTGCTTAATTTTTTACCGCCACCACTAGGTTGAGTCGGCGGCTCAATAATAGCCGGCAATTCTATCAAGCGCAATATAATTAACCATGCCTTTACACATGCTAATAAATCGTTCAAGTATCGCAGCATTTACACATGTAAGTGAAAGATAACGCTACGAATTAAGATCGTGTGACGTTAAAATTTACAGACCACTCATGGTAGATATTTGTGATATTTTTTGTTATAACAATGAAAAATTAAATTTGTCACGTATGGATCGCTGTTGTTACTGCTATGACAGCGTTGTTAACACAATTGTTAGAACAACGATGTCTTAAAAACAAGAACTGTTGCCAACATGAAGTAGACAACAACATATATATAAATTTGTTATCTCTGCCGCACCTCAACACCTCAAGAAATTTCCTTTTTTTCTTTTTCCATAAAAACAAACAAGTTATACAGAAACCACTACATACTAAACTTGACAGCTTGTGTCCTAACATAATTGCTATGTGTTGTGTTTGAACATCAATTTCGAAACATGTGCCAGAACACTAATATTTACTGTTAATTTTTGTGTCATCTTTGTGTTAGCAACAGATTTTAACAATTTCGAATGCAAAAATTTCCAAACTTAAGGCCCTTCTTCACGAGACATAAGTTTGGAAATTTTTGCTAACACAAATTGTCTAAATTCTGTCCTAACACAAGAAATTAACGAGTGGACCGAATGTGCTTGTGTTCTAACACATGTTTGGAAATCAATGTTAAAACACAAGGCCCAGGATATATGTTAGAATATGAAGCTGTTCAATAAGACTTGCATTGTGTGAATTGGGACTTAAAAAATATCAAAATTTTATATCAAAATTTGATATTTCTTAGATGGGTCCACATCTGTAAATATTTGCGCCGAACGCGTTCGGCATTTTAGTTAGTGTGGACGTGTGTGGCGCACAGAAACGACACAAGAATTTTCGACACATTCAACGCACACGAACCGTGGCTTGTTGGTTTCTGACGAACAACGCAAAAATTTGCGCCGCATGCTGTTCTGGTTTGGACGCACTTGTAGAAATAGTGATAATTTTATTGTCTTATCATTTGCTTGAGCGAGTAGACGCAAAAATTTTCGTGAATAAATATTTGTGTGATAAATATTTAAAAGCTCGTCCACATCTACAAGCAAAAATTTGTGCCGCAAATATTTTCGGCGAACGTGTTCGGCGCAAATATTTTTAGATGTGGATCCACCTTTACCCTACGCTTAGACATGCAAGTACTTGCATGCAAGTTCTGTTTACGAATTATCAACGAAAGATTAATTTGTATTCTTTTCTCTGTCTTTCTCACAGCAAAATCAAAAGCGGGTTAGTGAAAATTTTGAGTGTATTGAGTTTTTCGAACTTGCGCTTGCATGTGTAAAGGCCAGGTTAATTCGAAATTCACACTAAAGCAGAGGCCACACTTGCAAACTTGCGTGACACTTTTGCTCAAATTTTGGCCTGTATGATAGTTAAGACGCAAATCTCATCATACAACATTCAACCACAAACATTTTTGCGGTTGAGTGGCACTCAGCGGCCATATTGGTTTTTGAATGATAGTGGGAACAAAAAGTGTCATTCAAGAGCTATTTTTTGTAGCATAAACCTCATAACTTGGACGCTGAAAATTATATTTTCGAAGAATTCATACAATTTTATGAAATACAAGGCTGTTTGTGTGAGATTTTAAGAAAAAATCGTACGACGAGATGTTAAATAATAAGAAATTAAATAATTGAATTAAAAAAATTCATTATAAAAAATGTTTGTTATCAATAAAGCGCACCGAATTTTGTTGTTTTCTGTGTTTGCATTTCAAATTTTTTTCTTGAATGATGGTTTGAGTGTCGAACATGATGATAGTATAGACAGTCAAAAGTATCATACAAAAATTATGAATTTTTGAGTGCCACGTAAGTTTGCAAGTGTGGCCTCTGCTTAAGCATTTAAAGGGCCAAATAAACTACGCAAGCGGCTTGCCAAACATGTCAGAAGTTTACGTTTGTGCAAGTCTGTTGTTTTCGTGTTTGACAAGCGGCTTGACCGCGGCTTGCAGAAAAATCAAAATATTTAGATATTTTGACTGCTATATTGAATTTGTGGCAAACTGGTTGTATAGTTTATCGTAAAATTACCTCATTTGCAACAAAATTTCCACACAGTGCGGTTGTCGTGGAGAATTACAATTGAAATTAGTGACTAATGTGGAAAGTCTTTGCTTGTACGAATCTTCACGAAAGAAGAGACAACAATATATATAAACTTGCTTTATCTGCCGCACCACCTTACAAAAATCCAGAGCCAGGCATAGAGAAATCACACCGTCTAGATTAGCAATAAATATATTAGAAATATGGAAAAAAACGTCGGCAGAATAATAGAGCAATATTGCTTATTGCTTTAACAGGGAACACACAATTATGTTAACTCACAATTTAAAGCAAGCCAAGTCAGATGTTTCCTGTGCATTTACAGGAAAACATTATATTTTTGTGTATTTGAACGGAAAGTTTTTATTCCACACAATTATTTTAAAATGTAGTTTATTATTTTAATATATTTTTTTATTTTTTCATATTTTTATACCATTTGATGTTTAATGTTAGCAATAATTGTTAATGAAAATTGGTTAACAATTATTGCGACATATTTTGACAGCAATAAATATGTACGAAATGGGCAGTCTACATTGGAGATAACATAGCTTTGACATTTGCTGCAATACATGTTAACATATTTATTGCTATTCTAGACGGGGTGTCATGTCTTATTGACATGATTGCTACTTTAGTCAACGTTCAGACGATGCAAGTCTTATTGATCAGATTGTTATATTGTGGGCGAGAGAGGCAAGAGGAAAGAAACGGGTACACAACCTCATGTACCGATGAAATTCGTTTTGCTTTCTCATTCGTAATATAAGAAACGCACACATTCATTCACACGTGTATACATTCATGCAAAAGGAAGAAACAATTAAGCGATGACTTTCATCGTCTGATCGTCAAAAAAAGTTCAAAGAAGAAAAGTAAGAAGCTGATCAATAAGACTTGCATCGTATGAACTTAGACTTACATAGCGTCTTCACGAGCCATTGATTTGTCTTGACGGGGTGTTATTGGCGTGAGAGATGAGGGGATAAGAAACGAGTACTCGGGTGCATGTACTATCAGTACGTTTTGCTTTCTTATTCGTAAACGCACATAAGCATGCACACAATAGTTCACTATATCTACTTAAAAAACATGTCGTCATGTCTTGATTGCATTGTGTGAACGCCAATAAAAGTTCAAAGAAGAAACAGTAAGAATCTTGTCAATAAGACGTGAATCGTATGAACGCAGACTTAAAAAACATGTCGTCAACAAGACATGAATTGTGTGAACGGCAATGAAAGTTCAAAGAAGAAACAGTAAGAACCTTGTCAATAAGACATGAATCGTATGAACGCAGACAAAAGGGCTGCGCAGCCGACAAAAATTTTATCCAGCCGTTTAGCGGTGCAGTCATTTTAGCCGCTGACCATTTTACATTTTCAGCCGCCTTCGATAAAAATGCTCCATTTTCTTTGGGGAACATTAAATTAGGGATGGGCAAATGGAAAAAATTTATCGATATATATCGTATCGATATTTTTGAACACTATCGATATATATTTTTTAAAAACATCGATATTTCGATATATCGAAACGTATTTAAATACAAACAATAAAAACAGAAAATTCAAGAAAAACAAAGGAAGAATTAAAACTGTTGTCAGCTCACCATATTAAAAAGTAAATAACACAATTTTAAATGGCATCAAATAAGTTACGAGAGCATCATCTTACACTTATATGTTATTTAAACAAGTACTCATCGGATATGTTCATCAGGAGCACTCTTTGCTTTATGTGTTCTTATGTCAATCTGATTCTTTAATCAGGGACTGGTAATTTTTACAGCAGAAGCGACTCTTTTGGACGATACTGAAGAAGCCAGGCATATCATAAAATTTAAAGCATCTTCTTCAGTCTCATGGTCGAATTTTGATGTTTTCATAAGTTGCAAATAAGCTTGCTTTTTAGGTCTGTAACCAAATTTGTTGCGTTTTCCCACGTGTCTACCACACAAATTACAAGAAGCGTGTTCGATACATATATTTTTTTTAATTTCCACACAGAAGACACTTATTTACCCGAATCAACGTCTATCATACCAAAACCATTGTGTCTCCGTATTGACTGTTATTATGAAAAAGCCCCATTTTCTTCGCGTCAGTTTAAAAAACACATGATACATGCAGTAATGCCAGTTTCGTATACAGTTTAAAATCGGTTAAAATTTGTAAAAAGCTCTTAAAAATATCGAGAGCGATACTCGTAAATAAGAATCGATGTATCGATATCTCGGTTTCTGAAATATCGGCGGCTTAAGTCCAGTTTAGTGACACAGCTCCAAATAAAAAAAAAAAATTACATAGGGGGATAGAAAATGCGAAAATAAGAAGAAAATGTTAAATTAAAACATTGGACGAAACGCTTAGTTTTCGAGTTATGAGCTTCTGAAGTTTTCATATATATAAACATACAAATGTAATTTTCTACTATATTTTTGAACGTATGTGGCCAACATTGGTATCATTTTAAAGCTTTTGAATAGATCTTTCTGAATATTCAAAAATTCAAAAATTTTTTTAACCCATTACGATGCGGGGATGAGTTTACGAAAATCCGAGTTTACGAAATTCCGGCTGTACAGAAAGGTTTTATTCAGCGAAGCCGCTATTCGACATACATAGAGGAGGAAATCCTTAAGCCCGGCCGAAGGCCGGCTGTACAGAAAGGTTTTACTCAGTGAAGCCGCTATTCGACATACATAGCGGAAAAAATCCTTTACCCCGGCCGAAGGCCGGCCGTGCAGAGAATCTTTACTCAGCGAAGCCACATTTTAAAATATTTACCACCACCTAAAATATATTCTTAAAAGCTTTTAAACAATGCCAATATGTATTGAATGTTGGAAAATATAACGTATAATCACAGTTTTATATGAAAACTTCAGAGGCCCATAACTCGGAAAGTATGGGTTGCCGCCAACTTTTTTATTTCATATTTTCTTCTTATTCTTCAATTCCCTATAAGATAGGCTATTTTTATTTTGGACCTACTTGGCTAAACTGGATTTGTTCCGAAAATGCTTTCATTTGAATAAATTGCATACTTACCTAGTGATCTTTCTTAACATTTTTGTGTAAAATTTTGTATAAACTGTATTAAGAGCTAACGATTTATTTAAAAGCTTTAAAATGATACCAATATTAGCCATATATGTTCAAAAATATAGTAGAAAATTACATATGTATGTTTATATATATGAAAACTTCAGAAGCTCATAACTCGAAAACTAAGCGTTTCCCCTGATGTTTTAATTTCACATTTTCTTCTTATTTTTGCATTTTCTATCCTATGTAATTTTTTTTTTATTTGGAGCTGTTATATATTAATTTCGCTTGGCATGGAACTACCAAAGTAAGCCCTGTATATATATTTATTTATTTATTTATTTATTTCTTTATTTATTTAGGATATATGTCTATAAAGCAAAGGCTAAATGTAGAGCCAAAACAGCACCCACGGCTGAATAAGTATTGCTGGCAGAAAAATAAAACCACACAGAAAAAATTATCACCAAAAAATTGTCTAACAAAAGTTTGTCTAAAAATAAATTTAATTTTGTTTGACTCTGGGACGCAAACCAAAAACAACAAGAAAAACTGTGTCCTAAAAACAACCCCGATGACGACATACACGCAAATAAGAACAACAACAATGATAGCAAAAGGAATGTGATTGTACCAAGTTTGCTTACTGAAGATTTTTGGGTGAATCAATTCGTTAATGTTGTGGCGTTAATTCTCATTCATTTTTTTACTCTTTACAAGCAAATCTTTTTTTACAAGCAAATTATGCAGAAACCTCTACATACATACTAAATATGACAGCTCAACATAATTGCTCTGGCATGTGTTTGAACATTAATTTCCAAACATGTGTCCAAACACTAACATTTACTAACCACACAGTAATTTTTTGTGTTAGCAACAGGTTTTAATAATTGCAAACACAAAAATTTCCAAACTTATGTCTCGTCAAGAGCCGGTGTGAGACATAAGTTTGAAAATTGTTGTGTTAGCAATTGTCAAAATTCTGCCCTAACACAAGAAATTAACGTGTGGACTGAATGGGTTTCTTTTTTCACCATTGTTTGGAAATCAATGATAAAAAACCACGCCGAAGAAATATGTTAGAACACAACCTATCAAATTTAATATATGTTTTTTTTTTTATAATTTGTTTAATTTTATGGAAAAAACGAATAAAGAAGGTTAATAAATAAATGTTTTAGATGTTTTTTAATTATTTGTACATTATTTATCTTCATATTCATAAAATTTTTACAAACAGACAAATAATAAAGTGAAATATATAAAAAAATTTCAAAATGCCGTGGTAGATGGGCATTATTTTGTTTGAAAGTATTGTGCCATTTATCGCATAGTATATTGTATAATCGATGGCCCGCTTTACACAGCGTCTTCACGAGACATTAACTTTGGGAAAACATGAGAGAAAACGTCGGCAGAATAATAAAAACAAAATGTCGATTTTTCTCTTAATCTTATACTAGGGGAAGACGTAATATTTCTTTTCCTATAAGATTTCATTTTATGCAAATGCTCATCGAGTTAACATGCACTACTTTTGTATAATTAGTTATTTTATTTTTAAATTTTCACACAACTTTTAATTTATAAATCAATTAAACACATTTATTCATTTATTTAACACAGAAATTTTATCAAAAACATTGCTTTTCATTTATTTTAATAAACACTCACACATGCACACTAAGTCATTTTCCTGTACGTGTGGTTTTTGACAGTTCATGTCATAAGATTGTTGTTATAAGAATTCTTATAACAACGCTCTCATAAAAGTTTTTATAACATTGAGATAACACCAATTTGAAGTATACACGTAACATAATTCTCTCTGCGATTGAATTTGACAATCTCATCTTACATATTATGTTACGTGCAGACCTCAAGTTAGAGATAACATAGTTTTGACATTTCGTTACCTTATTATTGGTTTGCTGCTTTTCAATGCTTTTTCCTATGTTTATGGCTAAAACCAATAATAAGGTGACGATTTTCTGTAATACTTATTCATATATTTATTGCTAGTTTTGACGGGGTCTAATCACATAAAAGTGTGCCCTCGGTTCAAAGCGAATTCAGTACCAGGTAGCCTTATCAGCACAGCTGATCGTCAGCTGATTATACCCAATCAGTCAAACTCCATATAAAAATAGAAAACTCACCCGAACTGTCAACGTACAAATAAAAATAATACTACAACAATTTCGTTGTGTGTTGTTTTACTGATAACGCCACTTGATATTAAAGGGCCAAATAAACTACGCAAGCGGCTTGCCAAACATGACAGAAATTTGCGTTTGTACAAGCTTGTTGTGTAATATATGGCGGTGTTTTTACGCTTGGCAAGCGGCTTGACAAGCTGCTTGCAGAACAATCAAAAAATTTTTATATTTTGACTGCCATATTGAATTTGTGGCAAACTGATTGTATAGTCAATTGTAAAATTAGCTCATTTGCAATAAAATTTCCATAGAGTGAGGTTGTCGTGGAAAATTAAAATTTAAATCAGTGATTAATGTGAAAAATCTTTGCTTGTACGAACCAGTTTTGCGTAGTCTGTGTGCAAATGAAAAAAGTATGTTTGCCAAGCCGCTTGCGTAGTTTAGTTGGCCCTTAATTCTTGCAATTCATGTTCTGTACCACCGATTATAACTCGTAATGTGGTGGCATGCAATAACGTCCATGGACATTATTTACATATAAAAAAGGAAATAATGTCAATATAGTATATTATTTCCATTTCCAAGTGGAAATAATGTCCGATGAAAAATCACTGCTTTTTACGTGAGCCAACTCTTCCAATTCATGTTCTGTACCACCGATTGTAACTCGCAATATGTTGGCATACAATAAAGTCCATGCACATTATTTACATATAAAAAAGAAAAAATATCAATGGGCATTATTTCCATTTTCATGTGGAAGTAATATCCGTTGGAAAAATTACTGGTTTAGCAGAATTTTTTTTTATTTCAGTAGCTAACCAATATGTTTCTCCTTTTACATTTTTTTTGGAAGCAAAAAATAAAGAACGTAATGCAATATTAAGATAAATACATATAGTACGTTTATACACACGAGTTATTTGCAAATAAAAACGCAGTGCTACCAAGTATGTATTTTTATTGTAAATTAATAACTCACGAAAACAATTACTGATTAACGCGCTATTTGCAAATAAGAAGTTTGGGTTGCCTTCTTTACATATGTTTGTTAATAAAAAATAATAAATAGATAAATATATTCACAAATAGATGAATAATCAGTGATTTAATATGTTACAATAAAAAAGGATTTGGCAGCATTTTACGTTTTTATTTGCAAATAAGCTCTGCGCATAAACTACCCTACAAGAAATGTATGACCGAAACTAACACACACACAATTGTTTTACTAATACATTTGTACATATGACTGGCATTGTTGATGGAGATATCTATCATCGTTGACGACATTTAGATATTTGCTTACGTTAAAAATTAATATTTAAATAATGCATATGTTCGAGAAAGACAGCTAATGTATTATTTCCTGACGTTAAAAATAAAAAAGTTCTTTATTAAAAAAATAAAAAAACATATTTTAAATAAAACATTTAATAAATTTTTTATGGGATTTCAACATAGCAATGATTTGTTTCCGTTGTGTGAGGGTAAACTATTATATTCTGATGATGGCTACATTGATACCTGGCCATGGAAGAATTAGTGGAGAAATTGGAAGAATTAATGGAGAAAATAGGGCCTGTGCTACGGCAAAAGAGTAGAGGACCTTGCTAACAGATTATAAGATTCTTCAGTTAGCCGAAAAACAAGCGTAGTCCGGCCCAAATTTGATTGCGCTTTCAAATTCATTCCTTTTTTTTCAAAAATGTGATTAAATGTTTTGCATAATTTTTAATAAAATTGCAATTATAACATTATAATCTAACCTGAATTGTTCAGAAGAAAATAAATAATAATCAGCTAATCAGCTTTGACCGATATATTCATCAAGACTAATTAGTAAGCTGTGATGGTATTTTCATCAAGCCTGACTAATCAGCTTTGACCGATAAATTCATCAAGACTGACTAATCAACTTTGACCGATATATACATCAGGAATGATTACTCAGCTGTGACTACAATTTATATCATTAAGGATTAGTAAAAAGCAGTGGAGTGAGCAGTTCAGCTATATGTTCTATAGTCGATAGAGTTCATAAGTTCGACAAAGACGCAAAATCACACGTACACAAAAGTTTCCATCAGTTTTTTTCAAATTGTTTTAAGAAAATGATAGAAACTTTGTTCTACCTGATGATAGATATTTCCATCAGCACTACCAGTCATATGATCGATCAAATGACTGTCACTGTTCTTGTAGGGTAGGTAATAGTTACTTTAAGCAGCCCACACACGAATGATTTTTGCGTGTGATTTCCTCGCGTACCAAATCTCCACTAACGACAAACAAATTACAATAAACTTAAACGTCAACAGGTACACATGAATTGCAAAGCGAGTTCTGCATTTGTTCTTTTGGTTATTTATTTATTTTAGTATATTATTATTTATTTACGTTTTTATCTTTATATATATATATATATATATATATATATATATATATATATATATATATATATATATATATATATATGTATATATATATATATATATATATATATATATATACATATATATATATATATATATATATATATATATATATATATATATATATATATATATATATATATATATATATATATATATATATATATATATATATATATATATATATATATATATATATATATATATATATATATATATATATATATATATATATATATATATATATATATATATATATATATATATATATATATATATATATATATATATATATATATATATATATATATATATATATATATATATATATATATATATATATATATATATATATATATATATATATATATATATATATCGCTTTTACTTTGTGAAGTTACATTTTGTTTTCTAAATTCTATGAAAAACTGCGTTCGTAGAATACAAAAATAAAAAAAAAAAACATTCAAGTGTTCGCGCAAAAGCCCACTAACACATCGCACAAATCAGAAATCAGAAGAAATTGAAATTTTTCAATTACTTGTGTGTGGGCACCTTTATTTATTTATATGGGCAAAGTTCTTTGCCCAGAATATAAAACATGCCGGCGGCAGTAAAAAACAGGGAAAAAAGGGAAATATATGATATGTCTGGCAACAAAATATTGTGATTATATAATATATACTCTGCAGTCGCGAACGCAAAATACTCGGAGTTTAATTTCGCGACTACATAATACTCGCGGCATTCCAAAAATGACTTTTCTCCGAAACTAATAATAATTAAAGAAAAATATCGAACTTGTATTAATATTTTTTTTTGTTTTACAATATTCAAACATTGAAAGTGAAGATTTTTCACGACTGCATATGGCTCGCTGTGCATAGATATATATATATATATATATATATATATATATATATATATATATATATATATATATATATATATATATATATATATATATATATATATATATATATATATAAATATATATATATATATATAAATATATATATATATATATATATATATATATATATATATATATATATATATATATATATATATATAATATATATATATATATATATATATATATATATATATATATATATATATATATATATATATATATATATATATATATATATATATATATATATATATATATATATATATATATATATATATATATATATATATATATATATATATATATATATATAATATATATATATATATATATATATATATATATATATATATATATATATATATATATATATATATATATATATATATATATATATATATATATATATATATATATATATATATATATATATATATATATATATATATATATATATATATATATATATATATATATATATATATATATATATATATATATGTATATATATGTATATGTATATATATATAGTATATTATTATTTATATATGTATATATATATGTATATATATATATATATATATATATGTATATATATATATATATATGTATATATATATATATATATATATATATATATATATATATATATATATATATATATATATATATATATATATATATATATATATATATATATATATATATATATATATATATATATATATATATATATATATATATATATATATATATATATATATATATATATATATATATATATATATATATATATATATATATATATATATATATATATATATATATATATATATATATATATATCTAGTATAGTTATTTAATTTTTGCCTTAATTTTGGGGTTATTTTTGTCTTTGTATCTTTTTTTCCGCTTTATGTGTATTTTGTAACTTCCTATGATTTTTGCCTCCTCGGATTTCTTTTATGTAGTTAGTACCTTCTTCTATCTCAATATCGGTCCTATTTTTGTTAAGTATATTTATATAGTTCTGCTTTTTCTCTAATAATAAATCATGTATCTCGGGATATTTTTCATCGTTTACCTTGCCATTTATGAAGTCCATTGGTTTGATTTGTGTAGTACTATGAATGGTGTTGTTATAGAATCCTATAGTGCGTGATATTTTCTTCTTTAAATATTTTCTTTCTTTAAATGTTCTTGCATCGGAATGGCTTTGAATCCTAACTCATTGTCTACAACAATTTTCTCTATTTTCCCAAACGTGCTAGTACATTGCATCAATTTCGTTTTGAGTCTACCCACGATCTTCCATTAATTCTGTATGCTATGGCATGCTTTGTAAACTTGTCGATCATTGTTAGGTACAATTGTTTCTCTAGTGTATAGAATACGTCTAAATGTAATATTTCTCTGGGTCTTGAGGGTGTTTCCGTTAGTTTGTAAGGTAGTCTAGGGGGCTGCTGTCATACTTTTGCAGTGTGCATACTTCGCAGTTGTTACAAAATGAGTTATCCTTAATTTAAGTTTGGGATTATAAATTTTCATTTTTAATTCTTCGAATACTGATTAAATGCCTCTATGATTCTTGCTTAGATGTTCTTCCTCAATTATGTTTGTTAATTCAAGTTCATCTTCTACGTCTTCTATTTGTTTAAAACGCCTAATTAATTTCAACCCGTCATTACTTGAAAAGAATTCTCTATAAGTATCTCTGAAAGTGTCGTAAAATTCCTCATCTATCAGGACTGCATTTATTTGAGTTGGGTGACAGTGTGTTTTTAATATCATAATTGCGTACTCCTTATCTAATTCTTTAACCGTTATTGTTTTCCTAATATTCCTAAAAATGGTTTCGTTTTTTATCCGTGCTGATCCGGAAGAGATTTTTTTATGATAATTTGGGTTTTAAATAAATTTATAGTCGAATCACTATCTTTTAAATTTAGTTGAATGGTTTCTAGCGAATTGATGTTGGCAGATTCTTTTTCGATTCTTGATAGTGCGTCCGCATTACTACTTTTTGTCCCCTTTTTATATCTCATAATCGAACTCTGACAGCTTAAGCTTCCATCTGACTAGTTTGGAGTTCGGTTCTTTAATTGAAAAGAGCCATGTTAGCGGCTTGTGGTCCGTTTCGATTATAAATTTACGTCCAAAAAGGTATGGGCGAAAGTACTTGGTGGCCCAAACGATTGCTAAGAGCGCTTTTTCTATGGTACTGTAATTGATCTCGTGTTCATTTACAGTACGGCTAGCATAGCGAATCGGATGGTTTTCCTGCGAAAGTACTGCTCCAAGTGCGTAATTACTAGCGTCTGTTCTTAGGGTAAATCTTTTGGAGAAATCTGGATATGTTCATTTTTTAGTAAAGTTTTAAGGGTGTTGAAACTTTCTTGGTATAATGGAGCAGATGTGCTCATTTTGGAGTCTTTTTAAGGTATTTGGTCATTGCTTTCGCAATCAGAGAATAGTCCTTGATGAACTTCCTGTAATAACCAGTTAGGCCAAGGAATTGCTTTATTTGTTTAGGGGTTCTGGGAATAGGGAAGTTCATTACACACAAAATTGTTTGGGGTTTGGCTTTATTCCGTGAGGGGTTACAATATGTCCTAGAAATTCCGTTTCCCTTCTTAGAAATTCGGACTTATCCAATTGAATTTTTAAATTAGCTTCCTTTAATTTATTAAAAATCAGCTAATGGAGTTTAAGTGTTCTTGCCGTGACGTAGAAAACATTATGATATCATCTAAGTAAACTAGACATATCTTGTTTATATATTCTTTAAGGACTGTGTTCATTAAACTTTGGAATGTCGCTGGGGCTGTCTTTAGCCCAAACGGCATTCTTAGGAATTCATAATGACCGTTTTCCACACTGAAAGCAGTCTTATGGATGTCCTCTTCCGCGATCTCAATTTGATGAAATCCCTTGGCTAAATCAAGGGTGGTGAAGTGCTGGCATCTACCCAGTTTATCCAATATTTCATCAACATTTGGAATTGGGTACTTGTCATCTACCGTTACTTCACTTAGCTTTCGGTAATCGATGACAAGTCTCCACTTGGTTTTGTTGCTGGCATCGGCTTTCTTAGGTACGATCCATATAGGTGCGGAGTAGGGAGAGTTGCATGGTGTGATTATTTTATTTTCCAGCATTTGTTGGATTTGTTCTTTTACTTCTTCTTTATGTATATATGGATATCGATAAGATTTACTAAATATTGGGACATTATTAACAGTACGTATGTTATGTTTTATGGCGGATGTAAAAGTAAGTTTGGAATTTTCCTGTTAAAATATATCGGAATAATTTTTTATGAGTTTTAACAAAAGTGGTTTCTCTTCGCAATTGAGGTGGTCAACTCGTATTTGTTTTTCTAATGATATTTCCTTATTTTGTAGTAGTTCATGGAGATAAATTGATTCTAAGTTCTTGTCTTCTTCTTCCTTGTTTTCATTGACATTTTCGTAGTTTCTTTTGTTCGTTTGCCCTTGGGTTTTATAGTTATATTCCTTTATTTTTTGGTTCTCTTCTTTTTCGTCTTCAAAAAAAGTCAGAATAACGTCACCAAATTGAATAGTTTTATTCTTATAATTTATACAGGCTTCTAGTGGTATTAGTAGGTCGTTACCTATTAAACCATCATAGTAGTCGTGAAATCGCATTATAAAAAATTCAATAAAATCTAGTTTTTGACCGAATTCGTCGAAAGGTTTAATTCTAGCTTTTTGTTTTAATTGAGTTTTACTTAGTATAGTTTTTACAGAAATAGGATTTGTTTCGTACAACCATTTAGGATGGCAAATGCCTGGGTTTAGGATTGAAGTGGTTGCACCAGTGTCGATTATTAGCTTTATATGTCCTAACTTAGTTTTTACTTTTATATGTGGAAGGTGTCCGAGGCTGGTAACCGAAAATTTTCCGCTATTACTTCTTGCTTGTTTATATCCATTGGTTCAGAATGTGGTGGTTGCGTCTGTAGGTTTTGAAAATTTTGGTACTGTTGTTGTGTTGGGTAACGCGCGTATTTTGTGTAAAATTTCTTGGGGTTTGTTGTGGGAAATTTTGTTGTTGCGAGTTTTAGAACCGTTGTGATAGGTGTCGTGAATTTTGTGGAAAATTTTGTAATTGTTGTTGTTGTGAAGTTTGGAAATGTTGTGGTGGGTATCTGGAATTTTGTGGGAAGTTTTGTGGATGCTGTTGTGAAAGATCTCTTGGGTTCTGCGATTGATTCTAATAGTTTCTCCTTTTTGTATAGTTCTGTTGAGAATTGTAGTCCGAACGTTTGTTTAATTGTGTGCTATTCCCTATCTGTGACCTATTTATTGATTTTATTGAAGGTGAAATGGAAAAAATTAATGCTGATGAGAACTATCTTATTATGGGTGATTTTAATATAGACTGGTTAGACAATAACATTTCTAAAGCCAGATTAGAAGAAATAATAGGAGATAACTACCTTCGACAATTGGTAACGCAGCCAACAAGAATTTTGAGTACGAGATCATCATTAATTGATTATGTATTAACAAATATAGAAAATACCATCGTTACAACTAACCTGAATATTAAAATAAGTGATCACGAATCTTTAGAAATGAATATTCCTATAAAGGAAAAAATTAAAGATTTAATAAGTAAGAAAATAAAAACGTTAATGTACGATAATAATATTTTTCGCAATAACCTGATATGTAAAAGGATTAATCATATATACAATAATTATGATTACCATGAAATGACTAACGAATTTGTATCATGTATAAATAACGCACTTGCCCCGATGATAAGCACTAAAATAGTAAATACGCCCTCTACAAACGTCTGGTTTTCGAACAGTCTGAAACGCATGAAAGAAGTAAAAAAACAAATGTACCAAAAGGCCGTATGGTTCAATAATGTCTACTATTGGAACAATTACAGAGCGTTTAGAAATCAATATAAAGCAAAAATATCAATTGCCAAAAACAACTATATAAATAACAGAATCAGTAGTTGTACAGACCAAAAGGCTATGTGGAAAACAATAAAGTCCCTTAAAAAAGAAAATACCAAAATACAAGAAATAAAAATTGCTGGTAAAGTCTTATCAAATGAACAAGAAATTGCAAACGAACTAAACTCATTTTTTATTACAAGTGTGGAACAAATAGTAAATAGCATACCACATATTAAATATGAAAATATTATAGAAGAAAAACCGAACATAATGTTTAAATTCGAGAGTGTTGATAGTAGAATGCTAAAAGATACTATGAAGGCAATGAACAATAAAAAAGATCAAAACTTTCTCACGGTGAAGACGCTTCTAAAAAATTATGACATTCTTGGTTCGCAGTTACAACGCCTTATTGAGTTATCTCTACGGACAGGAAATTTTCCATGTTGCTTAAAAGAATCGTGCATAATGCCTATACAGAAGGTTAATAATACTACCGATCCTCAAGAAATTAGCCCAGTGAATATGCTGACGACTATTAGCAAAGTACTGGAAAAAATTGTACATTCGCAACTAAATAAATATTTTGAAAATAATAAATTATTAAGCAAAACCCAATCCGGTTTAGAAATCAACATAGTTGTGAATCGCTCCTCAACTTGGTAATATCACAATGGAAGACCGAAGTATACAACAAACGATATGTAGTAGCATTTTTTTTAGATCTAAAACGCGCATTTGAAACTGTTAATAGAAAAATTTTATTGGACAAGTTAAGTAATTACGGCATAAAAGGGATCGAATTAAAATGGTTCGAGAGTTACCTGAATAACAGAGCGCAACGAACAAAATGTGGTGAATGTTTGTCAACAGTAAAAAATTTCAATACCGGAGTGCCTCACGGTGCAGTATTAGGAACGTTACTTTTCTTGATCTATATTAACGACTTGGGAAAAGTGCTGAAAAGAACTAAAGTGTGCATGTTTGTGGATGATGCCCTTATTTATATAAGCGGAACAAATGTAGAAGAGTGTGTTCGAATTCTGAATTGTGCACTGAGGGACGTGGAAGAATATCTAAAGATGAACAAGATGAAACTAAATACGAGAAAAACTAAAGCCATGGTAATAAATGGAAGCACAGAGGAAAATATACTTATCAATGGGGAAACAATAGAAAAAGTGGAAGAAATTTAATATCTTGGTGCTATCTTTGACAAGAAATTGAAGCATGGTAGAATTGTACTACAGGTAGTAGCGAAGCTACAACAACCCAACAACAGCAAAAACAACACGGCTTTTTATTGTTGTTTATGTTCGAGGTTGTCAAAAAGCACAAAAGAAAATTTGAAAAAAAAATTTATATGTATGTTCACATGTGTGTGTTTACTTGAATACATACATTTGTTTACATTTTCTGATTTCCAAAGCATTTTGCTTGCATTGGCTTGGTCGATGTTTTCTGTGGATTAATAAACTTCAAAGTGTGTAAAGAATAATTAATAATAAATATCAAATTTCAAGTGTGTAATAAATAAATAATATATTTTGTATCTGAGGATCTACAATTACGGTCATCTTGAGGAACACGGAAAAAGCTTCCACTGCCTGGTTTTTTTTTGCACAAGCTGCACTTCTTCATTTTGGTGAAATTGTTTTTTATTAACAAATTTACTTTTATATTTTTGACAACTTTTTTCACAAATTTGTTTCCGTTATTTTCACAAAATTCTTTCTCTTTTCTTATTTGCATTTGTAAACAAATGTTCGCCATGTTTTTTTCAGTAGTGTGGGTGTGTGTTGGTATAACATAAACAACTTTTGACAGAGTCGAACCAAAAAAAAAAGTTCGTTAACGCTTCACCACTACCTGTATTATTCTACCATGAATTGAAGTTTGATTTGCATTTTAATTATGTTTGTAAGAAAATATCCAAGGCGAATTCATACTAGGTGGCCTCAAGAGCCCTGTTGTTTACGTAAATGTTTACACATTTGGCCTGTCAACAGTGTTAAAGTATCAACTTTTTTGACAGCCCAAATGTAAATTCTCCACGGCGAATTCTCTTGGGACTACCTGGTGTTGATATATCTTGAAAATATCCAAAAAAAATTGCTTTTATGAAGCGAATTCCTAACAAAGTGTCTACAATAACATGCATAAGAATTTATAATACCTTTATAAAACCCCACTTCGAATATTGTTCTACATTACTGTTTCTCGGAAATCAACAAATGAAGGCCAGACTGCAAAAACTACAAAATAAAGGGATGAGATGCATATTAAAATTCCATAGACTAACCCACATAGCATACATGTCGAATAACTTGCAATGGCTATCAGTCAACCAAAGGCTAATATTGAACGTACTGATATTTGCATATAAAATAAAAAATGGAGTGCTGCCCAGCTATTTGCGAAGTCAGTTGGCATATGTTGCGGACGTGCAACCATATTATCTGCGTAATAACAATGATTTCAGATTAAACCTTAGTACAACAAATTTCTATCAGAATCTTTTATTTTATAATGGTCTTAAACTTTTTAACTCAATTCCGCTAGAACTAAAAATTGCGTAAAATTATGGCACACGTTAGAGAAATTTTCTAAATTCATATATAAATTGTAAAAAATTATAATTGTAAACTTAATTGTTTTTGAATAGCAAATTTTGCTAAATAAATGAATAATACTAATACTAATTTTCATTACTGTTCCCTGTGTATCCGGCTTGAAATAAGATGTCCATAGCTTGTTCTAGGTTCTGTGGGTTCCTGCAGAACAATATGGATTTCGTTGGCTCGGGGATTTTGCTTTTGAATATATTTAAAGTGGTGCGCATATTATTGGTCGCACTTTGATTGGTTGCTTCGGCTTCTCCCACTATAACTACCAGTTTATTATTTAATATGTGTAGTTTGTTCTTTACGCCATTATAAAAGTTTAAGGGCCATTATTACAACTCGGCTTTAGTTATAATTAGCATTTTATCGGACGGATAAACAGTTTTTCATTATTACAACTTTAATATAACCTAAAATTGTGGGATAACTTACTGGGAAGTTCATTCTTCCGCTAACTTTTATCGGCACACATTTTCATAGGCTGCCATACTTGATTCTTTATCAAGTAAACACCAAGGCGTATCTAACTGGTGAACTCGGAAGAACACAAGACCTTACTCGGCAAACTTAATGGAGTGATGAAATTATCGCAATTTTGTCACTATATGGAGCTTCCCTTCGTTACGGTATTGGATATTTCATTATAGAGCTACCTGCGCTGATAACTCCATCCATCTTTCAACACTTTTTGACAGCTGTAATGTAGTTTCTACAACAAATTTATACTTGTTGTAGACTTATGTGTACCTGTTATCTGTGTCATTGTAAATACATATGTATGACGTTGCCACTTGTGCTCTTGTATAGCCATACTTTGAAAAAGATAATTTTTATTTTACAGGCAAGTTGTAATAATGAAAAATTGTTGCAGGTCAGTTTACCGATCACTTCTGCTTATCATGCCAGTAACTATCTTCCACTTTACTGCTGAGTTGTAATAATGGCCCTAAGGTGTTTGTCCTGAAGGTCACACAAGACCGTCTGTCCCCAAAATTATTTTGTAAAACATTCTTTATATCTGTCCAGGAAACTGCGTGGCAGTTTATTTCGATCGCCTGCCTCGCCTTTCCTTTGAGTTTGGACTTTATTACATCAGAAAAAAGTAGTTGATACAGTTCATCGTAAGTGCGTAGATGTGGGTGTACTCTGCCAACGAGTGTAGTGAAGGTCTGTAAGTCCCTAGGGTCTCCACAGAATTCTGGTAACATGTTTAAGTATTTTAACGGATCTATAGTCAATCTGTTGAATTGAATTTCGACCTGATCTACCATTTTAAGAAAAGTATGTAAGCTAGTGTAGTCTTAAAAGTAATAGGAAATTGTTAAATATGTATGTGTACTTAAAATTTTATTTTTAAATTTTTAAACCCAAATAAGTTTTTGTATTCTTTTTCTAATTGCTAAATATTTCCTTCTTGCATCTATCTTTATTAAGGTTATCTGACGTGAGTACTTTCTTAAAATTTCAATATCTTCTTCTTTTTTAGTGTATAATATAATAGTTTCTATTTCTGATTCTATTTCGAACTTCTGTTATATACATTAATATAAAAAATTATGACTATAACTAAATTAGTCTTACTCTGGTTTTTTCGTTGATGTTGTTGTTTTGAAGCTACTTTTCCTCTTTTTCCTTGTGAATTTGCTGTTGTTGTCCTTTTTGTTGATGTTTTAAGTTTTTCAGATTTCTTTTTGTAACTTACTTTCTCCTTTGCTATTGTTGATGCTTCCTTATTTGGTCCTGTGGATTTTGGATTTTATTATTTTTTTTTGTTGTTGAAGTTTGCTCTATTTTGTTGTTAATGTCTCTGTTGTTTTGCCCGCTGGATTTTATTGATCTTTTGCGTTAACTAATTTCCACAATCCTTTGTGTTTGTTCGCTTATTTGTTAGCACAGTCTTTTGGTTTTTTTTTTCTTATTTGTTAACACAATTTTTTTGCGTTTGTTCACATGAATGCAATCCTTTGCATTACTTTTATAGGAAAGGAAAAAAAATGTTCACAAAAGTTTTCAAAAAGTTACTTTTGTTGTATTTTCAATAAGTATTTATTGAGTGACTTAAAAAGCTAATGTAATATTTTATGTATAATAGAGTACTAAATTAAGTTACAGAGTTGTATATTAAAAACAGAGATCCTTTAAAGTTAATACAGTATATTAAAGGAATGTCATCACAACATCTCCCTTTTTTATAATAATAATATAATGCTATATTTACTGTACGTATCTTTTTGGTGGTTGTATAACTCTACCACTTTTAGTTACATTTTTGTTTTCATTAACAATTGGATTTTCATCTAAATTTTCAATTATATTTTCATTTGTACTTTCATTTAAATTTTCATTGTTATTTTCATTTAGATTTTCATTTGTGTTTTCATCTAAACAGTTATTGTTCTTCTTTATGTATTGTCTATTTCTTCTGTACGTTGCACCCTGCTAATCCTGTATCATATACGACCTTGGCTCTTTGGCTTTATTCACTATAACACCTGGATACCAAACCGATGTTGGTGTTTTCTTAAACATTATCTTCTCACCTATTTCAACTGGATTCAGTTTAACAGTTGACTTATTAAAATAGTTTGACGTTTTCTCTTTTCTTTTATAAATATGCCTTGTAATATTTTCATTATCAACTAGTTTCTGTTTTAGATTATCTGTAAGACATGGTAACTTCGTTCTCAAAACTCTACCCATTAACATTTCTGATGGACTTGGCAGATTGGCCTTTCTAGTAGTCCTTAATTGGAGTAAAGCGGTGTAAGGGTCAGATAAGTCATCCTTACATTTATTCAACATCTTTTTAATTGTCTGTATAGTACGTTCGGCTAGGCCATTGGACCTAGGTAGATAAGGACTTGATGTTACATGCTCTATTCCCCACCCCTTACAAAATTTCGAAAATTCAACTGAATTGAATGGGGGTGCATTATCGGATACAAAAATTGCTGGAATACCATGTCTGGCATAAATTGATTGAAGCTTCGCTATAACTAGGCTACAAAATTAGAATAATAATCTACCACCAGGAAATACACTGATTTGTTACATTCAAATAAATCAGCACCGACTTTGTACCATGGAATAGTAACAATATCATGAGCTAATAATTCCTCTCTGTGATTAGAGTTTTGGTATTTTTTGCAAATTTCGCAGCTCATTACCATAGTTTTTATGTCGTTATTTATATTTGGCCAAAATATTGATTCTCTAGCTAAGTTTTGACATCGCTGCACACCCATGTGACCTTCATGCAAGTATTGCAACATTTCGCGTCTAATAATTTTTGGTATCAATACCCGGTTGTTCATTATTATTAAACCATTTATTTCCGAAATTCCATACCTAATTTTATAATATGGAATCGTGATATCATTCACTTTATTTTTATCCTTCGGCCATCCATTTCTAATATATTCTATCAATATTTTACCTACTTCATCCGTTCTAGATGATTCTCTAATTCTTTCAACTGTTATGTCTGGTAAGCTATTCTGGGATATGATAAAGTTACAATGCAAATCAATCTCCTTATTCATCTCTAACAACGTGTTTTCCTTTAGAGGAGATCTTGATAGAGTATCAGCGATAAAAAGATATTTGCCAGGCTTATAAATTACTTTTATATTGTACGTTAGTAGCCGTAGCATAAATCTTTGTATACGACCTGGTATTTTGTAAAGCGGGTTTTAAACAAAGATACTAGGGGTTTGTGTTAACTGTTGTTTTAACTGTCACACATAACCCATATATGTACTGTTGAAATTTAGTGCAACCAAATAAAATTGCGAATAGTTCCTTTTCAATCTGTGCATAATTAGACTGGCAATCAGTTAATGATGCTGATGCATAAGCAATTGGGTTATCGTTATGCATGATTGTGGCTCCCACAGCAAACCTAGAAGCGTCCATAGACAACTTTATTGGTTTTTTAGGGTCAAAATATACTAGGACAGGCGAATTTGTTAATTCCATTTTCAAACTTCCTCATTTTGCTCATGATTCCATTGCCATAAGATATCCTTTTTAAGAAGTTGCCTTAAATGTTTTGTTTTAGCTGACAAATTTTTTAGAAATGGACCCAAGTAGGTAACCATTCCTAAAAACCTTTGAAGTTCGGCGACATTAGTTGGTATTGGCATTTCTAAAACGGCCTTAACCTTATCTGAATCAGGCTTTACGCCATCACCATTGAAAATATGTCCGATCAATTTTATTTCTGTTTTACAGATTTCAGACTTTCCTTTATTAAATTTTAAACCAACAATTTTTGCTCTATCCAAAACCTTCACTAATATCCTATCATGTTCCTCAACACTTTCAGCGTGAATCAGAAAATCATCCATATAAATAACAAGTCCATCTATATCCCCAAACAGTCTTACCATTTCAGAATGGAATATTTCTGGGGCAGCATTAATACCAAATGGTAAGCGCATAAATCGGTATCGTCCGAAAGGAGTATTGAACGTACATAGTTTAGACGAAACTTTATTTAAAGGTATCATCCAAAATCCGGAATTTGCGTCAAGACTACTAAAATATTTTGAATTCGTCAATTTAGATCGGCACTCATCAATGTTCGGAAAGTTAAATATTGGTCTTATTTAAATTTCGCGGATCTAAGCATAACCGAAGACTACCATTGGGTTTCGTGACTAAAACTATTGAATTTACCCACTCAGTAGGCTCATTTTTCTTGACAATTACATTTAATCTTTCCATTCTACTTAATTCCTTCTTTAAGGGTTCTATAAGTCCTATTGGCACACGTCGTGTGGTTCCTTTATAGGTTCACTATTTTCAACTAACTTTAAATTACATTCTTTTTCTAGTTGACCAAGGCCATTAAAAACCTCTTCATACTGTTCCAAAATTGAATTTATATTTAAAGAATTTATGGTTTTAACAAGATTCATTAGAATAGCCAAGTCAGGACCAATAACATTTCTACAGTTTATGTTAAATATAAAAAAGTTTCTACAATAATTAAAATTGTTGTGGTTAATATATAAATCTACAGATCCTAATACAGGGAGTTTTTCCCCACTAAATGTTAGTATATTACAAAAATTTTTATTAATCTTACTTATATTCAGCATACTTAAAGTCCTTTTAGATAAAAGGTTTGCTTGAGCACCAGTATCTACCTGGAACCAGATCTTCTTGCTGTTTACTGTCGCTTCAATGCTCCATTCTCTTACGGCTTCCTTCTCGTGGAATACGGATCCAATAAATAAGTTATTACCATCATTTTCTACGATTTTTACATATTTGTTACTGTTAAAGTTGTTTCTTTTCTTGTTGTTGATGCTGTAGTTAGGCTTTAAGTAACACATTTTTGCGAAATGGTTCAAATGGTTTTTACTTTTATGGCTTTGTTCCTATGGCTATGTTGTATATTCAATAAGTATTTATTGAGTGACTTAAAAAGCTAATGTAATATTTTATGTATAATAGAGTACTAAATTAAGTTACAGAGTTGTATATTAAAAACAGAGATCCTTTGACGTTAATACAGTATATTAGAGGAATGTCATCACAACAACTTTTAACCTTTTTAAAGATTTTTTGTTGTTAAGAATGTTCACAGAATTAAAAAAAATTACTTTTAATCTTTTAAAAGTTTTTTTTGTTAAGAATATTCGCAAAAGTTTTTTTGCAAACGAAATTACTTTTAATCTTTTAAAAGTTTTTTTCTTGTTAAGAATGTCCACAAAAATTTTTTTTAAATTACTTTTAATCTTTTAAGTTTTTTTTCCCGAAAATTTTACTTTTAATCTTTTAAAAGTATAATTTTTTATGCGTCCTTTGATCTTTCAAAGGATATCGTTACCGCATTAATTCATAAAAATTAAAAAGTTATTTTCTCCTTGAAGGACAATACTCCGCGGTATCCTACCGACTGCGCCAGTAAAAGGTGTTTAATTTTAAAGAAATAAAAAAAACACGTTGTTTAAGTGATAATCTAAAATCAACTGCCTTTATTATTTTAATTTCTTTTCTTATATGCTGAGTTACAATTGGTTTTTTGCTTACTAAATAAATTTATAATAAAAATGTTTCTTCATCGGTTTTCGCCTACTAATCATAAGTGATTTTTGTTTCCGTTATTGGTGTTGGGAACAAAACAAACTTATGTTGAAAATTTTTTAATCAAAAAAATAATTAATAACAATTCTTAGGAAAAATGAAATAACTTGGTGAAATAAAGTAGGTTGACATGCATTTTCGTTATGAGAACGGAAATGCAATTGATTTGGAAATAATTCCTAAGAAAAATGTCTGGAATTAAATTTGGCAAAATGTATTAAAATAAAATAAAATTGCATTTATGCAATAAGAAATAAATATACATATGTTTATGCATGTCAAGGGAATAACGGTTGACATTATAACACGGGGAATAGTGGGAGACATTATAACAATAAAGCAGGTTATTTCTCAATATAAAGTTTGACATTTGTCATGATGAAAATTTATCAGGTATAGACATAGGTTGAAGCAAGGCGAATTGATACCAGGTGGCCTTATCAGTGAAAATGAACTTTACCAAAATGTCAAACTCTATGTATAAAAACTAGATAAAAACTTTTTTGTATGCATTTCACATGACAGATTGGTAAAGTCCAGTTGTTGTTGTACTAATAAGGCCACTTGCTATTAATACGCTTTGGGGTAAAGGTTACAATGAAAGTTTTTCTCTAATAAATTTTTAAATGTAATTTTCACTTTTGCAAAAAGCTGTCGTACCTTTATTAAAAATAAAACACTTGTTGTTGGGAACTATTAATGAAAATTTGTCGAGTCTATAAAAAATAAAAAATTATATACAGATTAAGAGCTTCTTCCCAATGATATTTCTAGTGACTAAATATGGCCTAATTTAAGAACTGGACGAAGAGGACATCTTCATAAATTAACTTCGTTTGTATTTTTGATTCCTATTAATAATGCGTTTGTAAAGAAAGAAAAATAATGTAATTTCCCGAATTAATGATAAGAATTAGTTTTAATGAAAATTTAATTTATTCAAAATCATTTTGCAAACAAATTAAAGCAAAGAAATAGCAAATATATATGGGAAAAAATAAAAATTCTTATGAAATAAAAAACAGGACCCATTTGGAAGTAAGTACTATAGTCCAAATAAAGAAAACATTTTGCAACTCGAATTGGCAGAGCCCTGAAGGAACACATTAGAAATACAAACGAATTGATAGCCTTCACCTTTTATTGAAGTCGGATAATGAATATTTATTCTTTTGAATAAGTTTAAGTAACTGTCAAAATTTTTTTGTAAATCAAGCTTTTTTTCTCTAAATGACAAGCTTTTTCACAATTTGGATCTGCCAAGCCTAGGCCGCAGAGTAATGTATACAATAATATTTTTTTTTATCTTACTCTACGTCTCCACCTAACCATAGACTGCTAACTAGACCCGTCACTATACAACAACATTACGAAGATTGTATGAGAGCGAATGCGAATCTTATTTTATAATGTGGTTTCTAATTTGACTATGTCCTTCATATTATCTTAGTAAGAGCACTTTGCATGTAAAACTGTACAACACATGATAACAGCCTTTTTTAGCTGTCAAAAGTGACTATTCTGTTCCATATTATGTGCAGCTAACTTGATATGCTGTTGTAACTTGAAGTTATGACTGCGTTGTTAAAACAATTGGACTAACAACTATGTTATAACCTAAAAAAAGCATTAACTTGGGCTGTCTACACTTAACATTAACTTGAAGTTAATGTTAAGTTAGGTGTAGACTGCAAATTACTAAAATAATGTTTTTTAAATTTATAATCGCACTATTTCCTAAAATTAATATTTTACTTATTCAGTAGAATATTAATTGTTTATAAAAACACATTGACATTGATTACTAAGGGGTATTAGCTAGTTCCTATGCGCATTTCACTGGGGCTAAATGCAGATCATCAGGGAACCTTTACCCAAAAATTTCATAGAAAAGCTAAAGATATTGTAGCAAACTTTTATTTAAATCAATAAGAAGCTTAAAGAATATCAAAGCTTAAACATGAACAAAGTAATCAATGATGTTTTTTTATTTTCTTACTGTACCATTTACTACACAGGCAGGCTTTTTTCCTGCTCTAATTGCAGATGTAAGACGGTATGTAGAAAAAATAACTGTAATAACAACAATAACTATACATTTAATACTCGTATAGTGTGATGTCAAACAAGTTTTTTTGGCCGGGTGCTGCCATGTTTTTCTATGAAATATAATACCCCATAAGCGGCCTTCAGACTATTAGATTTAGTATTAATACTTGTCAAAAACTCAAATCTTAAGTAAAAATCCAACAGTAAGTGTGTTCGTTTACCCCAAAATTTTCAAAAATGTGTACAAATTTGTACTGGATTTTACTGAAATGCGTTCGTTTGCACATAAATTTGCAAAAGAGAGCATCAATTGAGAGAGGAAAGCGACAGTTGTTTGATTGAGAGTCTGCAAATTTTTACTGAACAAATTTGTGCCAGTAAAATCCAGTAGAAGAAAAAAACATATGATTCAATAAAATAAACAAAGAAAAGTAAGCAATCAAAATGTATACAATTTAAAAAATCGTTTAAAAGAAGAAAAGTTGAATTAAAAGTCCAACAAAAACTGAAAATAATTATTGTACATACACCCTAAGCAAATTTCTTCTCAAATCGTATGTCCAGACAGCGTTGCCAGAAGATTTTCGAAGAAAATCATCATTTGCCAAAATAAAAATCATATTTTGATATAAAAAATCATCAATTTTTTATTTCAAAATATTTAAAGTGAAGCTGTACAATGAAACTTTTATATGAAACTAAAACAAAAACGCGTTGTTATAAGTTTGTATGATTTCCGTAGATTTTATTTTCTAGGTATGGAGCTAATAAGATTCTTATATTTTTAAAAATTCGATGTAAAAGTTAAAATTTGTGGAACTGAAATAACTTTTGCTCCCAAAAAAATATGTATATTAAAAATCACCATGACTGTAAGAATGTACATAAACGCGGCAGAATCACTTCCACCTCGAAAATGGTCTATTTCACGAACCAATTTCCAAAATTATAAAGAAGCTAGGAAAAACTCGAAAAACACAACTCAAGTACATGTCGAAAATTCGGTAAAACATGTTAACTTCAGAAAAAAGCTTTGAATCACTAAAAGCAATATGTACTTTTAGGATATTTTCGGTAAACCTTTTTAAATCCCTAAAAAATGCAACAAATATATTTTAGCCTCTATATTTTACGAGTTTCCCAAAAACTTTAAAGATATAAAAATTTCTTTAATCTCGAAGAAGTTTAATTTTATAAAATGGTATTGTCCAAAAACATATGCATAAAATATGTAAAGTTTTTCTAAAGTAAAATAAATGTTTTTGTTGCTTCGATATACATACATATTACTAAAACCGCATCATTACAATGTGATTTGATATTTTGGAAGCACCAAAAAACAAAAGAAATCAAAGAAAAATAAAGAAAATTCCGAAAAATAGTTAACCAGGGTACACACTGTGTAGTATGTATAAAAAAAGTATTTGCTTTTTACTTAAAAATTTGTTTTAAAACAGAAAAATTCTTAGTTTTATATATAATAGTTTCCGGAATTTTGCGTTTTAAAACAAATTTTTAAGTAAAAAGCAAATATATACTTTTTTTATTCATACTACCCCACTATCGAACATGAATAACAAACAGTTTGCTCAAATATTTGCATAAACGCGGAAAATGATTTTTTAAAACAATTTTTATGATGCTATGAAATGAAACGTTGTCTTCCGTATATAAGAAGGGTATGTGTGATGCATGATGTAAAAACAAAAGCATCCTAGTAGTTGTTATATACATATTATGAAAAAATTAAAATAAATTATTATGAACGAAGCGCGATAAATTTTCGTACTTTCCATGTTTTCCAGTAAAATTGTTTTTCTGAATGACGGTTTTAGCACCCAAAATGAATGATTGTTTTGTCACTATCAGTGAAGACTGATGAATTTTGACAAGTTCAATAGTGTGTACCTTGCATTATACTTAAAAGTCGCTAAAACGGAAAAGTGTTTACTTTATAAGAACTAGCCAAATATGGAGAATAAAGAAGTATATTCCAAAATTCAAAATACTTTAATCAGAGAAAGTTCACATGAACAGAATATACTATTATAATTCGTATTCTATTACTAAATTCATAAATTCAAATATTTATTTTACGGAAATGGGACCTATTACAAAATTTTTACATATTTAATAAGAAAAAAAATCAATTTTTTTTCTATCAAAATTTTGTATTGAAATATTTAAAAACCACAGAAAAAAATAATACAATTTAAAAACAAATTCAAAGACATGTGTGTTAAAATAAAAACCTATGACAATTTTTTCTGTGTTGTTACATTAATGTCAGGCACAATGCACTACCATAAACTTTTATGTTAAAAACTATGGACAATTATATTAATTGATTCAAGTAATTAAACAAGACATAAATTTAAAAAATCAAAAAAACCCCACTGCGTAAAAAAATAAGAGAAAACAACTTTAAACCGTCACAGATCCTAAATGGTCATTCGAAATTAAAAATCATAAGAGAAACCTAAAGATGATTTTCAAATACCTGTCGAATGGTACCCATTTTGACATTGTTCATCGACTTTTTATTTTTTTCGTATTCACAAAATTGGCCGCCATATTGAATTTTGACTATTGTCATATATTTAGTGACACTCCCGGAATTAACACAAATCGATTGACGTAAGAGTCCTCAAAATCGGTCTACGCGTTCGGTTTATATAGTGCCGCAAAGGAAACCACATACATACATAGACTGATAAGCACAATACCCTTCTTTACGTCGCTCAGTCGGATAAAAAGGCAAGTTTTTCAATAACTATTTAAATAATGTATATTCAAGCAAGTATAAAAAATCATCACTTGGGAGAAAAAAATCATCTTTTGGGAAAGAAAATCATTATATCATATTTTAGTTTAAAAATCATCAAATATATGATAAAATCATCATTCTGGCAACGCTGTGTCCAGAAAATAAAAAACGCTAACAGACCAACCTAAATTACGACGCAAAGCGCAACGTAATTTAACGCTTAACGTTTATGCTGAAATGAGTAACCTAAATTAAAGCGTTAACGTTGCGCCAGAAACAGTAATGTTTACTCACTTTAATTAATAAAAAACTCTAAATAGAAATAAGAAATAGAGATGAAGACGCTTAATTGACCTGAAAGTAGCTAAATTTACATTACTTATTTGCAAAATATGTATATACATATGTAGGCATTAACAAAATAAACAACAGTACTTTTGCAGCCAACTTCACTTCTTTACGCGCTGTCAAAATTGGATTTTCCAATTTCAAAGCGTTGACGCCGCGTTATTTCGGTTGGTTTCATACATTTTGTATGGGCATGAGAAATTTTGACAGCCAGAAAATGCTTTGAGTCGTAATTTAGGGTGGTATGTAAGTTTTGTTTCTTGGCACCCATGGCAGAGACTTGCGCCGAGGGGTTTTAATCGGCGGCGGCGCTGGGAAAAAATAGTCGGCGGCGGCTCAAATTCGGCTGAAAATCGGCTGGAAATGCACATTTTATTCATTTTGTTGTCAAAATTAGTTTTTCTTTTTCATACCATAGAAATTAAGCATTGCTTTGCATCTCAAAAATTTTTAAATTGTTATGAAAAATAAAGCAAAGGCTTGATTGTCAAACTTTTTTAAGGCTTGTCCAGATTCAACCTAAAAAGCTATTTGTCAAGCTAAAAATTAATTTCTCTATGTTCGCAATTTTATGCATGAACATCAATTTTATATTTTACTGTTGGAATCTAATCATGAATCATGCTAGAATTATTCGGAGACATAATACATTATAATTTATGTATTTTGAAACAAACGTCTATACCTGATTTATTTGTATCATGATAAATGGCAAATTCTATATAGAAAAAAACAGATTAGATAACGCAGGTTATTTTCCAATATAAAGTTTGACATTTGTCATGATAAAAATTTATCACGTATAGACATAGGGTAAAGCAAGGCGAATTGATACAAGTGGCCTTATTATTGTAAATGAACTTTACAAAAATGTCAGATTAAAAAACAAAATAAAAACTTTTTATGTATGCATTTCACATGACAGATAGGTAAAGTCCAGTTGTTGTACTAATAAGGCCACTTGCTATTAATACGCTTTGGGGTAAAGGTTACGATGAAAGTTTTTCTCTAATAAATTTTTAAATGTAATTTTCACTTTTGCAAAAAGCTGTCGTGCCTTTATTAAAAATAAAACACTTGTTGTTGGGAACTATTAATGGAAATTTGTCGAGTCTATAGAAAATTAAAAATTATATACAGATTAAGAGCTCCTTCCCAAAGACGAAGAGGACATCTTCATATATTAACATCGTTTGTATTTTCGATTCCTAGTAATAATGCGTTTGTAAAGAAAGAAAAATAATGTAATTTCCCGAATTAATGATAAGAATTAGTTTTAATGAAAATTTAATTTATTCAAAATCTTTTTGCAAACATGTTATAACCTGAAAAGCAAAGAAATAGCAAATATATATGGGAAAAAATAAAAATTCTTTTGAAATAAAAAATAAGACCCATTTGGAAGTAAGTACTATAATCCAAATAAAGAAAACATTTTCCAACTCGAATTGGCAGAGCCCTGAAGGAACACATAAGAAATACAAACGAATTGATAATCTTCACCTTTTATTGAAGTCGGATAATGAATATTTATTCTTTTGAATAAGTTTAAGTAAATGTCAAGATTTTTTTGGTAAATCAAGCTTTTTTTCTCTAAATGACAAGCTTTTTCACAATTTGGATCTGCCAAGCCTAGGTCGCAGAGTAATGTATATAAAAATATTTTTTTATCTTACTCTACGTCTCCACCTAACCATAGACTGACTACTAACTAGACCCGTCACTACAACAACATTACGAAGATTGTATGAGAGGGAACGCGAATCTTATTTTATAATGTTGTTTCTAATTTGACTATGTCCTTCATATTATCTTAGTAAGAGCACTTTGCATGTAAAACTGCACAACACATGATACCAGCCTTTTTCAGCTGTCAAAAGTGACTATTCTGTTCCATATTATGTGCAGCTAACTTGATATGCTGTTGTAACTTGAAGTTATGACTGCGTTGTTAAAACAATTGGACTAACAACTATGTTATAACCTGAAAAAAACATTAACTTGGGCTGTCTACACTTAACATTAACTTGAAGTTAATGTTAAGTTATGTGTAGACTGCAAATTACTAAAATAATGTTTTTTAAATTTATAATCGCACTATTTCCCAAAACTAATATTTTACTTATTCAGTAGAATATTAATTATTTATAAAAACACATTGACATTAATTACTAAGGGGTATTAGCTAGTTCCTATGCGCATTTCACTGGGGCTAAGTGCAGACCATCAGGGAACCTTTACCCAAAAGTTTCATAGAAAAGCTAAAGATATTGTAGCAAACTTAAATATCAAAGCTTAAACATGAACAAAGTAATCAATGATGTTTTTTTTATTTTCTTACTGTACCATTTACTACACAGGCAGGCTTTTTTCCTGTTCTAATTGCAGATGTAAGACGGTATGTAGAAAAAATAACTGTAATAACAACAATAACTATACATTTAATACTCGTATAGTGTGATGTCAAACAAGTTTTTTTGGCCGGGTGCTGCCATGTTTTTCTATGAAATATAATACCCCTTAAGCGGCCTTCAGACTATTAGATTTAGTATTAATAATTGTCAAAAACTCAAATCTTAAGTAAAAATCCAACAGTAACTGTGTTCGATTACCCCAAAATTTGCAAAAATGTGTACAAATTTGTACTGGATTTTACTGAAATGCGTTCGGTTGCACATAAATTTGCAAAAGAGAGCATCAATTGAGAGAGTAAAGTGACAGTTATTTGATTGAGAGTCTGCAAATTTTTACTGAACAAATTTGTGCCAGTAAAATCCAGTAGAAGAAAAAAATATATGATTCAATAAATAAACAAAGAAAAGTAAGCAATCAAAATGTATACAATTTAAAAAAATCGTTTAAAAGAAGAAAAGTTGAATTAAAAGTCCAACAAAAACTGAAAATAATTATTGTACATACACCCTAAGCAAATTTCTTCTCAAATCGTATTTTCCAGAAGAGAATACAACGCCATTTTTTGTTTCTTGGCACCCATGGCAGAGACTTGCGCCGAGGGGTTTTGATAGGCGGCGGCGCTGGGAAAAAATAGTCGGCGGCGGCTCAAATTCGGCTGAAAATCGGCTGGAAATGCACATGGATATTTACTAAAAGTGAAAATTTTCATTTTGTTGTTAAAATTAGTTTTTCTTTTTCATACCAATTCTTCACCAAACAAAATGCATGAAATTAAGCATTGCCTTGCATCTCAAAATTTTTTAAATTGTTATGAAAAATAAAGCAAAGGCTTGATTGTCAAACTTTTTTAAGGCTTGTCCAGATTCAACCTAAAAAGCTATTTGTCAAGCTAAAAATTAATTTCTCTATGTTCGCAAAGTTATGCATGAACATCAATTTTATATTTTACTGTTGGAATCTAATTCATGAATCATGCTAGAATTATTCGGATATACATATAATACATTATAATTGATGTATTTTGAAACAAACGCCTATACATGATTTATTTGTATCATGATAAATGGCAAATTCTATATAGAAAAAAACAGATAAGATAAAGCAGGTTATTTTCCAATATAAAGTTTGACATTTGTCATGATAAAAATTTATCACGTATAGACATAGGGTAAAGCAAGGCGAATTGATATAAGTGGCCTTATTATTGTAAATGAACTTTACAAAAATGTCAGATTCTATGTAAAAAAACAAAATAAAAACTTTTTATGTATGCATTTCACATGACAGATAGGTAAAGTCCAGTTGTTGTACTAATAAGGCCACTTGCTATTAATACGCTTTGGGGTAAAGGTTGCGATGAAAGTTTTTCTCTAATAAATTTTTAAATGTAATTTTCACTTTTGCAAAAAGCTGTCGTACCTTTATTAAAAATAAAACACTTGTTGTTGGGAACTATTAATGGAAATTTGTCGAGTCTATAGAAAATTAAAAATTATATACAGATTAAGAGCTCCTTCCCAAAGATATTTCTAGTAACTAAATATGGCCTAATTTAAAAACTGGACGAAGAGGACATCTTCATAAATTAACATCGTTTGTATTTTCGATTCCTAGTAATAATGCGTTTGTAAAGAAAGAAAAATAATGTAATTTCCCGAATTAATGATAAGAATTAGTTTTAATGAAAATTTAATTTATTCAAAATCTTTTTGCAAACATGTTATAACCTGAAAAGCAAAGAAATAGCAAATATATATGGGAAAAAATAAAAATTCTTATGAAATAAAAAACCAAAAACCCATTTGGAAGTAAGTACTATAATCCAAATAAAGAAAACATTTTCCAACTCGAATTGGCAGAGCCCTGAAGGAACACATAACAAATACAAACGAATTGATAACCTTCACCTATTATTGAAGTCGGATAATGAATATTTATTCTTTTGAATAAGTTTAAGTAAATGTCAAGATTTTTTTGGTAAATCAAGCTTTTTTTTCTCTAAATGACAAGCTTTTGCACAATTTGGATCTGCCAAGCCTAGGTCGCAGAGTAATGTATACAAACATATTTTTTTTATCTTACTCTACGTCTCCACCTAACCATAGACTAATAACTAGACCCGTCACTACAACAACATTACGAAGATTGTATGAGAGGGAACGCGAATCTTATTTTATAATGTTGTTTCTAATTTGACTATGTCCTTCATATTATCTTAGTAAGAGCACTTTGCATGTAAAACTGCACAACACATGATAACAGCCTTTTTTACCTGTCAAAAGTGACTATTCTGTTCCTTATTATGTGCAGCTAACTTGATATGCTGTTGTAACTTGAAGTTATGACTGCGTTGTTAAAAAAATTGGACTAACAACTATGTTATAACCTGAAAAAAGCATTAACTTGGGCTGTCTACACTTAACATTAACTTGAAGTTAATGTTAAGTTAGGTGTAGACTGCAAATTACTAAAATAATGTTCCTATGCGCATTTCACTGGGGCTAAATGCAGATCATCAGGGAACCTTTACCCAAAAATTTCATAGAAAAGCTAAAGATATTGTAGCAAACTTTTATTTAAATCAATAAGAAGCTTAAAGAATATCAGTAGTGTGTTGAAGAGAGTTCTGGAAACAAGAGCAGGGAGTAAAAATAGGGTGGCACTTATATACCTGGAAGTTTTTGAGATTGTGTGTGAGTAATGAGATTCGGCAACTGGGCTGGCACGACTTGGCTTGGCTTGGCTTGGCTGTGTTTGGTCGGGGTTTGGGCGGGGTTCGGGTGGGGTTTGGCTGGGGTTGGTTAGGATTTGTATACTAATTTTGTATGAGAAAACTAACAACGATGATATAAGTGCCACCCTATTGTATTGTTGTTCTGTTGTTAAAAGTTCTGTTGTGGTTTTTTCGTTGATATGTATGAATGTGTTTGAAACAGTTGATTTAATTAAGTTGTTTGAATACAAAAGCTTGATCCTAACCATACACAACAAAGTTGATAAGAAATAAAAAACCAAAAGAATACTATTTATGTATTTATATATTTTATTTATTAATTTGTTTGAAAATTTTATAATATAATAAAAAATAGTAAAAAAATAAATCTCATATTGAAGTATGTATATATAATATTATTGAAGTTCATCTTAATTTTTTTGTTTTATATGATATAGACTATATTAAAATTTCAATTTTTATTTATTTTGAAATGTCCCCAAGCATAGGTATTAATACCATCTTCTCTTATATAACGTTTATTATCATCATAACTTAATACAACTTTTGATATTTGTTGTGTATAAATTTCATGTAGGATAGATTTAAATATATACATTTTATCGTGATATATGGTTTTATCTATCAAACAGTTACGATAATCATTTATAGTTAGTTTTTTTAAAGCAGAGTTTTTTACACCTTTAGCTTTTTTGATTTCTTCTTTATCCTCAACAGCTATTGAATATACTTTTGATCGAAGCCCAATAAATTCTAACATTACATGTCCATTATTCTCATCTTTCATCATTCCCAAGACTTTTTTGTTTTGCAAGGGGAAATTGAAAGCATTATTAATTGAATAGTCTGATGTATCAAAGTTTAGTTGAAGATCATTGTAAATATCTTTATAAAAATCGTTTGTTCTTATTGTGTAAATTAAAGAATCAGTATCCATATAATTTAATTTTAAATTTTCATTAAACTTTGTCTGCATATACTGATAGTGAAAGTCATACATTTTATATTTAGATAGTTCTAGAACTGAAAACCCTAAATATATAGGTTTATTAAATGTTACTCTATCCATACTCATTTGAATTGCAATCATATTATCGGTAAAATGTGTTGAACTATGAAAATTAGGTTTTGCTATAAGAGCTCGTGCGCCCAAACGGTTGTGTTCACTCTCCCAAGCATTAACGATTTTTACATTTTTACGTTTTTCAACATTTTCCATGGTTTTACCGTATACCGCATTATTTAAAAGTTTAAAAAAATTTTTTCAAACTCATTTTTGGCATTGGTTCGATGAAAGGTATTTAAATCGATATACTGTTTCAACCAAGTTGATTGTTTAAATCTTAATATTCTATGAATTTTAACTAATTTTAAACCATTTCTAATACACTGTTGAAGATTTCGATAGTGAATTATATATGATTTTTTGTTAGTTAAATCGGGAATTAGTTTCTTTATATTATGATGTTGTATTGGTGGACTTTTAAGTTCAGCACAAAACGGTAAATCATTATGACTATCATGTAGTTCTTCAGGATAGTCTAAATCAACTTCTTAAATGTAACCAAAATCAGAATTTTCAGATACTTTCGAAATATCAAAGCTATCTATATCTTCAATCCATTCAAATTTACCTTCTGGTAAAGATTCAGACATTGCCCAACCATACAAGTTGTTCGCATCTAAATACATAAGATATTTTATATTTATGATTTGCAACTGTTCGACGTGTTGTGCATTGAACAATACCACCTCTTAAGGCCGTGTCAGATAAAACTTTGTCGCTTTGCGTGACGTTTCTAACTTTGATAGAAAAGTGTAAAGCAAAAGGTGTATGACACAATGAAAACTTTGACAACACTCGCGCATTGATCGTTTACCAAAAAAGTAGTTGATAATTTTGCTATTTATATATATATTTTTTATAAAAATAAAAGTCAATTATGTTATTTAACGATTTATTATAAATAAATAAATGCCACATACATATTTACCTCTTATTAAAACAGATTCAAACGCGCAATATATTTCGTTTGGCAATATAATAAAAGAAAATTATTCCAGCTGATTGTCAAAGCAAGCAAAAAGATGAGAGTTGCCGAACTTTTCGCTTCACGCTGCGTTAAAAGTGCTTTATGTGGCATGTTTCGTATAAGTATGTACATTTCATCTTAGATGTCAAAGCGAATCTGTAACGCAACGCGAAGCAAAAGTTTTATCTGACATGGCCTTTATTCCTTTTTTAATGAAATTATACATATATATATCGGTGAATAATTCCAATTTAATTTTCGTTATTTTTAACATGGCATCCCACGATAAACCAGGTGTTGTATAGTAATGACATGGATCAAGATGATATATTGATTTACAAACAGAACGAAAATTTTCAAATACATCAGTTAAAAGAAGTACATCAGTTTTTAGATATAAAAGCATATACTCATTTAGAGATTGACAGTTAAATGTAGACCAAACACTTAACGCGTGCTCATAATCAGCAATAGTACATTCTTTATTATTTAATGTAGAGAAAAACTGTTCACGAGAAGGTAAGACATTTTCATTTAATTTTTCAACTGAATCGATATATTCATAAGAAAATATACCTTTTCTTTTCAAAAGATTAAATTCTAAATGATTTGGATATATTGATTTCAGTGTTTTAAAGTTATCGTTATGTAAATAATTAGATAATTTATCTAAGCTAGACGACATAAATTTAAAAGAATCGAGAAAACGTAATTCTAAATTATATTTGTCAGTTATTTGAATTCTTTTTCTAACAGATATATACAATTCTTTATTAAGTGGTATAACATCTATATCACCCGGATAATCTGCTAGAGCCTTTACAAACAAATGACAATCATAACCTGAAAAGTTATGGAAAATTATTGGAATAAAGTTAGGTAATTGATAATTAATATTACATTTCCAATGAGCTGGGCCGCGATATTGACCAGTTAAATGACAATGATCAGCACATCTATCATCATCTAGAATTTGTTTACATATATGACACTCATTAGTATTATAATGTTTTTCAACTTCATGGGGTAATAGAGAATTCATTGGCACTACTTTCATTAGAAAGTTTGTACACAAAAAACGTGCATCCTCAATCAAATTTTGAACAAAATCTTTAACAACATCGTTACCCGTATACGTTCTAAGCTTATTCAGTTTAGAATCAAAAGATGATTTTATGTAGTAGCTGTAAGCTATAGGTGTATGTTTTTGAATGCTTGTGACATTATTAGAATTTTTGTTGTTAATTTTACTTAATATACATTCAAAATCCGCATAGATAAAAAATGGTACATCTAATTGATTTTAAAAATTTTTGAACTGCAATATATTATCATCCTTAACACCCGAAGGCATTTTGGTGACAATTTTATTGCATTCTTGTTTATGCTTTAATAACAAGAGTTCACTGCTTGAATAGTGTAAACAAAAATTACAAAAATATTTAGCACCTAAATGTTTTGAAACTTGTGTGCTCAATAAACGACTTATGTTTCTTATCCAAACATAATGTGATTCATCGTTTTCATCATCTTGAATGTATAGTAAATTGATATGATTAATTTTTTCATCAGCTGTCCTATAATATGGTCCAACGATTTCTTTTTTAATTACATCACATCCAAAAACATTCACGCTTATATTTAAATTGTATTTCTCAAATATCTTAATATCAGCAATAGATAGAGGAAAGGTTAAGTTGGTGAAATCAATTGTTATTCCATTTGTTAGTGTTATTAAGCTTTGTGTGATAACATTACTATAATGTGAATATTTTGGATTTAAATGATTGTTTTCTAATGCAGCTATAAGAGTCCATTTGAAACAATAATTATCATTATTTTTAATGTTGATGCACGCTTTTTTATTTCTGATAAATATTGGTAGTTCTAAATATTTAGATCCTTTTATAGGACAATACTTGTTAACGTTTATTTCAATTTTATTGATACAAACTAGAGACCAACCACTGTCTCTCTCTTGAAATTCAGCCATTTCGGTTGCTATTTCTATACTATGATTATCGTACATGTCTGATAGATCTTGTTCTACTTGTACTATTACCATTTTCGTTTGAAAAGATTTCACACTAATTAGTGCGCTATCATCATCTTCAATTTCATTAGTTTTTGAGAATTTTATATATTCTGCAAAAACTTCTATATTAAATTTTATATTTTGATGTTCTAATAACATATTTTTTTAAATATTTATAATACTTTCTTTTGCATTCGAAAATAAATTGTTTATTGAAAGCTCATCTACCTTTTTATTTTCGTATACAAAAGTTTGAATACGCTTAGTAAATAAATTTTTACTTACATATATATCGTTGTTTATAAACAAACGATTATCTTTTTTTTATGTTCATTAGTTCTCAAATGATGAGACCAAGAACCTTTTCTTATATTTAATTTACAAGTTTCACATCGTATATAGCTACACGATGGAGTTTCTTCAATATTTTCAACTTTAACAATTTTTTCATTTTTTAAATTTAGTTTTGTTTTGCTTGATTTTGGGTTAATATGTTTATTATTAAAATGTCTCTTAAAATTAAATTTGAATACGAAAGACGTTCCACATACTTCACAGATGTACATGATATAACACCAGAAATGGAAGTAATGTACTGAAAGTATTTGAAATTAAAATAAACACAAATTATAGATTTGCTCTTAATATTTACAACATACCCGGACTTAGTGAAGATGTTTATATAAATATTTAAATATTTCACAATTTCGGTTTAAAAGATTACTTTTTAGAATTTAGCTTTTACGTAGTTCTTAATAAAATCAAATACCGTTTCAACTTTTTATATAAATATAATTTTAAACAGTTTTTAAATTATATATACATTATAATTTTCTGTTTAAGAATACTTGTTTAATAGTTTTCAATCACTGATATCGGTTTTTGAATATGTTTTTTTCTTTTTTTGCGTGTAACACGTATTCTAAGAATGACGAAAATCAATTGTTTCATTAAAACTCAATAATAAATGTTCTTATATACTTTATATTCTTACTAAAATACAAGTTTGATAAAAAGTTGTTGTCAAGTGTATTAAATTAAAATTGTAACCACATTTATTATTAACAAAATAACAGCTTTATCATTCAGAGCAAATAATTTCGGCTACCGTTTGTCGTTGGCTTCAATGACATTCAATATTCAATTTACTTCTTTGGTGTATCTTGAACTAAAACGATAATAATTAATTATTAGATTTAATAATAAATAAATAAATAAAAACTTTTTTACCAAAAATTACCTGTTGTTTCCGCATTTATAGTTAATTCGTAATTTAACTCACTGTTTCCTTTCCTATCTTTGAAAAGGTAGTAGGTATTGCGGTCAAATTCCGCCATAGTATCATCATCTATGGTATCATTAAATATACTGGGTAGGTATATATATTGATTGCCCTCCACCAAACAACGAATTTTCGTCCCAAAGCGTGTCTGTACGCGCTCCATCTTCGTAATTTGGTAATTGTGATTAAAAACCATCTTATTTATAGGGAGAATGGTTTTATTTAGGCATTTTTTAAATATTGTTTTTAAATGTGTTTCCATCTTTAGTGATTTACTTAACTTGAATAACACTTAAAATAAAACTAGAGGGGCTTTTATACAAAATTCAGAAATGTAATTTTGTTTCTAAACATGAAAAATGTGGTAGAAATTTTAATGTTGTGGGTTTTTCATTTTTATAAAGTTCCTAATTTATCAAATACGTGAGAAATTTTAGATTTTTTGTTTCTAAACATGAAAAATGTGGTAGAAAATTTAATTTTTAATTTTTAATGTGGTAGAATTTTTTAATTTTTTAAATTTGTGGGTTTTAATTTTAAAAAGCTTCTGTAGCGGTTTTTCATTTTTATAAAGTTCCTAATTTATCAAATACGTGAGAAATTTTAGATTTTGTAGGTTTTTATTGATACATATATTTTTATAATTTTAAAAAAGTTTCTGTTTCGAGGTTTATTTAAAATGTGTTTTCTATTTCATCATCATGATCATCATCATCTTCTTCTTCAGTACTGTCATACAAGTTGTTGTAGAATACATATTGCTTCTTCTTTTTAACGATTAAAGTATATAATCCCTTCACTTCTTTAACTTTCTTTAAAATATGTGGAGTTGTGTTTAGATAATCCATCTGATTTTTAGTAATAATCAGAAATCGTTTAGGTAAATAAATGTAATATTCTTTATTTAGAAGACATCTTATACTTTCACCATATTTTGTATCTACTCGATCTATCTTGTTGATTTCATATATAGTATTTTCTTCCATATCCTTTAAAGATAAGTATGTAATATTAGGATTTTGAAACAATTTTCTTAAGCTTGCCCTCATTTTTTTGCTTTCAACTTTCCACTGTAAAACGAACTTTCAAACTGATTCTTTATATGCAATAATTAATAGTATAAGACGTTTTTAGATATTTCAATAACTTCTTATCAATTGCGGTTAAGTATACGTGTATGCATACATACATATATATATACAGGCGCGGATACAAGGGTGGGGAAGGGATATTTCCCCCCCCAACTCCAATACAATTATTTTTTTGCATTTTTTTTTACATATAGATTAAAATTTTGCTTGACCACCGAGAAAAAAACAATTTTTTGCGGAAATGAATGACTCTACTGTATATATGTATAAAGATTACAATTTATGGATTATACCTACATATGTACATATAAAAAATATGTTGGAGAGAAATACGAAGCCCTAAGATATGCAACAGCTAATTTGAAAGTTGATTGTAATAACCATAAACATTTTTGAGTTTAACGCTTTTTTGCTGCATATTTCAATCGTAGTAGGCTTTGAATTTTATTTTTATGTGAAATGAATTATACCTACTCCATATGTATATAAAAGTTTTGCACATTTAACACAATAATATTGGAAGAATCAGGTTTTATATTAAATAAAAAAAAGTGTTGAAGTTTAAAAGTTTTTAATAAAGATTTATTATATAAAAGTAAAAGTGAAAAACAGTGACTTTAATACATAATTTACAAACTTAACTACAAAAGTGAAAAACAAACAATATTTTCGTAACAATAGTATATCTCAATAAAAAATTAATATATGTTATGGGAAAAATGGTGAATATTTTAATTATACAAGGAGCGACCGACAGTGAGGCAGAATAAAAGTATTTGGATCATTAATCAGGCATTTCAAACCGGATAGTCCTATCGCAATGAAATTTTACATAGATATAACAGAGGAGTTTTAAATATTTCGATACCTCTTACGGTTTCTATTTTATAGCCGTCTAAACATGGGCATCTCGACCATGTTTTAGAAAAGTTCGTCATATTGAAGTTTGAATAACGTTAGAGCTCGTCAAAGAATATAAATAAATTCGGTGTTATTTGGAAGGTGTCCGACTCCTATAACGAGTATTGATTAAAAAGAGCATAGCTTCCGGCTACAAGTGCCTCTAAAATGCCAAAGTACCATTTATCCTTAAATATCCTGAAAAATTGCGTTTTAATTGCCTTTATTTTTTTTACAGAATATAGTCAATTGTTATATCTTTATTGTGTATAATTTTCAAGATAGGATGAAAATAGGCTCAAAAGTTACAGTTGTTTCTTTGTGATAACTCTAAAATTTCTTTGAACATTGTATAAGCAATAATAATAAAAAGAACCATTTGAATTAAGGGATGTAACGATACGCTTTTTTGCCGATACGTTACTGATACTCGAAAGGAAATATCGGCGATAGTGATGCCGCGGCCGATACACATAACAGATTTACACTCAAGTTGAAATTGACGAAACTCAAGTAAAGCTATACTTTTACTATACAAAATTACAGTGTAAGAGATTATTAATATTTGGAATTGATATTAATAAGATTAAAAAACAACGAATTTGAATCCATAGTCAAATTAACAAAAAAATAAATTATCGGCCCTATTCTGTAAACAGATGCCGAGTAAATTTCTCGCTTTAACTAGGGATATAACCGATACCGATATATCGGTGATACTTCTACTTTTCCGATACATCGGTATAGGCAATATTTTACTGTCGATACGATGATACTTTTAAAATTTTTTTCAGAGTTTTTTTTTAACAAATAATTTATTTTTTGGTTATTTTACCATGAACTAAACTCATTTCATTATTTTTAAATCTTATTAATATCAATTTTAAAAATTAATAATATTTTGCGCTGTTATTTTGTAAAAAAAATAATTAATTTTTTGTTAATTTTACCATGAACTCAAATTCAATTCGTTGTTTTTTATATCTTATTCCCAGCAAAAAAAAGACACAAAACTTATTGTGATCGCTATAAAATACGCTTTATATGAAAATATAAAAATGGGTAGGTTTTCAGGCAAATTGTTGGGAAAAAATACGCAAAATTTTAAACAATCGGAATAAAATAAAAAATTAAATTATTTACATGAAATATAAGTCAAAACAAAATCTTTGAACAATGCACGGAAAGCATAAGACATCCTCTATTCGACACTGTTTAAAAATTTAAAATCGGTGCAGAAACAACACAGTGAAAATTGTTTTTGTCCGCGAAGTCCCAAAAAATCGTTTTTTTTATCGATAATTCCGATTTTGGGGGTGTATTGCAATTTTTTAAAATGGAAAAATGATCTACTCAACAAGACCTACAAGCCTAACTAAGTCGTTTTTTACGATTAAAAACATGCTATTTTGTAACAGTGTAATTAAGCTATTAAGTTATTTAGAAGAAATTTAATCTCAATAGGACTATCTGTTTAGAAATGCCTAATTTATGTTCCAAATATTTTGATTATGCCCCACTGTGCGACTCAACGTTTTTGTCAGCTTTTTTGACCAGATCTCATTTCATTGTTTTATAGGAAAAACGTCAGAAACCTATATCGGCTTTCTTTGCCTCATCTGCCAAAAAGCAATGTGTTCAAAATAATGATAGCGATAATTCTTTTATTGTAAATACACAAAATGTTGAAGATAACGTTCTAAATTCCGGTGAGTTTAAGAATGTGTGTCAATCCAAAGTATATTGTAATGATACGCTCGTTTTGTATTTTCTATTATTTGTGATAGTAATGTACATTGTATTAAAAAACTACAATTTCAGATACAAAAACAGCAATATTTTTAGATATTGGAAATTTCTTAGGCAAACCGGTAGATGATGATACTAAGAAAAAATTATTAACGAACCATTGGGATCCCCCAAAAGATTACTGCTTTCCATTTTCAATAAGAACAGTTTCTGAAAAAGAAATTAAAAACTATGTTGGGTTTAAGCATTTGGAAATGTACAAGGAGTGGCTGGTTTTATCAGATGTTAAAAAAGGCCTTTTTTGTAAATATTGCACGCTATTTGTAACGCAAAACAAGGGAGGATATAAAAAAAATGTGAGCCTTAAAGCTTTGGTAACAGTTCCCCTTATTAATTTTAAAAAGCTGCTCGGTGTTGACAGCGAGTTAGAAAATCATTCCAAATGTCTTTACCATAAAGATGCTATTACATCTGGGAAAATGTTTTTAAGGTCGCAGGATAATTTTCAACTTCAGGTTGTCAATCAAGTCCACACAGCCGCGCTCCAACAAAAAATTGAAAATCGAAAAGGTTTATTGTCCATCATTAAAACCATAATTTTTCTTGGAAGAAATAATATACCCTTACGTGGGCATCGCGATGATGGCCCTTTGCTATCATCTGATAATACAAACTCTGAAGGTATTTTTCGATCAATTTTGCGATATCGCATAGAATCAGGGGATCATATATTAGACAACCATTTAAAAACGAGCGCCGCAAATGCAACATATATTTCAAAAACAACGCAAAATAATATTATTAAATGTTGTCACAGTCTTGTTTTAGAAAAAATATTGGGAAACGTTGCTGAAAGTAAATTCTATTCGATAATTTTTGATGAAACCACGGACTTGTCAGGAAAAAGCCAAATTTCTTTAGCTCTAAGATATTTCAATGTCTACGAAAATAAAGTGGAAGAAAATTTCATTGGCTTTGTAGACGCATTTGAAGAGGCTTTAAAGGATATCGAAGGTGACGTTGAAGTGTCAATAAATTCAAACACTCTATCCACCATTGTTGTGAAAGCTTTAACTAGTTTCGGTTTGAATTTAAAAACTTGCGTGGGAATTGGAACAGATGGATGCCCTTTAATGGTGCCGGAAAATGGAGCTGTTAATAAAATACTTGAATCTACGATGAATGCAAAACAAACGCCCTGCTATTCCCACAAACTTAATAATTCCATTTCTAAGAGCAACAAAGTACCATTAATTGAAAAGGTTGTTTCTTTTATAAAAGAAACAACAAAATTTTTTAAAAATCACCATGCTAAGAGAAACGCTGTTTTAATGAAGTATTTGGGAGCCAGACTTTCATTATTATGCGAAACAAGATGGGTTGATCGGCATGATTCCATTTTGCACATTTTAGCGAATCTAGAGCAAATAATAGAGGCTTTGGAAAAGATATCTCAGTGGAGAGATAGAGATACGGCATGCAAAGCTCTTTTATTACGAGATTCTCTCAGCAGCTTTGAATTTATTTGCGGACTTCACATGTTAAGCGATATACTTGCCATTACGCAGCCGTTAAGCATTATTTTGCAAAAACAAGATTTAGATCTTCAAAAAGGGTAAAATCTTATAAAAAATCTAATGATGTGCCTTGAAGAGAAGAGGAATGAAGCAAATATATATTTTAGTAAAATTTTTCAAAATGCCACAGCCATGTGCGATGCAATGGAAATTCCAGTTGAAAAACCAAGGTTTCAAAGAAAACATCCTATTCAAAACATCGAAGAATATTACCGCATTGTGGGCTATATTCCATTAATTGAGTTTATTTTGGAAGATTTAAAAACACGTTTCTCTAAAGACGTTCTCAATTTATTTAACATACCCAATCTACTACCACAAAATATTTCGTCTCCATTAACAAATATATGTACTTTGACATCTCAATTGGCTGATCAAATTCTTAAGTTTGAAAAAATTGATAAGAAATTGCTTACTGCAAAACTAGAGGCAGAATTATTGCATTGGCGGCAAATGTGGAAAAATTGTAAAAATAGCACGGAAAATGTGATCGACGCCTTAATAAATTGTGATTCGGATATATACCCAAATTTAAGAAAAATTTTTATAATATTTGTTTCATTGCCTGTCAGTAATGCCACAAGTGAGAGGTCATTTTCTACTCTACGGAGAATAAAAACGTGGTTAAGATCAACAATAAACGAAGAGAGGCTGAATGGATTAGCAATGATGCATATTCATCAAAATATTGAAATTAACCCAAATGAAGTACTCGATAAATTTGCTGCACTTGGTAATCATAGATTACTTATATAAGACACCCTCAGAAATGATTTCGATTTGTGCCAAAAGAATTAATTTAACAAACTCAGAAAGATCTACTACCACAGACTGCAAAACTAATTTTTTTAAATATAGCCACGATTAAAAACATTGCGGATTTATTATTTTTATTTTTTGAAAATTTTTCTTTTTCCTTATCCAATTTTCTCGTTTCCAAAAACTTATTATATATATTATTATAATTTATACACAAATATTTGATATTATTTGTTTCCTAAATATAATTTGAATTATATTGTTATCTTCTATTTTATGTTTACTTAAATTAGCTCTATATTTAATTTAATCTGAATTTTATTGTTGATTTTTTTTCTATATCTTCTTATATATTTAAATAAACTCTTAATAGCAAAATTATGTTGTTTTGTTTATGCAAATTTCAAAAAAGTTCCCCCCCCAAACTGAAAAGCTGGATCCGCGCCTGTATATATATATATATATATATATATATATATATATATATATATATATATATATATATATATATATATATATATATATATATATATATATATATATATATATATATATATATATATATATATATATATAACGAGTGATTTTTTTGCTATTATCTTTTTGGCAACACTAGTTTTGACAGCTCACGCACGTTTTGTATCTTGTGTCACTGTCAAACATCTTCAGTTTGGTCTATAATTTAATCATGAATCGTCTTACAATCGAACAACGCTTGCAAATTATTGAATTTTATTACCAAAATGCGTGCTCTGTTAAGAAAGTTTTATGAATTGTGTTCAGCGACGAGGCTCATTTCTGGTTGAATGGATACGTGAACAAGCAAAACTGCCGTATTTGGAGTGAAGAGCAGCCAGAAGCATTGCAAGAGCTACCAATGCATCCACAAAAAACAACCGTTTGGTGCGGATTATGGGCTGGCGGCATCATTGGGCCGTATTTCTTCAAAGATGATGCGAATCACAACGTTACTGTGAATGGTGAGCGCTACCGTGCGATGATAACAAACTTTTTTCTGCCCAAAATGGAAGATCTTGACTTGCATGACATGTGGTTTCAACAAGACGGTGCCACATGCCACACAGCACGCGAAACAATGGACCAATTGAGAGGCGAGTTCGGTGAACAGTTTATTTCACGCTTGGGACCAGTCAATTGGCCGCCCAGATCGTGCGATTTAACGCCTCTAGACTATTTTTTGTGGGACTATGTTAAGGCTAATGTCTATAGCGACAAGCCCGCTTCGATTGACGCACTGGAAGCCAACATTGCCAACATTATTCGTGAGATACCGGCCGAAATGTTGGAAAGAGTATGCCAAAATTGGACTAAGCGGATGGACCATTTGAGGCGCAGCCGCGGCCAACATTTGCATGAAATAATCTTCAAACATTAAATTATATCGACCCAACTATCGATCCAAATAAATATTTCATGCATTTTTCTGAATTTTATGTGTTTTTTTTTTTTACTTTCCGATAGTTCTTATAAAACCACCCATTATATATATATATATATATATATATATATATATATATATATATATATATATATATATATATATATATATATATATATATATATATATATATATATATATATATATATATATATATATATATATATATATATATATATATATATATATATATATATATATATATATATATATATATATATATATATATATATATATATATATATATATATATATATATATATATATATATATATATATATATATATATATATATATATATATATATATATATATATATATATATATATATATATATATATATATATATATATATATATATATATATATATATATATATATATATATATATATATATATATATATATATATTTAAATATACATATATATATATATATATATATATATATATATATATATATATATATATATATATATATATATATATATATATATATATATATATATATATACATTATATTATATTATATATATATATATATATATATATATATATATATATATATATATATATATATATATATATATATATATATATATATATATATATATATATATATATATATATATATATATATATATATATATATATATATATATATATATATATATATATATATATATATAAACATTATTTTAGTAATTTGCAGTCTACACCTAACTTAACATTAAGTTCAAGTTAATGTTAAGTGTAGACAGCCCAAGTTAATGCTTTTTTCAGGTTATAACATAGTTGTTAGTCCAATTGTTTTAACAACGCAGTCATAACTTCAAGTTACAACAGCATATCAAGTTAGCTGCACATAATAAGGAACAGAATAGTCACTTTTGACAGGTAAAAAAGGCTGTTATCATGTGTTGTGCAGTTTTACATGCAAAGTGCTCTTACTAAGATAATATGAAGGACATAGGCAAATTAGAAACAACATTATAAAATAAGATTCGCGTTCTCTCTCATACAATCTTCGTAATGTTGTTGTAGTGACGGCTCTAGTTATTAGTCTATGGTTAGGTGGAGACGTAGAGTAAGATAAAAAAAATATGTTTGTATACATTACTCTGCGACCTAGGCTTGGCAGATACAAATTGTGAAAAAGCTTGTCATTTAGAGAAAAAAAAGCTTGATTTACCAAAAAAATCTTGACATTTACTTAAACTTATTCAAAAGAATAAATATTCATTATCCGACTTCAATAAAAGGTGAAGGTTATCAATTCGTTTGTATTTCTTATGTGTTCCTTCAGGGCTCTGCCAATTCGAGTTGGAAAATGTTTTCTTTATTTGGATTACAGTACTTACTTCCAAATGGGTCTTGTTTTTTATTTCATAAGAATTTTTATTTTTTCCCATATATATTTGCTATTTCTTTGCTTTAATTTGTTTGCAAAAAGATTTTGAATAAATTAAATTTTCATTAAAACTAATTCTTATTATTAATTCGGGAAATTACATTATTTTTCTTTCTTTACAAACGCATTATTACTAGGAATCGAAAATACAAACGAAGTTAATTTATGAAGATTTCCTCTTCGTCCAGTTTTTAAATTAGGCCATATTTAGTCACTAGAAATATCTTTGGGAAGGAGCTCTTAATCTGTATATAATTTTTAATTTTCTATAGACTCGACAAATTTCCATTAATAGTTCCCAACAACAAGTGTTTTATTTTTAATAAAGGTACGACAGCTTTTTGCAAAAGTGAAAATTACATTTAAAAATTTATTAGAGAAAAACTTTCATCGTAACCTTTACCCCAAAGTGTATTAATAGCAAGTGGCCTTATTAGTACAACAACAACTGGACTTTACCTATCTGTCATGTGAAATGCATACATAAAAAGTTTTTATTTAGTTTTTTTTACGTAGAGTTTGACATTTTGGTAAAGTTCATTTACAATAATAAGGCCACTTGTATCAATTCGCCTTGCTTTACCCTATGTCTATACGTGATAAATTTTTATCATGACAAATGTCAAACTTTATATTGGAAAATAACCTGCTTTATCTTATCTGTTTTTTTCTATATAGAATTTGCCATTTATCATGATACAAATAAATCAGGTATAGACGTTTGTTTCAAAATACATAAATTATAATGTATTATATATCCGAATAATTCTAGCATGATTCATGAATTAGATTCCAACAGTAAAATATAGAATTGATGTTCATGCATAAAATTGCGAACATAGAGAAATTAATTTTTAGCTGGACAAATAGCTTTTTAGGTTGAATCTGGACAAGCCTTAAAAAAGTTTGACAATCAAGCCTTTGCTTTATTTTTCATAACAATTTAAAAATTTTTGAGATGCAAGGCAATGCTTAATTTCTATGCATTTTGTTTGGTGAAGAATTGGTATGAAAAAGAAAAACTAATTTTAACAAAATGAAAATTTTCACTTTTAGTAAATATCCATGTGCATTTCCAGCCGATTTTCAGCCGAATTTGAGCCGCCGCCGACTATTTTTTCCCAGCGCCGCCGCCGATCAAAACCCCTCGGCGCAAGTCTCTGCTATGGGTGCCAAGAAACATAAAATTGCGTTTATTCTCTTCTGGAACATACGATTTGAGAAGAAATTTGCTTAGGGTGTATGTACAATAATTATTTTCAGTTTTTGTTGGACTTTTAATTAAACTTTTCTTCTTTTAAACGATTTTTTATATTGTATACATTTTGATTGCTTACTTTTCTTTGTTTATTTATTGAATCATATATTTTTTTCTTCTACTGGATTTTACTGGCACAAATTTGTTCAGTAAAAATTTGCAGACTCTCAATCAAACAACTTTCGCTTTACTCTCTCAATTGATGCTCTCTTTTGCAAATTTATGTGCAAACGAACGCATTTCAGTAAAATCCAGTACAAATTTGTACACATTTTTGAAAATTTTGGGGTAAACGAACCGACTTACTGTTGGATTTGTACTTAAGATTTGAGTTTTTGACAAGTATTAATACTAAATCTAATAGTCTGAAGGGCGCTTAAGGGGTATTATATTTCATAGAAAAACATGGCAGCACCCGGCCAAAAAAACTTGTTTGACATCACACTATACGAGTATTAAATGTATAGTTATTGTTGTTATTACAGTTATTTTTTCTACATACCGTCTTACATCTGCAATTAGAGCAGGAAAAAAGCCTGCCTGTGTAGTAAATGGTACAGTAAGAAAATAAAAAAACATCATTGATTACTTTGTTCATGTTTAAGCTTTGATATTAGTAGTGTGTTGAAGAGAGTTCTGGAAACAAGAGCAGGGAGTAAAAATAGGGTGGCACTGATATACCTGGAAGTTTTTGAAATTGTGTGTGAGTAATGAGATTCGGCAACTGGGCTGGCACGACTTGGCTTGGCTTGTCTGAGTTTGGTCGGGGTTTGGGCGGGGTTCGGGTGGGGTTTGGCTGGGGTTGGTTAGGATTTGTATACTAATTTTGTATGAGAAAACTAACAACGATGATATAAGTGCCACCCTATTGTATTGTTGTTCTGTTGTTAAAAGTTCTGTTGTGGTTTTTTCGTTGATATGTATGAATGTGTTTGAAACAGTTGATTTAATTAAGTTGTTTGAATACAAAAGCTTGATCCTAACCATACACAACAAAGTTGATAAGAAATAAAAAACCAAAAGAATACTATTTATGTATTTATATATTTTATTTATTAATTTGTTTGAAAATTTTATAATATAATAAAAAATAGTAAAAAAATAAATCTCATATTGAAGTATGTATATATAATATTATTGAAGTTCATCTTTATTGATCCAAGAATTATGTTGATTGGAAAATCCCAACCATTTTACGTACGCCTGGTGTTCCTTAGTTTTAATAACATTTTCAATCAAGTATGTATGTATTTGGAAAATGTGTCTTTAATAGTTCATGTTCATAGAATCCACCAACAATCGGATTCCGTTGATAGTCTTCCAATAAATAAGTAATGGGGTTTGTGTTCTGTAAAGTACGAATTTTAAAAATTTCAGTTGTCCAGTTTGGAGTATATCCTTTTGAAAAAATATGTTTATATTTGCTAATTCGAACGTGATCTCCAACTTTTAGTTTACCAAATTTATATATTTTGGGATGATTATAGACTTGTTTTAGTATAGAACTTTCATTTTCTGTGTTAACAGACTTTGGTGTCATTCCAATTGTTCTATGCTTTTTATTATTATATTGATTAATTAAATCCTTGCATATATGTATCCATTGATAATTTCCTTGTAGACTAAAATTTTTCCACATCATTCCTTTTAGAGTTCTATTAAATCGTTCTACAATAGACGCTTTCATGATACTATATGTAGAATAGTGGTTGATATTATGTTTTATCATCAAGTTTTGAAATATTTTATTATAGAACTCTTTACCATTATCTGTTTGTAAGTTTTTTGGAATTCTCTTTAGCGAAAAAATAGATTGCATAGCATTGGTTATATCTTCACTACTTTTAGATTTTACGGGTACAGCCCAAGCAAACTTTGAAAATGTATCTATAACTGTTAAAATAAATCTATAACCTTTGTTATATTTTGAGTAAACACCCATTTCAACAAGATCTGCTTGCCAAAGATCATCAATTCCCTTGATCACCACTCGACGTCGAATGAAATTTCTACGTGCTTGCTTATGAAGCTCCTGAACCACTTCTTGTCGCTCCAATTCTAACGTCTATCTTAGATTACATCAATTTAAATGCTGTTGATATTGAATTTAAATCAAAAACGATTTATATATCTATGTTTAAAAGTTTTGTAATGAGCTTTGTTTTTTCATTTAGACGTTCTTCAGCTGAATCAATTTTGTAATTAAATAATGATCTCATTTCTTTTAGTGATTGATTGAGATTATTTAGTATTATACTTTGATCTTGCATTAATTTACTTAAACGTGTTTCTACATCATCAAATTTTTCTGTAATCAACACGTTTTGTTGTTGTATTATTTCGTTAAAACGATCCTCCATTCCCTTAATTCTCTCCATATACATTGTATCCAGTTGTTTCTTTATTTCACTTAAATAACTTTTCATGTAAATTTTTTTTACAGCATCGTTTTCCAATACAGGACTAGCAATATTTTTTATTCTCCGCAAGTTAAAGTTGAAATTACGATCACTATCCAAATGAATCTTGAAATGTTGATTTTGGTATCTTACAGATTTTTCAATATAATGTCCAAACTTATCGATAGGCATTTTATGAATATGAATTGTTAAATATTTTTAAGTCTATTTATATAAAAATTTTTGCTTCTCTAAATACTCAATTCCTCAATAATTGATACAATTTCATTATTATGATTTGAGTGACCAGCTGTTGTTGATGAAATCAAAAGACGCAATCTATCAACCAATTCGTTAGGATCATTCCAATAAACATAATTATGCTTTTTTCTATTCAATTTCATTAAACCTTTTCCCTTATGAATTTTCTGTTGTTTAAATAGGTTTTTAATAATCGTTGTATATTTAATTCAACGATTTCCTTTAATTTGACCATTAATACTGTTATTTCGTTTATGGACATTAGTCATCTCCAATATTTGTTTATAATTATTTAAATCTGTTTTATTATAACTGATTGGTTTCTTATAAACTAACAATTCATATAAGCCTGATGTGAAGGGCCATTTTAAATTACCTACAGTAATATTGGTTGCATTGAAAGCGATGGGTTCATTACCCAGTCTCCATATTTGATTTTTATCCTTATGAGGACCATAGGTTTTATCATATACATTTAAGTTAACTTTTGATAAATTATATTGAACACTTTGATTGGGATGTATTGCAATGGTATTATCATCATCATTGTTATCATCCTCATTATCAACATTATCATTATTATCATCATCATCATCATCATCATAGTCATCATGATCATTTTCATCATCAAATGATTGAAACGTGTTTGAACTTTTCTCGATTTTCTTGTTATTAAAGCTTGGAGAAAACGTGTTATAATCAGGCTTACTCTTTTTATATGGTGTACTGAAGGCAACTTTATTATTCTCAAGATCATGTTTAAAAGAGTTATCCGGATATTTTTCATGTTTTATAATGTTATTATTAGTTGATTGAACTAATTCTTTTAATGGTTTTGATATTGGTTTCAATGTCTTTTCCAACAATTCATCATTTGCAATTTCTCCATGCAAAATATTCTTATATTTCTTTTTTAAAATATTTCGAGTTTTAATAAGATTATTAACTAGATTTGTGTTCATATTTATAGATTGAATTAGAAACAGATCCAAAACAGGTCAGTTTAGCAGTTAGCGGTTTAATAGTTGAGAGGCTATTAGTTTAATAATTAATCTTGTACTGATCTTAAAATATCTGTAACATTTCTTTTATAGATTTATAGATATATCGAAACCTTTTCTATATCGACCATTATTCATAGAATCATCTTTGTTAATAACTAGAAAACCATATTTTTCTTTCCAACACTCGGCACATAACTTATAAAATGTTTTGAAAGTCATATCAGAACCAACATGATCATTGTAAATATGCTTAATATTCATTACATCCTGTTTAAAAATTATAATCATATTAGCATTATCGCGAATCAAGTGTTTTGGTATACGTGTATAAGTTTGACATAAATAAAAACTATCAATATCTTTATGACGACCCATACAGAAGTAAGAACGTACATGATTTTGTTTCTCACAAGCTATATCGTCGAATATAAATACTGAATTTGGTTTAACTTCGTCTGGGAATAGAACATCATCATTATTGGAAAATGATGAAAAATTTATCTCCTTGATAGGTTTAATTAGACTTTCTAAGTACTTATATTTCGGTTGTTGTGTTGACTTTGAATATAAGTAAATATTTTTAAATTTCAATCCATGAGGACTTTCAATAAGACTGATCATCACATTTGTTTTTCCACAATTTGATGGACCCACAATAAGAGCTCGAATAGAATTCGGTAGTAATGAACTATGACGAATTTTATTTGATGAACCGAGCTTTGATTCGATATTCCTTACATTAATCCTTTTATGTTGTTTAAAAAAACGCATTCTGAAATCTAATGATAACATAATATATAATCCAGTCTCTTTTATTTGTTTCAATCAATTTGATTTTAATCTTTAATCGATAAAGTATCAATAGATATGACAATCATTTATAAAAAGATATTCAGTCGTCATCCATACTTCATCGGTAACGGTTTTCTGAATAAAATAATTAATAAACTTCCTATTGAACTTCATTTACCCGGTTATCAATTTTGTGGACCTGGAACAAAATTAAAGAAACGTTTAGAAAGAGGTGATCAAGGAATCAATCCATTGGATACTGCTTGCAGAGAGCACGATATAGCATACTCAAACAATAAAGATTTAGAGAAAAGACATATTGCTGATAGAATCTTAACTGAAAAGGCTTGGCAAAGGGTTAATGCTAGCGATAGTAGTTTCGGTGAAAAATCAAACGCTTGGTTTGTTACTACTGCAATGAAAACAAAAACAAAATTCGGAATGGGTAACGTTATTAGTAAAACTAAACGATTGTCTTCAGTAAATAAACATCAACTATTTAGACATGCATTGAAAAGTGCAAGAAAGAATATAAAAAAACTGAAAACTTGAAAGATGCTATAAAGATTTCACGAAAAGCAGTAAACAATATTTTCAAGGGGGAAAAAATCATTAATAAAAACACCTCGAATAATACCTCTACCTAAATCTGGAGGTTTTCTTCCACTTGCACCTATATTCGCTGCACTGGGTGCACTTGGTGGTTTAGCTGGTGGTGTATCTGGCATTACAAAAGCAATCAATGCAGTCAAAAATGGAAAGGAACAATTGACTGAAGCAAAACGACATAATAGTACAATGGAAGCCATTGCGATGGGAAAAGGCATGTTCTTAAAACCATATAAAAAAGGATTTGGATTATATTTAAAACCTTATCAACAAAATTTTTAATGAAGCTACCTAAAAGAGCTCTTTCTGATGTAGACTTGAGAAAATATGCAAAACATATTCCAAATTTTAGAGGTGTGTTTATGTGTAACACCCTTCCAAGCAAACCATTTAAAAAAGAATGTGGAATAATCAATCTGGATACTTCAAAGGGACCTGGCACACATTGGGTAGCATACTGGAAAAACAACAATCAAATCGAATATTTTGATAGCTTTGGCAATTTGCAACCACCAAAACAATTAATAAAATATTTAGGAAAAAACATTAGTTATAATTATGATAGATATCAAAATTTTAATACAATAAATTGTGGTCATTTATGTTTAAAATTTTTGTTTTCGAAGCTAAACTAAAAAGATAAAAAATACATTGATTAAGAATTAAAAAGAGCTTGTTTTATTTTAATATATATATATATATATATATATATATATATATATATATATATATATATATATATATATATATATATATATATATATATATATATATATATATATATATATATATATATATATATATATATATATATATATATATATATATATATATATATATATATATATATATATATATATATATATATATATTGTTACGAAATGAAAATGCAGATTCAAATGTAACGACACAAACTGACAACCCGATCATTATCTGCTTTATACCCCTAAATCACTGTAATAAAATCAAAACCTGGCAACCAAGTACCACAATTAAACTTGGCATCACTCGACAACTGCCAATAGAATTCAAAATAACGGAAAATGGAAGTTTCCGGAATCTTCAGGAAACGGTAGCTAGAACTTTCAAGATTATTCGAGACTGCTTAATCGCAATTACAAACAGTGACATTAAACTTAAACTGCAAGAGATGTAGACTTGATGACAGCGTAATTTGTTAAGTTGCAAGCATTAGAGTATGTGTGTGTGCGAAGATAAACAAACATAAGAATAATCTCATGCATCTACACACGCACATACATTGCACCATAGCAAGACCAAAATGATCATGCCGTACACTTAAAGATGAAAAGAGACCTGAATTACAGTACAGTTAAAGATAAAGAGAGACGGCTGTATTCCAGAAAGTTAGCGAAGTTACCAGAAGGTTTTATAATTGACTATATAAGGGGAGGCTGCCAGACGACATGGATAGTGTGTTTTTAAACTTAGACGAGTAAACATCGCCAAGAATAGTTAGTGTGTACATCGCGTTTAGTTGTACGTGTTTTTAAAGTAATAAATAAAGTGTTACTGAGAATTTATTTGTAAAATAAATATCTGTGTTTTATTTTATTGCAATTCAACGAATCCTGTGAAAATAATAAAACCGTTTTTATGTAAAGGACTAAAAACGTAACAATTGGTGTCAGAAGTAAAATTGCAAAATAAAATAAAAAGGACATTATTAATTAATAAAATAAAAAAAGGACATTATTAAATAATAAAAAGGACATTAAAAAAATATAGAAGCCATGAAGTTTGAAGAGCTAAAAGTTGAGCAGCTAAAAAAAGAGCTGAGTAAGTTGGAACTGCCAACAACAGGCAATAAAGTGGAACTTCAGAAGAGGCTGATAGATGAGTTCAAGCAGCGTGGCATCGACATCGGGACATACGAATTTGAGGATAAAGAGGAAATAGAGGTACGTACTCGTGCCACGACAAGCAACATGGATTTAAGCACAATGTTCGCCGCTATGATGGAAAAATTTCAAGAAGTTAAAGAAACATCTAGAGGTAACAATGAGAGAATGCTGGCTGAAGTTCAAGAAACATCTAGAGCTAACAATGAGAGAATGCTGGCTGAAGTCAAGGCCGAAGTTCAAGAAACATCTAAGGCCACAAATGAGAAACTTCAAGAAACATCTAAGGCCACAAATGAGAAACTTCAAGAAATTTCTGAGGCCATAAATAGAAGAGTAGATGGCATTGAAGTACAAGTCAGCAAATTTGACGAGAAACTCTCAGAACTAGAGAACAAACTCCATAGCCTAGAAATTGGCGGCGTCGAAGTGCATGTAAAAGAAGTGGACGAGAAATTACATGAACTGGAAGCAAAAATTGTTAATCTTCAGTGTCAAGGAGGGCCAGTGAGAGTTATTCCAGAGGCTTCCAGCAGAGTAAAGACGCCTTGTTTCGATGGCAGCGCACCTTTGAACATCTTCCAGTTCCAGTTCGAAACAGTTGCCAGCAAAAATGGTTGGAACAGTGAAGAAAAGGCCATAGAGCTGATTTTGGCCTTAAAAGGAGCCGCAGCAGAAGTACTTGAAACCGTACCAGGGAGCTGCAGAAATAATTTTGATGACGTAATGGCGGCACTGCAGCGGAAATATGGTGGCGAACATAAGCAAGATATATACCGTATGGAATTGCGATGTAGAGGACAGAAGCCCAATGAGTCCCTACAAGATTTCGCAATGGAAATCGAACGGTTGGTGCAACTATCTTATCCTGGCGAAAATCACCCATTGCTGGAGCAGCTCAAAATTGATTCCTTATTGCGTGGCATTAGTGATCCTGACGTGAGGTATGCAGTATATGCGACACCGAAGCCTACTTTTATAGAAACTGTGACATATGCTTTAGCACAGGAGACCGCAAGGATAATTTCTAAGCCGCAAGCGTATATGGTCCGAAATCTGGAGGTGATTACCGAGAAAGAAGCTAATTGGGAAAAGGACATCAAAGAGGCAGTAGTGCAAGCATTGGCTTTAAATAAAAACAAAGGGCGAATAAAATGCTATAGCTGCGGAGAGAAAGGCCATATCCAGCGCAACTGCAACGCAACAAGAAAGCAAACAAAATCTGTCTCGCCATCATGAAATAATAAATGGAAGAGTCATCAAAAGTCTCGTTGTGATGGCTGTTATCAAGAGCGACAACAGGAGCAGTGTCATCAACCTGAAGCACGTAACGAAGACGGACGGCATAAAGAAATAAGAGAGCGTCTGCGCCTGAAGGAAGCCCGACTAGCTGAGGAGCGTACGAAATTGGCTGTGGAACGAAAACGTTTGCAACGAGAGGCTGAATCATTACGCTTGGAACGGGAGCGCCAAAAATTAGAGCGTGAGAAGCTAGAAATAGAGCTTCGAGAAATTAAACGTCAACAAATGCAAATTTCTGCGGCGCGTGATGGTTTCATAAAAGGTATAAGACAACGTGGTGCCAATGAGTGCAGTATTAATGAACGTAAAGGTAATAAAGGCCCAGGGTATTACGATACACGCTCTCCGATGAGATTTGATGCCACTCCAGCCTCTGCAAGATCTGCGCGTAAAGGAAGTAGTCACAGCTACACTTCGCCCGGTACAAGTAAAGAAGTCTTCAGTTCATCTACCGGCAAAGGAACAGATTACAACAGAAATAGTCACATGTACTCAGCTAATAATTATAATCGATCAGTACCCAGTGGATGTGGTACACACGCTTATAGCACGGAAAAGAGACTGTCATGGGATAACTACAAGTTGGAAGCAGAGATCCGTGGCATCATCGAAAGGATGAATGACGTCGTACACATGATAGAGCAGTACATTGGACGGAAGACAAAAATTAAGTTTGAACCACTGGCGCACTATGGAAAAGGTGATTGTGTGCCTATTCGGGACGAACAGGCTTAAGTGGGCGGCAGTGTTACGAAATGAAAATGCAGATTCAAATGTAACGACACAAACTGACAACCCGATCATTATCTGCTTTATACCCCTAAATCACTGTAATAAAATCAAAACCTGGCAACCAAGTACCACAATTAAACTTGGCATCACTCGACAACTGCCAATAGAATTCAAAATAACGGAAAATGGAAGTTTCCGGAATCTTCAGGAAACGGTAGCTAGAACTTTCAAGATTATTCGAGACTGCTTAATCGCAATTACAAACAGTGACATTAAACTTAAACTGCAAGAGATGTAGACTTGATGACAGCGTAATTTGTTAAGTTGCAAGCATTAGAGTATGTGTGTGTGCGAAGATAAACAAACATAAGAATAATCTCATGCATCTACACACGCACATACATTGCACCATAGCAAGACCAAAATGATCATGCCGTACACTTAAAGATGAAAAGAGACCTGAATTACAGTACAGTTAAAGATAAAGAGAGACGGCTGTATTCCAGAAAGTTAGCGAAGTTACCAGAAGGTTTTATAATTGACTATATAAGGGGAGGCTGCCAGACGACATGGATAGTGTGTTTTTAAACTTAGACGAGTAAACATCGCCAAGAATAGTTAGTGTGTACATCGCGTTTAGTTGTACGTGTTTTTAAAGTAATAAATAAAGTGTTACTGAGAATTTATTTGTAAAATAAATATCTGTGTTTTATTTTATTGCAATTCAACGAAGCCTGTGAAAATAATAAAACCGTTTTTATGTAAAGGACTAAAAACGTAACAATATATATATATATATATATATATATATATATATATATATATATATATATATATATATATATATATATATATATATATATATATATATATATATATATATATATATATATATATATATATATATATATATATATATATATATATATATATATATATATATATATATATATATATATATATATATATATATATATATATATATATATATATATATATATATATATATATATATATATATATATATATATATATATATATATATATATATATATATATATATATATATATATATATATATATATATATATATATATATATATATATATATATATATATATATATATATATATAAACATTTTATAATTTAACATTTAAATAATTTTTCTAATTTCCGACTTCAATAAAAGGTGAAGGTTATCAATTCGTTTGTATTTCTTATGTGTTCCTTCAGGGCTCTGCCAATTCGAGTTGGAAAATGTTTTCTTTATTTGGATTACAGTACTTACTTCCAAATGGGTCTTGTTTTTTATTTCATAAGAATTTTTATTTTTTCCCATATATATTTGCTATTTCTTTGCTTTAATTTGTTTGCAAAAAGATTTTGAATAAATTAAATTTTCATTAAAACTAATTCTTATTATTAATTCGGGAAATTACATTATTTTTCTTTCTTTACAAACGCATTATTACTAGGAATCGAAAATACAAACGAAGTTAATTTATGAAGATTTCCTCTTCGTCCAGTTTTTAAATTAGGCCATATTTAGTCACTAGAAATATCTTTGGGAAGGAGCTCTTAATCTGTATATAATTTTTAATTTTCTATAGACTCGACAAATTTCCATTAATAGTTCCCAACAACAAGTGTTTTATTTTTAATAAAGGTACGACAGCTTTTTGCAAAAGTGAAAATTACATTTAAAAATTTATTAGAGAAAAACTTTCATCGTAACCTTTACCCCAAAGTGTATTAATAGCAAGTGGCCTTATTAGTACAACAACAACTGGACTTTACCTATCTGTCATGTGAAATGCATACATAAAAAGTTTTTATTTAGTTTTTTTTACGTAGAGTTTGACATTTTGGTAAAGTTCATTTACAATAATAAGGCCACTTGTATCAATTCGCCTTGCTTTACCCTATGTCTATACGTGATAAATTTTTATCATGACAAATGTCAAACTTTATATTGGAAAATAACCTGCTTTATCTTATCTGTTTTTTTCTATATAGAATTTGCCATTTATCATGATACAAATAAATCAGGTATAGACGTTTGTTTCAAAATACATAAATTATAATGTATTATATATCCGAATAATTCTAGCATGATTCATGAATTAGATTCCAACAGTAAAATATAGAATTGATGTTCATGCATAAAATTGCGAACATAGAGAAATTAATTTTTAGCTGGACAAATAGCTTTTTAGGTTGAATCTGGACAAGCCTTACAAAAGTTTGACAATCAAGCCTTTGCTTTATTTTTCATAACAATTTAAAAATTTTTGAGATGCAAGGCAATGCTTAATTTCTATGCATTTTGTTTGGTGAAGAATTGGTATGAAAAAGAAAAACTAATTTTAACAACAAAATGAAAATTTTCACTTTTAGTAAATATCCATGTGCATTTCCAGCCGATTTTCAGCCGAATTTGAGCCGCCGCCGACTATTTTTTCCCAGCGCCGCCGCCGATCAAAACCCCTTGGCGCAAGTCTCTGCCATGGGTGTCAAGAAACAAAAAATGGCGTTGTATTCTCTTCTGGAACATACGATTTGAGAAGAAATTTGCTTAGGGTGTATGTACAATAATTATTTTCAGTTTTTGTTGGACTTTTAATTCAACTTTTCTTCTTTTAAACGATTTTTTTAAATTGTATACATATAGATTGCTTACTTTTCTTTGTTTATTTATTGAATCATATGTTTTTTTCTTCTACTGGATTTTACTGGCACAAATTTGTTCAGTAAAAATTTGCAGACTCTCAATCTACCAACTGTCACTTTACTCTCTCAATTAATGCTCTCTTTTGCAAATTTATGTGCAAACGAACGCATTTCAGTAAAATCCAGTACAAATTTGTACACATTTTTGAAAATTTTGGGGTAAACGAACCGACTTACTGTTGGATTTGTACTTAAGATTTGAGTTTTTGACAAGTATTAATACTAAATCTAATAGTCTGAAGGGCGCTTAAGGGGTATTATATTTCATAGAAAAACATGGCAGCACCCGGCCAAAAAAACTTGTTTGACATCACACTATACGAGTATTAAATGTATAGTTATTGTTGTTATTACAGTTATTTTTTCTACATACCGTCTTACATCTGCAATTAGAGCAGGAAAAAAGCCTGCCTGTGTAGTAAATGGTACAGTAAGAAAATAAAAAAACATCATTGATTACTTTGTTCATGTTTAAGCTTTGATATTAGTAGTGTGTTGAAGAGAGTTCTGGAAACAAGAGCAGGGAGTAAAAATAGGGTGGCACTTATGTACCTGGAAGTTTTTGAAATTGTGTGTGAGTAATGAGATTCGGCAACTGGGCTGGCACGACTTGGCTTGGCTTGTCTGAGTTTGGTCGGGGATCGGGTGGGGTTTGGCTGGGGTTGGTTAGGATTTGTATACTAATTTTGTATGAGAAAACTAACAACGATGATATAAGTGCCACCCTATTGTATTGTTGTTCTGTTGTTAAAAGTTCTGTTGTGGTTTTTTCGTTGATATGTATGAATGTGTTTGAAACAGTTGATTTAATTAAGTTGTTTGAATACAAAAGCTTGATCCTAACCATACACAACAAAGTTGATAAGAAATAAAAAACCAAAAGAATACTATTTATGTATTTATATATTTTATTTATTAATTTGTTTGAAAATTTTATAATATAATAAAAAATAGTAAAAAAATAAATCTCATATTGAAGTATGTATATATAATATTATTGAAGTTCATCTTTATTGATCCAAGAATTATGTTGATTGGAAAATCCCAACCATTTTACGTACGCCTGGTGTTCCTTAGTTTTAATAACATTTTCAATCAAGTATGTATTTGGAAAATGTGTCTTTAATAGTTCATGTTCATAGAATCCACCAACAATCGGATTCCGTTGATAGTCTTCCAATAAATAAGTAATGGGGTTTGTGTTCTGTAAAGTACGAATTTTAAAAATTTCAGTTGTCCAGTTTGGAGTATATCCTTTTGAAAAAATATGTTTATATTTGCTAATTCGAACGTGATCTCCAACTTTTAGTTTACCAAATTTATATATTTTGGGATAATTATAGACTTGTTTTAGTATAGAACTTTCATTTTCTGTGTTAACAGACTTTGGTGTCATTCCAATTGTTCTATGCTTTTTATTATTATATTGATTAATTAAATCCTTGCATATATGTATCCATTGATAATTTCCTTGTAGACTAAAATTTTTCCACATCATTCCTTTTAGAGTTCTATTAAATCGTTCTACAATAGACGCTTTCATGATACTATATGTAGAATAGTGGTTGATATTATGTTTTATCATCAAGTTTTGAAATATTTTATTATAGAACTCTTTACCATTATCTGTTTGTAAGTTTTTTGGAATTCTCTTTAGCGAAAAAATAGATTGCATAGCATTGGTTATATCTTCACTACTTTTAGATTTTACGGGTACAGCCCAAGCAAACTTTGAAAATGTATCTATAACTGTTAAAATAAATCTATAACCTTTGTTATATTTTGAGTAAACACCCATTTCAACAAGATCTGCTTGCCAAAGATCATCAATTCCCTTGATCACCACTCGACGTCGAATGAAATTTCTACGTGCTTGCTTATGAAGCTCCTGAACCACTTCTTGTCGCTCCATTTCTAACGTCTATCTTAGATTACATCAATTTAAATGCTGTTGATATTGAATTTAAATCAAAAACGATTTATATATCTATGTTTAAAAGTTTTGTAATGAGCTTTGTTTTTTCATTTAGACGTTCTTCAACTGAATCAATTTTGTAATTAAATAATGATCTCATTTCTTTTAGTGATTGATTGAGATTATTTAGTATTATACTTTGATCATGCATTAATTTACTTAAACGTGTTTCTACATTATCAAATTTTTCTGTAATCAACACGTTTTGTTGTTGTATTATTTCGTTAAAACGATCCTCCATTCCCTTAATTCTCTCCATATACATTGTATCCAGTTGTTTCTTTATTTCACTTAAATAACTTTTCATGTAAATTTTGTTTACAGCATCGTTTTCCAATACAGGACTAGCAATATTTTTTATTCTCCGCAAGTTAAAGTTGAAATTACGATCACTATCCAAATGAATCTTGAAATGTTGATTTTGGTATCTTACAGATTTTTCAATATAATGTCCAAACTTATCGATAGGCATTTTATGAATATGAATTGTTAAATATTTTTAAGTCTATTTATATAATAATTTTTGCTTCTCTCAATTCCTCAATAATTGATACAATTTCATTATTATGATTTGAGTGACCAGCTGTTGTTGATGAAATCAAAAGACGCAATCTATCAACCAATTCGTTAGGATCATTCCAATAAACATAATTATGCTTTTTTCTATTCAATTTCATTAAACCTTTTCCCTTATGAATTTTCTGTTGTTTAAATAGGTTTTTAATAATCGTTGTATATTTAATTGAACGATTTCCTTTAATTTGACCATTAATACTGTTATTTCGTTTATGGACATTAGTCATCTCCAATATTTGTTTATAATTATTTAAATCTGTTTTATTATAACTGATTGGTTTCTTATAAACTAACAATTCATATAAGCCTGATGTGAAGGGCCATTTTAAATTACCTACAGTAATATTGGTTGCATTGAAAGCGATGGGTTCATTACCCAGTCTCCATATTTGATTTTTATCCTTATGAGGACCATAGGTTTTATCATATACATTTAAGTTAACTTTTGATAAATTATATTGAACACTTTGATTGGGATGTATTGCAATGGTATTATCATCATCATTGTTATCATCCTCATTATCAACATTATCATTATTATCATCATCATCATCATAGTCATCATGATCATTTTCATCATCAAATGATTGAAACGTGTTTGAACTTTTCTCGATTTTCTTGTTATTAAAGCTTGGAGAAAACGTGTTATAATCAGGCTTACTCTTTTTATATGGTGTACTGAAGGCAACTTTATTATTCTCAAGATCATGTTTAAAAGAGTTATCCGGATATTTTTCATGTTTTATAATGTTATTATTAGTTGATTGAACTAATTCTTTTAATGGTTTTGATATTGGTTTCAATTCATCATTTGCAATTTCTCCATGCAAAATATTCTTATATTTCTTTTTTAAAATATTTCGAGTTTTAATAAGATTATTAACTAGATTTGTGTTCATATTTATAGATTGAATTAGAAACAGATCCAAAACAGGTCAGTTTAGCAGTTAGCGGTTTAATAGTTGAGAAGCTATTAGTTTAATAATTAATCTTGTACTGATCTTAAAATATCTGTAACATTTCTTTTATAGATTTATAAATATATCGAAACCTTTTCTATATCGACCATTATTCATAGAATCATCTTTGTTAATAACTAGAAAACCATATTTTTCTTTCCAACACTCGGCACATAACTTATAAAATGTTTTGAAAGTCATATCAGAACCAACATGATCATTGTAAATATGCTTAATATTCATTACATCCTGTTTAAAAATTATAATCATATTAGCATTATCGCGAATCAAGTGTTTTGATATACGTGTATAAGTTTGACATAAATAAAAACTATCAATATCTTTATGACGACCCATACAGAAGTAAGAACGTACATGATTTTGTTTCTCACAAGCTATATCGTCGAATATAAATACTGAATTTGGTTTAACTTCGTCTGGGAATAGAACATCATCATTATTGGAAAATGATGAAAAATTTATCTCCTTGATAGGTTTAATTAGACTTTCTAAGTACTTATATTTCGGTTGTTGTGTTGACTTTGAATATAAGTAAATATTTTTAAATTTCAATCCATGAGGACTTTCAATAAGACTGATCATCACATTTGTTTTTCCACAATTTGATGGACCCACAATAAGAGCTCGAATAGAATTCGGTAGTAATGAACTATGACGAATTTTATTTGATGAACCGAGCTTTGATTCGATATTCCTTACATTAATCCTTTTATGTTGTTTAAAAAAACGCATTCTGAAATCTAATGATAACATAATATATAAACCAGTCTCTTTTATTTGTTTCAATCAATTTGATTTTAATCTTTAATCGATAAAGTATCAATAGATATGACAATCATTTATAAAAAGATATTCAGTCGTCATCCATACTTCATCGGTAACGGTTTTCTGGATAAAATAATTAATAAACTTCCTATTGAACTTCATTTACCCGGTTATCAATTTTGTGGACCTGGAACAAAATTAAAGAAACGTTTAGAAAGAGGTGATCAAGGAATCAATCCATTGGATACTGCTTGCAGAGAGCACGATATAGCATACTCAAACAATAAAGATTTAGAGAAAAGACATATTGCTGATAGAATCTTAACTGAAAAGGCTTGGCAAAGGGTTAATGCTAGCGATAGTAGTTTCGGTGAAAAATCAAACGCTTGGTTTGTTACTACTGCAATGAAAACAAAAACAAAATTCGGAATGGGTAACGTTATTAGTAAAACTAAACGATTGTCTTCAGTAAATAAACATCAACTATTTAGACATGCATTGAAAAGTGCAAGAAAGAATATAAAAAAAACTGAAAACTTGAAAGATGCTATAAAGATTTCACGAAAAGCAGTAAACAATATTTTCAAGGGGGAAAAAATCATTAATAAAAACACCTCGAATAATACCTCTACCTAAATCTGGAGGTTTTCTTCCACTTGCACCTATATTCGCTGCACTGGGTGCACTCGGTGGTTTAGCTGGTGGTGTATCTGGCATTACAAAAGCAATCAATGCAGTCAAAAATGGAAAGGAACAATTGACTGAAGCAAAACGACATAATAGTACAATGGAAGCCATTGCGATGGGAAAAGGCATGTTCTTAAAACCATATAAAAAAGGATTTGGATTATATTTAAAACCTTATCAACAAAATTTTTAATGAAGCTACCTAAAAGAGCTCTTTCTGATGTAGACTTGAGAAAATATGCAAAACATATTCCAAATTTTAGAGGTGTGTTTATGTGTAACACCCTTCCAAGCAAACCATTTAAAAAAGAATGTGGAATAATCAATCTGGATACTTCAAAGGGACGTGGCACACATTGGGTAGCATACTGGAAAAACAACAATCAAATCGAATATTTTGATAGCTTTAGCAATTTGCAACCACCAAAACAATTAATAAAATATTTAGGAAAAAACATTAGTTATAATTATGATAGATATCAAAATTTTAATGCAATAAATTGTGGTCATTTATGTTTAAAATTTTTGTTTTCGAAGCTAAGCTAAAAAGATAAAAAATACATTGATTAAGAATTAAAAAGAGCTTGTTTTATTTTATATATATATATATATATATATATATATATATATATATATATATATATATATATATATATATATATATATATATATATATATATATATATATATATATATATATATATATATATATATATATATATATATATATATATATATATATATATATATATATATATATATATATATATATATATATATATATATATATATATACACATTTTATAATTTAACATTTAAATAATTTTTCTAATTTCACTTGTTAGAGGTGAGTATTCGATTAAGCGATCATGAATAACTAAACAGTATGCTGATGTTTTTTCTGGAATTGGTTTGTTTGCTTCAGTATCAAATTCAATTCGTACATCAATAGGTCCAATTTTAACAGTTTCATTTTGATGTGAAACATCAACAACAATAAGCGGTGCGAAAGACTTGTAATCCTTAACATCCAGCAATGGTTCAGGTTCTCGCATGTAAAAGCTTTGTTGAAATTTTGCATACATATTATATAGTACAGAATACTGACCATTTTCAAAACGATTATTTAAATCATCATATGGATATGACTCTGAGTTTAGATATACTTTTAAATTAGAGATATTACAATGATCAAATATATTTTCTTGTTCTTTACTTTTCACTTTTTGTAAACCAATTATAAGAAATCGTGGTCTTTCGTTTTGTGGAGAAAGCTTCACATTCCATAAAACCTTTGTATTCGTTGGTAGTGCAGGATTTACATGACAATCCCAACTACGAAATGCAATTGGTATAGAATTTTTGCTGTTGATTATCTTAAACATTTCCAATTTTGCAAAGTCCGATAATTGAATATGAGGCATTTTCCATGTTATATCCAGAATTGTTAATTTCAACTGATCAGTTGTATTTGTAGAATAATATGATCTCTCATCGGATGTAGAACGTTGAAGAATGAGCTCATGTTTCGAATTTAATAGTATTTTGTTATAATCTTCAGCAAACCCCATCAACATTTTCAGAGGTATACAACAGCTAAAATGACTTTTTTCTAAAACATAAGTTTCGTTAAGACACCAACCAGCGTTTTTTAGTGTAGCACTTTCAGCCTTATTCAATGATACAAAATTTTTCATGGTGGATGAAATTCCAAGTTTGCGTGTACGATCAACTTCAAAACCATTAATTTCATAACGAATTTCATCAAACAAATATGAAACAAAGTTGTTTTTAAATTTCACATCTATAGCTGGAACCTCTTTGTTTGCTTCCTTCTTTACTATAAAACCATGAATGTAAATCATACTCTCACTTGGTAAGACAAAGAGATCCTGATTTTGAATTGGTATACGAATTTCATCATTGTTGTTGAATGATTTTAGATATGGAGAGTAACTATGATATTCTCTTTTTACAATACTCTCATCATATATAGGTTTTTGAAGGACATTTAGTATTTCATTCATGGTTGAAGATTAAATCCTAATGATTTTAAGTATTCTGTATTATATGATGTTAACGGGTTTTTATTTTTTATACTTTCTCGAATGTGAGTTGATGAGGGATTGAATGGAAATCCTATTTGCATTACGTTTTTATTGTAAATGATCATTATTCTGGTTTGAAGTGGAGTCTAAGAGTGATTTTTTCTCTTCTAAAATTTATAAGTTCACCGTCTTGATTTAAGATTCTAATCGTTATGTTGTTTATTTGCTGACAGTTGACGGGAAAATAAATAACATTTCGAGGTTTTTCGCTTATTTTATAACCTGGAGGAACATCAAGAGGAAATTCATGAATAGCATGATTCGAAGTATTATTAATAAATGATCCGGTTGTTAAGTTGCTTTCAATGCGTATTGTATTAACATCCGTAATATGTGCAGGTAAGTCAGATTCAAATAACCTTGTAGTATTCAATTGATTAATATCTACAATCATCACTTCCACAGATTTATCATTTTGAAGATTTTGATCAGTGTTATAATATTCAGTTGAATTTACTTCTAATTTTCTTTTGCTAAATCCGAGCAACTTTCCTATACTGTTTGGTTGTGAAAAATCTATATCCATTGATGAGGTTACTTCAGTTTTAAGTGTGTTATTGTTAGCTTCAATTATTAGATAAATTGATTCATCAATATTTTTTAAGCTTGAGTTTAAGAAAAAATCAATATCCTCAAGTTCATATGAACCAACCGGGATAGTAATAATATGATTTCCTATATGAAACAAATTGTTGTGAACATCTACATTGGGTATGGAATTGAATGTTACAAAATCAATAAGTCCACAAACATATTTTGTAGGGAGTTCAATTGGAAGAAAATATTCTCCAACCAGAGTTGAAGTGTTTCCGTTTAAAGATATTGTTATTGACATTTCAAGTATTCAGAATGAACTGATGTTTGATGATTATTTTATCTGATTTAAGTGTTAAATAATAAATCAAAAAATGTCTTTTATAATTTTATGTTTTCTTTATTAATATTTGATTTAATAAACTTTCTTAAGAGTATTACATTTTTTTGAGCACATATACAATATTTTCTATGATAACAACAAACATTTACAGATTTATCATTTTGATATAATGTTTTTAAATTTGGACAATTTAGATCATCTAGGTTATAAAAATTAATTTTATCCTTAAAAATATTTTGAATCCACTTAATTTTTTCTAATCCTTTAGCATAATAAATAAAATTTTTATCTTTAACATGCGCAATATAATATTCCACAATATTTGTTAAGGTTGAATCGCCATCTTTCCATTTTAATCCATGATGATGATTATAAAGCCAATTAATTGAATCTTTTTCTTTTGTTGTCAACAATGAATATGGAAAAGGTGGTTTAATAATAAATGTTTGTGCTTGTGTATCGTTAATTGAAATACTCAGTTCTTTTTCGATGAATTTATTGTTGAGATAAAAACCTTGTACATCTACAACTAATATTCTCTCCTCAGACATTGTGTAATACTAATCAAGTCACAACGACGACTGTAGAACTGTTTATAAAGTCTATGTTTTTAAATTATTATAAAAATTCATTATACATAATGCTTGTTCCCAACTTTTATCGATAAGGGAACATTTACAGGTATCAGGTCCACAAGTTGTTTCATTGTTGAACCACACACAATTGGTGTAATGATATCCAAATTTTGATTTACTTTTCTTATAAAATGCATATTCATCGAATTGAGTTTTTAATTTCTTCAAAATAATCTCATGTTCATACCACAAAAACCTTTCTTCATTCAAGAAGTCATGTAAAATTTTCGAATAAAACTTATTATTCATTATTTTTCTTATTTTAATTTTTTTATTTATGTTAAATAAATCTTCTTAACACATCAACAACAATGTTTATATTAAGTAGTAGTAAATGTATTTCATCATATTAGTTAATTTATAATATTTCCATATCCAAATCATGTGTATAATCTTGAATGTTGATTAATGTTATATCGGATCGGTATGTAGTATCATCCTCAGAAACCGCTTCAATTTCACCATTACTTAAAATTCTCTCGTATTCAACTTGACGGTATTCGAAACATGAAATATTTAATCGACGTTTCAAGTAATTGCTGTCATATGTACAACGAATTCTCAACTTTATATTATCTTTGTATTGAAATCGAAAATGCCTATAAAATGGAGCCGAACTTTCAATTATTCCTGCAATATTTTTTTCTTTTTTTACTAAATCTTGCCTAAATGTTTCAATAGCTTGTTCAACAGTAAAAGATTGATTTATAGGTGGTGGGGAGTCTTCTTGTTCTTCGTTTGATTTATATTCTGCTTTTGTTGTTGACTCGATGTTTTTATTTAAATCATTATTAAACTTTAAAAGTTTGAAATTTAGTTGTATGCTCACAGTATCATTATTTGGTAATTTAATTGCAAATTCTGTATTTTTAAGTTCATTTTCACTCAAATCAATAGGTAATGAAGCTGAAAACACTTGTATGATATAGATATATGAAAACAATATGCTAAAAATATTTTTCATTTTAGTTTTTCTTTTTAATATATATGTTCTTAAGTAAGCGATATAAATTTGAATGAGATGATAAGAATTGTTTCTCATATTTATATACTAATTTAATAATCTTCATATTGAAATGAGTCCTCACCACCGGTAGCACCACCAGCTGCTTTCTTAACTATACTATTATTAACCATTTTTTGAGGGAGGGGAGGTTTTTGTTGATTTTTATTCAATGAGCGGATACCAGTCTTATCATTATAAGATTTAGTTGCATCACTAAAAACATGTTCATCTATTTCACTATAAACTCATGATGGTTTGTATGAGTATACATTTATATCTTTAAAACCACCCTCATAGACTGTTCCGGCTAGTGATATCATACCACCAATAACCTTAATTTTTATATGTTGATTGTGACTAAATTGAAATATTGGAATATTTGTTGGCATTTGTTGTCCTCTATTAAGAGAAAAAATTTGCGTTCTAGTCCCTCCTTCTGCGGTTAGAAACACCTGCATTATAATATCCAAAACTATTGCATTTATTATTTGAAAAGTTTTCCACTGGACATGACAAGTACAATATTTATCACCAGTTTTAAAAATTGACCCCAATACATATTTATCAAAATTTTTAATTTAACTGAATCTCTTTTTATATATACATATATATATATATATATATATATATATATATATATATATATATATATATATATATATATATATATATATATATATATATATATATATATAATATATATATATATATATATATATATATATATATATATATTATATATATATATAAAATCAAATATATATATATATATATATATATATATATATATATTATAATATATATATATATATATATATATATATATAATATATATATATATATATATATATATATATATATATATATATATATATATATATATATATATATATATATATATATATATATATATATATATATATATATATATATATATATATATATATATATATATATATATATATATATATATATGTATATATATATATATATATATATATAATATATATATATATATATATATATATATATATATATATATATATATATATATATATATATATATATATATATATATATATATATATATATACATATATATATATATATATATATATATATATATATATATATATATATATATATATATATATATATATATATATATATATATATATATATATATATATATATATATATGTTACTCTGAGGGTGCTGATATCGTCCCTGACTGCTGGCAACCACCTGATGATTTGGGGCCCACACTAGTATCAAGGAGGAAAACGAGTCTTTGCCTTTTGTTTTAATTATAATTGTATTTTATTTTCGTTTCCTTAATTCCTTTTAATATTTTATTTACACTGCACGTTAATTTATTTTATTTTAATTTATAAAAAAAAAACACCATCAATTCGCCTGTTGTATCGCTGTTCAAAAAAATACCAAGTGAAGTGTTCGACGGTGAAAGTTATCAATAGCCGGCTAAAATTGCCCGAAGCCGATAAAAACTGGCGGCGGCAGGTGCATTCGGGCGGAGAGTCCAGAGGAGCCAAGTATTATAGGGATCTACACGTGCGAATTCTGTCGATGGGCTTACAAACAACTGAATATCGTTTACACGTATTCCTGACATGAACATACCGCCCACCTTGCGCTATTAGCACAACAAAGAGCTACAAATGGACAAATATTTATTAAATTCATGTATTTATTGTTTATATAATAAAAATAAAATAAAGGAGGTAAATAACAAATGGAAAAATTAATTCATTGATTTCAATCGTTCCACACGATCCCTCGGGCCAAAAACTTATCCCCATTAGTGCTGTTTCACTGCTTCGCCGAAATAGGCCTCTCCGAAGAAGGTCTGTTGTAGATAAATTTGACCTGGCTTTCCTTCGGCTGGGCCATCCAAGACTCTGGGAGCTACGTCAGCCCCAATAATCATATCATATGGGGTGGAGATGTACCACTGCGGGTCCGCTAATACAGCATGATGACGGTTACGTCGTATCCAATCGCTGCGTACGTTGGATGGTGGAGTATCGCGGAATACATACGTCTCCAGTGCACACATCGCTGGAAGTTTTTTGTGGTCGTGTAAGCGGTGACCTAAGGTGACCCATGTCCTGTTGTGTTGGATGGCACAGCCGAGCTCTCGCGCTAGTGGTTCGTGAATAGACGTGCGCGCAGCGTTCGGATTGATTTTGGCTCGTACCTTGTGGCACCGTGAAGACGCTTGATGCGGGTAGAGCTTCACGATGGCAGTCATCGGTAGCCACTCGTGATCGGGATCTACAGGGTGCAGCAAGGTGTTGTGCAGGCGGTGGCATCGTTTGCACCGGTCAATACTATGGTACTCGCTTATGGTGTGCGACTGGGCCAAGCAACATTTGCAGAGCTCATGCTCCATCACCGTTCTCCGCTTAATTTCCGTCCGCATCGTCAGGAATCGGGTACATTGCCTGATTGCATGTAGGCGGTGACACAGTGGGCACCCGTAATTAGTGTCGAACCAAGCGCCTTCTGCCATAGTACTCTGGAAAAGGTGGATAAATTTAATATAACGGTAAGCAGGTTAATGGGCCAAAGAAAATGGAACGTGTGTCAATGAAGTAAATTTATAGATCGCATTGATTCGGTAGGCGGACCAATTTATGAATTGGCCTCGTAATCGTGCCATTTTGAGTTTTAATGTCCACTACTCGAACTCGTGTGTCTTTGCCGGGATACAATTTAATAACTCGGCCTAAACGCCATTCGGTGGGGCAAAGAGCTTCGTTACGTAGAACAACAAGGTCGTTTTCTTTCAAATTTGTTTGAGGAAATTTCCATTTCGTACGTTTATGCAGCTCCTTTAAGTATTCGTCTTTCCATCGACGACAGACTTCGTGCTGCATAGCTTTAACTTTGCGCCAACGATTAGTAATGCTTACCGCCAAATTGAGCTCTTCGGGCTCGGCGGGCGTGAGCAATGCAGAACCAATCAAAAAATGACCAGGTGTAAGAGCAGCCAAATCTCCTACATCTTCTGACAAAGGGCCTAGTGGACGCGAATTGAGGCATGCTTCGATGGTGGCCAACAGAGTTGAAAATTCTTCAAAGGTGTATTTTAGTTGGCCAGCCATCTTTTTCAAATGGGTCTTACAACTTTTTACTCCCGCCTCCCAGAGTCCGCCCATATGAGGAGCAGCAGCGGGAATAAAGTGCCAATTTAAGCGTCGATGTCCGTATTTTTCGACGACAGTATCACGTAACTCCCTGACGTGTTTTTCGAAATTTACGTCGATTTCTTTCGCCGCGCCAACGAAATTTCTGCCATTATCGGAGTAGACGCAATTAGGGCAGCCTCGACGAGCGACAAAACGAGCCAAAGCAGCTAAAAATGCGGAGGATGACAGATCACTAACGGCTTCGAGGTGAATCGCCTTAGTTGCGAAACAAACGAAGAGACACACGTAACCTTTCGTAATTCGACAGTACCGACCAGTGAAGCTTTTAATTTCAAATGGACCAGCAAAATCGACGCCAGTGTTTGCGAAAGGGCGACTCAGTGTGGTTCTTTCTTTGGGCAACGCAGCCATAATTTGTCCCTGTCTCATTTTTCGATGCAATACACATTCTTTACAATTATTTATGCATGTTTTTATCAAGTTCCTGGCCTTAAGTATCCAACATTCGTGTCGAATAACGCTATGGACTAGGCTTAAGCCGCCATGGTGAACCAATTTATGAATAAAACGCACGTACAGTCGTGATAAGGTACTACCATAGGCTAAGATTATCGGATGGCGTTCATTATAAGACAAACTAGATGAGGAGGCAAGGCGGCCATTGGCACGTATTATTTGATGCTCATCTAGAAAGGGCGTAAGAGACAATAGAGGGCTATTCTTTTCGACGCAATTTTTATCACGCAGGCTCTTGAGATCGTTCGCGAGGTATATCTCTTGAGATAGCTGAAATAGGCGATTTCTTACAAAGAGCAACTCTTCTGCCGAAAGTTTTAGTGTCGACAACTGGGCCTTAATATTTGAGGTCTTTCGCGCAGCATTGAAAAAACGAAATATGTAGGCGATTACATGTGTAGCTCTAGGCAAATCAGAGAACCTATCCAGTATATCTTCCTTTTCCGCAGATCTAGTAATGAAAGCTTGGACATTTTTTCGTTCTTCAGCGGTTTCGAATTCTAATGTGGAGGATGGCCAAGACGATTTTTCTAGTTTCAGCCATTCTGGGCCATTCCACCAAAGTTTGCAGTCTTTCAACTCCGCAGGGGTCAGCCCCCGGGTTGCTAGATCTGCAGGATTGTCTTGCGACCCTACGTGGTGCCAGTTTCTATTGCCGACCTTTTCTAATATCAGCGCAACTCTGTTGGCTACGAAAGTTTTCCAACTGCATGGGGGTTTTTTGAGCCATGCCAGCACTATCGTCGAATCGGACCACAGATACAGCGTATAATTTTTCAAGGAAAACTGAGGCATAATGCTGTCGATCAGCCTAGCTAATAGCACTGCGCCACACAATTCTAAGCGTGGTATGGAGGGTTTTTTGATTGGGGCCACTTTCGTCTTTGAAACTAATAAGTGCGAAACTACTGCATCCCCTGCTTGAACTCTAACATATAAATTTGCTGCATACGCCCACTCTGACGCATCGCAGAAGCCATGGAACTCTATGAACGCAGTTGTAGTATATTGGATCCACCTCGGAACCCTAAGCTCTGTAATATCGTTGTATCGACTAACAAATGCCTGCCAATTTCGTAACGAAACTTCGCTGATATTATCATCCCAGCCTATTTTATCGAGCCACATTTGCTGCATCAATATTTTTGCAGTTATGATAACTGGCGCCAGCCATCCGGCAGGATCAAAGAGCCTAGCTATTGTCGAAAGTACTTCTCTTTTACTATACGAAGACTTAAGTGGAATTTTCTCTGCCGTGAAATAAAAGTAATCAGCTGAAGCATTCCATCGAATGCCTAGAGTCTTTGCGTTACTTTTATCATCGAACCTTAAAAAATGCTCATCTAATAAGTGCTCAGTGGGCAACCCTTCTAAAATTGCCTTCATATTAGAAGTCCATTTCCTTAAATCAAACCCAGCGGACTGTAAAATAGATATAAGTTGATTTCGGGCCTCTAAAATATCTGGCAAACTATGAGCACCTACTAGCGCGTCGTCCACGTACATGGACTCTCTCAGAATTCTAGCACCTACTGGGTAATACCGCTCTTCGTCGTCTGCTAACTGTAACAGAGTTCTAAGGGCCAAATAAGGAGCACAATTTACGCCAAAGGTCACCGTTTTAAGCTTGTAATCTTGTATCTCTTCATCAGGAGAGCTACGATACACAATTTGTTGAAAGCGAGTGTGTTCAGGGTTAACGAGAATCTATCTGTACATTTTCGAGATATCTGCGTTAAAGACATACTTAAAAAATCTCCATTTCAGTATCAGCAGAACCAAGTCTTTTTGCAGAATAGGGCCTACATGTAATATGTCATTCAAACTTTTACCGCTAGGCGTGATGCTGGAGGCATTAAATACCACTCTTAGTTTTGTTGTGGTACTTTCCGGTTTGAAAACACCATGATGGGGCAAATAATAACTTGGGCCAGCTACAGGACTTTGAATTCTTTCCATATGTGCCAAAGTTAAATATTCTTTAACGACCTCATCATACAACGTTTTGTTCTGGGGCTTTCGCAACAATGAACTTTCGCTTCTATTGAATTGACTCAGAGCTATGTGCCTATTTGGACCAAGTGATGAAATGGAAGCCTTAAAGGGCAAATTCACTATATACCTCCCTTCAGCATTTCTCACAGTGGTAGAACAAAATATTTTTTCACACAGTTTATCCTCTTCTGAGACCACACGATTTTGAGAAATTTCTTCCAGTTCCCAAAATTTTGTCAGCTGTTCATCGATAGATACTTTAGTAAAATGAGTGAGCCTGACAGTACTATTATGACTTGTGGGACCAGTTACCACCCAGCCAAAGATAGTTTCTTGCGCCACCAATGACTCAAAAATACCATGATGTACGCCATTGCATATAATTGATGGGTATACATCACCCCCTAACAGCATATCAACCGAGCCACTTCTATAAAATGCTGGATCCGCATAATCCAAATTCGGTAGATTAAAGTTTTTATTAGGGGTAAACGACATAGTTGGAACATTTCCAGTGACTTGAGGGACCACCAAAGCAGAAACTTTCAAACTCAAATCGGGATTTATTAAAGAAGACACGGAAAAACTGGCCATTTTGCTAACTCTGCTAACAACTTCTCCACCTAGACCTGCGACCTCAGCTGCTACGGGTACGGTGGACAACTTGAGCAACTTACAAATTTTTTCAGATATAAAACTCTCATCTGAACATGGATCAATTAACGCTCGCACTTTAAAATTGGAGCCATTATTGTTAATATTAACCCATGCAGTAGCCAGTAAAACCTTTTTTGAAACTGAATGGTGGTGGTTTTGAGCAACATTCGAAGCAGCATTCAAAGCATAAGCAGCGCTAGATGTAGAAGGCCCATCAATTATTTGGGCGGAAAACTGCGATTTATTTTTTGATGGTTCATAATTTTCCTGAGCCCTTTGCGCCGGTTTATTAACAAACTCTCTATGTAAAAGGATGTGATGTTTCTTTTTACACTTCGAGCAACCGTTATTACTAGGACAATCACCAAATAAATGCCCTCCTTTCAGGCAGTTGAAGCAGTATCTGAATTTTCTCAAACTTGACACGCGATTTTTATAATCCATGCTCAAAAATTTTACGCAAGAGCTTAGTTCATGGGCCTGTTTGCATAATCTACATTGTGGTACATTTACCTTAGTATGATGTGCCTTTAATTGCTTGGACCTAATTGAATTGTGATTAGCAAAATAGCCGCTGGTTTGGGGACCACTGGCACGAATATTCGAAACGCTTTCAAGAGCCCCGAACCTATCAGTCAGAAAATCATTTATTTCTTTCCATTTAGGAATCTCAGTCTTATTTTTAACAGACTGTTCCCACAAATTCAATGTTTGCTCGGGAAGCCTAATGGAACAATGAAACACAAACAATGGTTCCCACGCATCGATATCAATATTGTATAACCTCAACGTAGACATACAATTATTTATTTCTCTTTGGAGCCGCTTAATTTCCGAAGCAGATTCCTCTTGACAATGAGCCAAATTATATAATAAACTCATCTGCCCATTGAATAGTACCCGTTTATTTTCGTAGGTGGCTTTTAAATTTCCCCAAGCAATCGCGAAATTATCAGCGGTTACAGTGATGTTTCTGTTAACCTCACGCGCATCACCACTTGTCTTTTGAAAAAGATAACATAATTTTTCTACAGGCCCTAAACGTGCATTATTTATATAAATTGTAGTAAATAAATCTCTAAATGTGGGCCATGATTCGTAATCGCCCCGAAAAACCTCAATGTCGCATGCTTGTACCGGAATGGGAAAACTGTGATTGGGAACCACTGAAGTGGAAGCTTCTACATTGTCCTTGCGCAACCCACGGCTGGCTCTCGCTAAAATGTTTACGCATTTCACATGCACCTTATGGGCCTGGCTATGTGTCTTGGTGATCGACACTCCTTCTTTCTTTTTTTCCCCTGAGTCATTTGCGCATAGCTCGTAAATTGTCCTATATGTCGTCCATAATCTGCCTAACTCTTCTTTTTCACATTCTATGGCTTCCATTGTATAAACTGAGAAATCTTCCCCTTTGAGCCTTTTCTCAAATGCTAAGATCTCTTCTACTATTTCTGTAAATTCCTCTATTGACGCCATTATAACTTTGTGTTTAGAAAAGTTTAAAGCTGCCTTTATTTAGAGGTTATTTCTCCACAAAAAAAAATTGGGGTTACCTTGAACCAACAACTAAATAAAAGATGGCCACTCAAAATCAATAAAAAATGTCGCTTTGAACAACAAAAGGCAGATAAATCACGCGGCTTAATTTTGATCTATTTGTTTAAGTGCCAACAACAAAAATTAACGGGTCAAGTTAACGGTGATCGTAAAAATTATCACGCGATTTCAGTGAGCTGACAAATGGTAAAAATGGCTACCAAATCATACGATTTCCAGGCGATTTAATTTGAAGTATAATTACACAAAGAGCCATAGAAATAAATTTCATATAACCGCCGTAAATTTACGATGCTTTTTATGCTTTGGTTCTTTGTGCCACACAACAGAAATGAGTCAAGCAAATTAAATGAGCCACACAAACTTTGAGACACGTTTCTTCACTTTTATTCACAAAAATTTCAAATTCAGAACTACGTACCTCGATTGCTGCTACACTTAATTTCTGGCTGGATTCCTTTAGCGGAGAAGGACCAAATGTTACTCTGAGGGTGCTGATATCATCCCTGACTGCTGGCAACCACCTGATGATTTGGGGCCCACACTAGTATCAAGGAGGAAAACGAGTCTTTGCCTTTTGTTTTAATTATAATTGTATTTTATTTTCGTTTCCTTAATTCCTTTTAATATTTTATTTACACTGCACGTTAATTTATTTTATTTTAATTTATAAACAACAAGAACACCACCAATTCGCCTGTTGTATCGCTGTTCAAAAAAATACCAAGTGAAGTGTTCGACGGTGAAAGTTATCAATAGCCGGCTAAAATTGCCCGAAGCCGATAAAAACTGGCGGCGGCAGGTGCATTCGGGCGGAGAGTCCAGAGGAGCCAAGTATTATAGGGATCTACACGTGCGAATTCTGTCGATGGGTTTACAAACAACTGAATATCGTTTACACGTATTCCTGACATGAACAATATATATATATATATATATATATATATATATATATATATATATATATATATATATATATATATATATATATATATATATATATATATATATATATATATATATATGTATATATAAAAAGAGATTCAGTTAAATTAAAAATTTTGATAAATATGTATTGGGGTCAATTTTTAAAACTGGTGATAAATATTGTACTTGTCATGTCCAGTGGAAAAGTTTTCAAATAATAAATGCAATAGTTTTGGATATTATAATGCAGGTGTTTCTAACCGCAGAAGGAGGGACTAGAACGCAAATTTTTTCTCTTAATAGAGGACAACAAATGCCAACAAATATTCCAATATTTCAATTTAGTCACAATCAACATATAAAAATTGAGGTTATTGGTGGTATGATATCACTAGCCGGAACAGTCTATGAGGGTGGTTTTAAAGATATAAATGTATACTCATACAAACCATCATGAGTTTATAGTGAAATAGATGAACATGTTTTTAGTGATGCAACTAAATCTTATAATGATAAGACTGGTATCCGCTCATTGAATAAAAATCAACAAAAACCTCCCCTCCCTCAAAAAAATGGTTAATAATAGTATAGTTAAGAAAGCAGCTGGTGGTGCTAGCGGTGGTGAGGACTCATTTCAATATGAAGATTATTAAATTAGTATATAAATATGAGAAACAATTCTTATCATCTCATTCAAATTTATATCGCTTACTTAAGAACATATATATTAAAAAGAAAAACTAAAATGAAAAATATTTTTAGCATATTGTTTTCATACATATATCTATATCATACAAGTGTTTTCAGCTTCATTACCTATTGATTTGAGTGAAAATGAACTTAAAAATACAGAATTTGCAATTAAATTACCAAATAATGATACTGTGAGCATACAACTAAATTTCAAACTTTTAAAGTTTAATAATGATTTAAATAAAAACATCGAGTCAACAACAAAAGCAGAATATAAATCAAACGAAGAACAAGAAGACTCCCCACCACCTATAAATCAATCTTTTACTGTTGAACAAGCTATTGAAACATTTAGGCAAGATTTAGTAAAAAAAGAAAAAAATATTGCAGGAATAATTGAAAGTTCGGCTCCATTTTATAGGCATTTTCAACTTCAATACAAAGATAATATAAAGTTGAGAATTCGTTGTACATATGACAGCAATTACTTGAAACGTCGATTAAATATTTCATGTTTCGAATACCGTCAAGTTGAATACGAGAGAATTTTAAGTAATGGTGAAATTGAAGCGGTTTCTAAGGATGATACTACATACCGATCCGATATAACATTAATCAACATTCAAGATTATACACATGATTTGGATATGGAAATATTATAAATTAACTAATATGATGAAATACATTTACTACTACTTATTATAAACATTGTTGTTGATGTGTTAAGAAGATTTATTTAACATAAATAAAAAAATTAAAATAAGAAAAATAATGAATAATCAGTTTTATTCGAAAATTTTACATGACTTCTTGAATGAAGAAAGGTTTTTGTGGTACGAACATGAGATTATTTTGAAGAAATTAAAAACTCAATTCGATGAATATGCATTTTATAAGAAAAGTAAATCAAAATTTGGATATCATTACACCAATTGTGTGTGGTTCAACAATGAAACAACTTGTGGACCTGATACCTGTAAATGTTCCCTTATCGATAAAAGTTGGGAACAAGCATTATGTATAATGAATTTTTATAATAATTTAAAAACATAGACTTTATAAACAGTTCTACAGTCGTCGTTGTGACTTGATTAGTATTACACAATGTCTGAGGAGAGAATATTAGTTGTAGATGTACAAGGTTTTTATCTCAACAATAAATTCATCGAAAAAGAACTGAGTATTTCAATTAACGATACACAAGCACAAACATTTATTATTAAACCACCTTTTCCATATTCATTGTTGACAACAAAAGAAAAAGATTCAATTAATTGGCTTTATAATCATCATCATGGATTAAAATGGAAAGATGGCGATTCAACCTTAACAAATATTGTGGAATATTATATGGCGCATGTTAAAGATAAAAATTTTATTTATTATGCTAAATAGAACAAATTAAGTGGATTCAAAATATTTTTAAGGATAAAATTAATTTTTATAACCTAGATGATCTAAATTGTCCAAATTTAAAAACATTATATCAAAATGATAAATCTGTAAATGTTTGTTGTTATCATAGAAAATATTGTATATGTGCTCAAAAAAATGTAATACTCTTAAGAAAGTTTATTAAATCAAATATTAATAAAGAAAACATAAAATTATAAAAGACATTTTTTGATTTATTATTTAACACTTAAATCAGATAAAATAATCATCAAACATCAGTTCATTCTGAATACTTGAAATGTCAATAACAATATCTTTAAACGGAAACACTTCAACTCTGGTTGGAGAATATTTTCCTCCAATTGAACTCCCTACAAAATATGTTTGTGGACTTATTGATTTTGTAACATTCAATTCCATACCCAATGTAGATGTTCACAACAATTTGTTTCATATAGGAAATCATATTATTACTATTCCGGTTGGTTCATATGAACTTGAGGATATTGATTTTTTCTTAAACTCAAGCTTAAAAAATATTGATGAATCAATTTATCTAATAATTGAAGCTAACAATAACACACTTAAAACTGAAGTAACCTCATCAATGGATATAGATTTTTCACAACCAAACAGTATAGGAAAGTTGCTCGGACTTAGCAAAAGAAAATTAGAAGTAAATTCAACTGAATATTATAACACTGATCAAAATCTTCAAAATGATAAATCTGTGGAAGTGATGATTGTAGATATTAATCAATTGAATACTACAAGGTTATTTGAATCTGACTTACCTGCACATATTACGGATGTTAATACAATACGCATTGAAAGCAACTTAACAACCGGATCATTTATTAATAATACTTCGAATCATGCTATTCATGAATTTCCTCTTGATGTTCCTCCAGGATATAAAATAAGCGAAAAACCTCGAAATGTTATTTATTTTCCCGTCAACTGTCAGCAAATAAACAACATAACGATTAGAATCTTAAATCAAGACGGTGAACTTATAAATTTTAGAAGAGAAAAAATCACTCTTAGACTCCACTTCAAACCAGAATAATGATCATTTACAATAAAAACGTAATGCAAATAGGATTTCCATTCAATCCCTCATCAACTCACATTCGAGAAAGTATAAAAAATAAAAACCCGTTAACATCATATAATACAGAATACTTAAAATCATTAGGATTTAATATTCAACCATGAATGAAATACTAAATGTCCTTCAAAAACCTATATATGATGAGAGTATTGTAAAAAGAGAATATCATAGTTACTCTCCATATCTAAAATCATTCAACAACAATGATGAAATTCGTATACCAATTCAAAATCAGGATCTCTTTGTCTTACCAAGTGAGAGTATGATTTACATTCATGGTTTTATAGTAAAGAAGGAAGCAAACAAAGAGGTTCCAGCTATAGATGTGAAATTTAAAAACAACTTTGTTTCATATTTGTTTGATGAAATTCGTTATGAAATTAATGGTTTTGAAGTTAATCGTACACGCAAACTTGGAATTTCATCCACCATGAAAAATTTTGTATCATTGAATAAGGCTGAAAGTGCTACACTAAAAAACGCTGGTTGGTGTCTTAACGAAACTTATGTTTTAGAAAAAAGTCATTTTAGCTGTTGTATACCTCTGAAAATGTTGATGGGGTTTGCTGAAGATTATAACAAAATACTATTAAATTCGAAACATGAGCTCATTCTTCAACGTTCTACATCCGATGAGAGATCATATTATTCTACAAATACAACTGATCAGTTGAAATTAACAATTCTGGATATAACATGGAAAATGCCGCATATTCAATTATCGGACTTTGCAAAATTGGAAATGTTTAAGATAATCAACAGCAAAAATTCTATACCAATTGCATTTCGTAGTTGGGATTGTCATGTAAATCCTGCACTACCAACGAATACAAAGGTTTTATGGAATGTGAAGCTTTCTCCACAAAACGAAAGACCACGATTTTTTATAATTGGTTTACAAAAAGTGAAAAGTAAAGAACAAGAAAATATATTTGATCATTGTAATATCTCTAATTTAAAAGTATATCTAAACTCAGAGTCATATCCATATGATGATTTAAATAATCGTTTTGAAAATGGTCAGTATTCTGTACTATATAATATGTATGCAAAATTTCAACAAAGCTTTTACATGCGAGAACCTGAACCATTGCTGGATGTTAAGGATTACAAGTCTTTCGCACCGCTTATTGTTGTTGATGTTTCACATCAAAATGAAACTGTTAAAATTGGACCTATTGATGTACGAATTAAATTTGATACTGAAGCAAACAAACCAATTCCAGAAAAAACATCAGCATACTGTTTAGTTATTCATGATCGCTTAATCGAATACTCACCTCTAACAAGTGAAATTAGAAAAATTATTTAAATGTTAAATTATAAAATGTTTATATATATATATATATATATATATATATATATATATATATTATATATATATATATATATATATATATATATATATATATATATATATATATATATATATATATATATATATATATATATATATATATATATATATATATATATATATATATATATATATATATATATATATATATATATATATATATATATATATATATATATATATATATATATATATATATATATATATATATATATATATATATATATATATATATATATATATATATATATATATATATATATATAAACATTTTATAATTTAACATTTAAATAATTTTTCTAATTTCACTTATTAGAGGTGAGTATTCGATTAAGCGATCATGAATAACTAAACAGTATGCTGATGTTTTTTCTGGAATTGGTTTGTTTGCTTCAGTATCAAATTCAATTCGTACATCAATAGGTCCAATTTTAACAGTTTCATTTTGATGTGAAACATCAACAACAATAAGCGGTGCGAAAGACTTGTAATCCTTAACATCCAGCAATGGTTCAGGTTCTCGCATGTAAAAGCTTTGTTGAAATTTTGCATACATATTATATAGTACAGAATACTGACCATTTTCAAAACGATTATTTAAATCATCATATGGATATGACTCTGAGTTTAGATATACTTTTAAATTAGAGATATTACAATGATCAAATATATTTTCTTGTTCTTTACTTTTCACTTTTTGTAAACCAATTATAAGAAATCGTGGTCTTTCGTTTTGTGGAGAAAGCTTCACATTCCATAAAACCTTTGTATTCGTTGGTAGTGCAGGATTTACATGACAATCCCAACTACGAAATGCAATTGGTATAGAATTTTTGCTGTTGATTATCTTAAACATTTCCAATTTTGCAAAGTCCGATAATTGAATATGAGGCATTTTCCATGTTATATCCAGAATTGTTCATTTCAACTGATCAGTTGTATTTGTAGAATAATATGATCTCTCATCGGATGTAGAACGTTGAAGAATGAGCTCATGTTTCGAATTTAATAGTATTTTGTTATAATCTTCAGCAAACCCCATCAACATTTTCAGAGGTATACAACAGCTAAAATGACTTTTTTCTAAAACATAAGTTTCGTTAAGACACCAACCAGCGTTTTTTAGTGTAGCACTTTCAGCCTTATTAAATGATACAAAATTTTTCATGGTGGATGAAATTCCAAGTTTGCGTGTACGATCAACTTCAAAACCATTAATTTCATAACGAATTTCATCAAACAAATATGAAACAAAGTTGTTTTTAAATTTCACATCTATAGCTGGAACTTCTTTGTTTGCTTCCTTCTTTACTATAAAACCATGAATGTAAATCATACTCTCACTTGGTAAGACAAAGAGATCCTGATTTTGAATTGGTATACGAATTTCATCATTGTTGTTGAATGATTTTAGATATGGAGAGTAACTATGATATTCTCTTTTTACAATACTCTCATCATATATAGGTTTTTGAAGGACATTTAGTATTTCATTCATGGTTGAAGATTAAATCCTAATGATTTTAAGTATTCTGTATTATATGATGTTAACGGGTTTTTATTTTTTATACTTTCTCGAATGTGAGTTGATGAGGGATTGAATGGAAATCCTATTTGCATTACGTTTTTATTGTAAATGATCATTATTCTGGTTTGAAGTGGAGTCTAAGAGTGATTTTTTCTCTTCTAAAATTTATAAGTTCACCGTCTTGATTTAAGATTCTAATCGTTATGTTGTTTATTTGCTGACAGTTGACGGGAAAATAAATAACATTTCGAGGTTTTTCGCTTATTTTATAACCTGGAGGAACATCAAGAGGAAATTCATGAATAGCATGATTCGAAGTATTATTAATAAATGATCCGGTTGTTAAGTTGCTTTCAATGCGTATTGTATTAACATCCGTAATATGTGCAGGTAAGTCAGATTCAAATAACCTTGTAGTATTCAATTGATTAATATCTACAATCATCACTTCCACAGATTTATCATTTTGAAGATTTTGATCAGTGTTATAATATTCAGTTGAATTTACTTCTAATTTTCTTTTGCTAAGTCCGAGCAACTTTCCTATACTGTTTGGTTGTGAAAAATCTATATCCATTGATGAGGTTACTTCAGTTTTAAGTGTGTTATTGTTAGCTTCAATTATTAGATAAATTGATTCATCAATATTTTTTAAGCTTGAGTTTAAGAAAAAATCAATATCCTCAAGTTCATATGAACCAACCGGAATAGTAATAATATGATTTCCTATATGAAACAAATTGTTGTGAACATCTACATTGGGTATGGAATTGAATGTTACAAAATCAATAAGTCCACAAACATATTTTGTAGGGAGTTCAATTGGAGGAAAATATTCTCCAACCAGAGTTGAAGTGTTTCCGTTTAAAGATATTGTTATTGACATTTCAAGTATTCAGAATGAACTGATGTTTGATGATTATTTTATCTGATTTAAGTGTTAAATAATAAATCAAAAAATGTCTTTTATAATTTTATGTTTTCTTTATTAATATTTGATTTAATAAACTTTCTTAAGAGTATTACATTTTTTTGAGCACATATACAATATTTTCTATGATAACAACAAACATTTACAGATTTATCATTTTGATATAATGTTTTTAAATTTGGACAATTTAGATCATCTAGGTTATAAAAATTAATTTTATCCTTAAAAATATTTTGAATCCACTTAATTTTTTCTAATCCTTTAGCATAATAAATAAAATTTTTATCTTTAACATGCGCCATATAATATTCCACAATATTTGTTAAGGTTGAATCGCCATCTTTCCATTTTAATCCATGATGATGATTATAAAGCCAATTAATTGAATCTTTTTCTTTTGTTGTCAACAATGAATATGGAAAAGGTGGTTTAATAATAAATGTTTGTGCTTGTGTATCGTTAATTGAAATACTCAGTTCTTTTTCGATGAATTTATTGTTGAGATAAAAACCTTGTACATCTACAACTAATATTCTCTCCTCAGACATTGTGTAATACTAATCAAGTCACAACGACGACTGTAGAACTGTTTATAAAGTCTATGTTTTTAAATTATTATAAAAATTCATTATACATAATGCTTGTTCCCAACTTTTATCGATAAGGGAACATTTACAGGTATCAGGTCCACAAGTTGTTTCATTGTTGAACCACACACAATTGGTGTAATGATATCCAAATTTTGATTTACTTTTCTTATAAAATGCATATTCATCGAATTGAGTTTTTAATTTCTTCAAAATAATCTCATGTTCATACCACAAAAACCTTTCTTCATTCAAGAAGTCATGTAAAATTTTCGAATAAAACTGATTATTCATTATTTTTCTTATTTTAATTTTTTTATTTATGTTAAATAAATCTTCTTAACACATCAACAACAATGTTTATATTAAGTAGTAGTAAATGTATTTCATCATATTAGTTAATTTATAATATTTCCATATCCAAATCATGTGTATAATCTTGAATGTTGATTAATGTTATATCGGATCGGTATGTAGTATCATCCTTAGAAACCGCTTCAATTTCACCATTACTTAAAATTCTCTCGTATTCAACTTGACGGTATTCGAAACATGAAATATTTAATCGACGTTTCAAGTAATTGCTGTCATATGTACAACGAATTCCCAACTTTATATTATCTTTGTATTGAAGTTGAAAATGCCTATAAAATGGAGCCGAACTTTCAATTATTCCTGCAATATTTTTTTCTTTTTTTACTAAATCTTGCCTAAATGTTTCAATAGCTTGTTCAACAGTAAAAGATTGATTTATAGGTGGTGGGGAGTCTTCTTGTTCTTCGTTTGATTTATATTCTGCTTTTGTTGTTGACTCGATGTTTTTATTTAAATCATTATTAAACTTTAAAAGTTTGAAATTTAGTTGTATGCTCACAGTATCATTATTTGGTAATTTAATTGCAAATTCTGTATTTTTAAGTTCATTTTCACTCAAATCAATAGGTAATGAAGCTGAAAACACTTGTATGATATAGATATATGTATGAAAACAATATGCTAAAAAGATTTTTCATTTTAGTTTTTCTTTTTAATATATATGTTCTTAAGTAAGCGATATAAATTTGAATGAGATGATAAGAATTGTTTCTCATATTTATATACTAATTTAATAATCTTCATATTGAAATGAGTCCTCACCACCGCTAGCACCACCAGCTGCTTTCTTAACTATACTATTATTAACCATTTTTTGAGGGAGGGGAGGTTTTTGTTGATTTTTATTCAATGAGCGGATACCAGTCTTATCATTATAAGATTTAGTTGCATCACTAAAAACATGTTCATCTATTTCACTATAAACTCATGATGGTTTGTATGAGTATACATTTATATCTTTAAAACCACCCTCATAGACTGTTCCGGCTAGTGATATCATACCACCAATAACCTCAATTTTTATATGTTGATTGTGACTAAATTGAAATATTGGAATATTTGTTGGCATTTGTTGTCCTCTATTAAGAGAAAAAATTTGCGTTCTAGTCCCTCCTTCTGCGGTTAGAAACACCTGCATTATAATATCCAAAACTATTGCATTTATTATTTGAAAACTTTTCCACTGGACATGACAAGTACAATATTTATCACCAGTTTTAAAAATTGACCCCAATACATATTTATCAAAATTTTTAATTTAACTGAATCTCTTTTTATATATACATATATATATATATATATATATATATATATATATATATATATATATATATATATATATATATATATATATATATATATATATATATATATATATATATATATATATATATATATATATATATATATATATATATATATATATATATATATATATATATATATATATATATATATATATATATATATATATATATATATATATATATATATATTGTTCATGTCAGGAATACGTGTAAACGATATTCAGTTGTTTGTAAACCCATCGACAGAATTCGCACGTGTAGATCCCTATAATACTTGGCTCCTCTGGACTCTCCGCCCGAATGCACCTGCCGCCGCCAGTTTTTATCGGCTTCGGGCAATTTTAGCCGCCTATTGATAACTTTCACCGTCGAACACTTCACTTGGTATTTTTTTGAACAGCGATACAACAGGCGAATTGGTGGTGTTCTTGTTGTTTATAAATTAAAATAAAATAAATTAACGTGCAGTGTAAATAAAATATTAAAAGGAATTAAGGAAACGAAAATAAAATACAATTATAATTAAAACAAAAGGCAAAGACTCGTTTTCCTCCTTGATACTAGTGTGGGCCCCAAATCATCAGGTGGTTGCCAGCAGTCAGGGATGATATCAGCACCCTCAGAGTAACATTTGGTCCTTCTCCGCTAAAGGAATCCAGCCAGAAATTAAGTGTAGCAGCAATCGAGGTACGTAGTTCTGAATTTGAAATTTTTGTGAATAAAAGTGAAGAAACGTGTCTCAAAGTTTGTGTGGCTCATTTACTTTGCTTGACTCATTTCTGTTGTGTGGCACAAAGAACCAAAGCATAAAAAGCATCGTAAATTTACGGCGGTTATATGAAATTTATTTCTATGGCTCTTTGTGTAATTATACTTCAAATTAAATCGCCTGGAAATCGTATGATTAGGTAGCCATTTTTACCATTTGTCAGCTCACTGAAATCGCGTGATAATTTTTACGATCACCGTTAACTTGACCCGTTAATTTTTGTTGTTGGCACTTAAACAAATAGATCAAAATTAAGCCGCGTGATTTATCTGCCTTTTGTTGTTCAAAGCGACATTTTTTATTGATTTTGAGTGGCCATCTTTTATTTAGTTGTTGGTTCAAGGTAACCCCAATTTTTTTTTGTGGAGAAATAACCTCTAAATAAAGGCAGCTTTAAACTTTTCTAAACACAAAGTTATAATGGCGTCAATAGAGGAATTTACAGAAATAGTAGAAGAGATCTTAGCATTTGAGAAAAGGCTCAAAGGGGAAGATTTCTCAGTTTATACAATGGAAGCCATAGAATGTGAAAAAGAAGAGTTAGGCAGATTATGGACGACATATAGGACAATTTACGAGCTATGCGCAAATGACTCAGGGGAAAAAAAGAAAGAAGGAGTGTCGATCACCAAGACACATAGCCAGGCCCATAAGGTGCATGTGAAATGCGTAAACATTTTAGCGAGAGCCAGCCGTGGGTTGCGCAAGGACAATGTAGAAGCTTCCACTTCAGTGGTTCCCAATCACAGTTTTCCCATTCCGGTACAAGCATGCGACATTGAGGTTTTTCGGGGCGATTACGAATCATGGCCCACATTTAGAGATTTATTTACTACAATTTATATAAATAATGCACGTTTAGGGCCTGTAGAAAAATTATGTTATCTTTTTCAAAAGACAAGTGGTGATGCGCGTGAGGTTAACAGAAACATCACTGTAACCGCTGATAATTTCGCGATTGCTTGGGGAAATTTAAAAGCCACCTACGAAAATAAACGGGTACTATTCAATGGGCAGATGAGTTTATTATATAATTTGGCTCATTGTCAAGAGGAATCTGCTTCGGAAATTAAGCGGCTCCAAAGAGAAATAAATAATTGTATGTCTACGTTGAGGTTATACAATATTGATATCGATGCGTGGGAACCATTGTTTGTGTTTCATTGTTCCATTAGGCTTCCCGAGCAAACATTGAATTTGTGGGAACAGTCTGTTAAAAATAAGACTGAGATTCCTAAATGGAAAGAAATAAATGATTTTCTGACTGATAGGTTCGGGGCTCTTGAAAGCGTTTCGAATATTCGTGCCAGTGGTCCCCAAACCAGCGGCTATTTTGCTAATCACAATTCAATTAGGTCCAAGCAATTAAAGGCACATCATACTAAGGTAAATGTACCACAATGTAGATTATGCAAACAGGCCCATGAACTAAGCTCTTGCGTAAAATTTTTGAGCATGGATTATAAAAATCGCGTGTCAAGTTTGAGAAAATTCAGATACTGCTTCAACTGCCTGAAAGGAGGGCATTTATTTGGTGATTGTCCTAGTAATAACGGTTGCTCGAAGTGTAAAAAGAAACATCACATCCTTTTACATAGAGAGTTTGTTAATAAACCGGCGCAAAGGGCTCAGGAAAATTATGAACCATCAAAAAATAAATCGCAGTTTTCCGCCCAAATAATTGATGGGCCTTCTACATCTAGCGCTGCTTATGCTTTGAATGCTGCTTCGAATGTTGTTCAAAACCACCACCATTCAGTTTCAAAAAAGGTTTTACTGGCTACTGCATGGGTTAATATTAACAATAATGGCTCCAATTTTAAAGTGCGAGCGTTAATTGATCCATGTTCAGATGAGAGTTTTATATCTGAAAAAATTTGTAAGTTGCTCAAGTTGTCCACCGTACCCGTAGCAGCTGAGGTCGCAGGTCTAGGTGGAGAAGTTGTTAGCAGAGTTAGCAAAATGGCCAGTTTTTCCGTGTCTTCTTTAATAAATCCCGATTTGAGTTTGAAAGTTTCTGCTTTGGTGGTCCCTCAAGTCACTGGAAATGTTCCAACTATGTCGTTTACCCCTAATAAAAACTTTAATCTACCGAATTTGGATTATGCGGATCCAGCATTTTATAGAAGTGGCTCGGTTGATATGCTGTTAGGGGGTGATGTATACCCATCAATTATATGCAATGGCGTACATCATGGTATTTTTGAGTCATTGGTGGCGCAAGAAACTATCTTTGGCTGGGTGGTAACTGGTCCCACAAGTCATAATAGTACTGTCAGGCTCACTCATTTTACTAAAGTATCTATCGATGAACAGCTGACAAAATTTTGGGAACTGGAAGAAATTTCTCAAAATCGTGTGGTCTCAGAAGAGGATAAACTGTGTGAAAAAATATTTTGTTCTACCACTGTGAGAAATGCTGAAGGGAGGTATATAGTGAATTTGCCCTTTAAGGCTTCCATTTCATCACTTGGTCCAAATAGGCACATAGCTCTGAGTCAATTCAATAGAAGCGAAAGTTCATTGTTGCGAAAGCCCCAGAACAAAACGTTGTATGATGAGGTCGTTAAAGAATATTTAACTTTGGCACATATGGAAAGAATTCAAAGTCCTGTAGCTGGCCCAAGTTATTATTTACCCCATCATGGTGTTTTCAAACCGGAAAGTACCACAACAAAACTAAGAGTGGTATTTAATGCCTCCAGCATCACGCCTAGCGGTAAAAGTTTGAATGACATATTACATGTAGGCCCTATTCTGCAAAAAGACTTGGTTCTGCTGATACTGAAATGGAGATTTTTTAAGTATGTCTTTAACGCAGATATCTCGAAAATGTACAGATAGATTCTCGTTAACCCTGAACACACTCGCTTTCAACAAATTGTGTATCGTAGCTCTCCTGATGAAGAGATACAAGATTACAGGCTTAAAACGGTGACCTTTGGCGTAAATTGTGCTCCTTATTTGGCCCTTAGAACTCTGTTACAGTTAGCAGACGACGAAGAGCGGTATTACCCAGTAGGTGCTAGAATTCTGAGAGAGTCCATGTACGTGGACGACGCGCTAGTAGGTGCTCATAGTTTGCCAGATATTTTAGAGGCCCGAAATCAACTTATATCTATTTTACAGTCCGCTGGGTTTGATTTAAGGAAATGGACTTCTAATATGAAGGCAATTTTAGAAGGGTTGCCCACTGAGCACTTATTAGATGAGCATTTTTTAAGGTTCGATGATAAAAGTAACGCAAAGACTCTAGGCATTCGATGGAATGCTTCAGCTGATTACTTTTATTTCACGGCAGAGAAAATTCCACTTAAGTCTTCGTATAGTAAAAGAGAAGTACTTTCGACAATAGCTAGGCTCTTTGATCCTGCCGGATGGCTGGCGCCAGTTATCATAACTGCAAAAATATTGATGCAGCAAATGTGGCTCGATAAAATAGGCTGGGATGATAATATCAGCGAAGTTTCGTTACGAAATTGGCAGGCATTTGTTAGTCGATACAACGATATTACAGAGCTTAGGGTTCCGAGGTGGATCCAATATACTACAACTGCGTTCATAGAGTTCCATGGCTTCTGCGATGCGTCAGAGTGGGCGTATGCAGCAAATTTATATGTTAGAGTTCAAGCAGGGGATGCAGTAGTTTCGCACTTATTAGTTTCAAAGACGAAAGTGGCCCCAATCAAAAAACCCTCCATACCACGCTTAGAATTGTGTGGCGCAGTGCTATTAGCTAGGCTGATCGACAGCATTATGCCTCAGTTTTCCTTGAAAAATTATACGCTGTATCTGTGGTCCGATTCGACGATAGTGCTGGCATGGCTCAAAAAACCCCCATGCAGTTGGAAAACTTTCGTAGCCAACAGAGTTGCGCTGATATTAGAAAAGGTCGGCAATAGAAACTGGCACCACGTAGGGTCGCAAGACAATCCTGCAGATCTAGCAACCCGGGGGCTGACCCCTGCGGAGTTGAAAGACTGCAAACTTTGGTGGAATGGCCCAGAATGGCTGAAACTAGAAAAATCGTCTTGGCCATCCTCCACATTAGAATTCGAAACCGCTGAAGAACGAAAAAATGTCCAAGCTTTCATTACTAGATCTGCGGAAAAGGAAGATATACTGGATAGGTTCTCTGATTTGCCTAGAGCTACACATGTAATCGCCTACATATTTCGTTTTTTCAATGCTGCGCGAAAGACCTCAAATATTAAGGCCCAGTTGTCGACACTAAAACTTTCGGCAGAAGAGTTGCTCTTTGTAAGAAATCGCCTATTTCAGCTATCTCAAGAGATATACCTCGCGAACGATCTCAAGAGCCTGCGTGATAAAAATTGCGTCGAAAAGAATAGCCCTCTATTGTCTCTTACGCCCTTTCTAGATGAGCATCAAATAATACGTGCCAATGGCCGCCTTGCCTCCTCATCTAGTTTGTCTTATAATGAACGCCATCCGATAATCTTAGCCTATGGTAGTACCTTATCACGACTGTACGTGCGTTTTATTCATAAATTGGTTCACCATGGCGGCTTAAGCCTAGTCCATAGCGTTATTCGACACGAATGTTGGATACTTAAGGCCAGGAACTTGATAAAAACATGCATAAATAATTGTAAAGAATGTGTATTGCATCGAAAAATGAGACAGGGACAAATTATGGCTGCGTTGCCCAAAGAAAGAACCACACTGAGTCGCCCTTTCGCAAACACTGGCGTCGATTTTGCTGGTCCATTTGAAATTAAAAGCTTCACTGGTCGGTACTGTCGAATTACGAAAGGTTACGTGTGTCTCTTCGTTTGTTTCGCAACTAAGGCGATTCACCTCGAAGCCGTTAGTGATCTGTCATCCTCCGCATTTTTAGCTGCTTTGGCTCGTTTTGTCGCTCGTCGAGGCTGCCCTAATTGCGTCTACTCCGATAATGGCAGAAATTTCGTTGGCGCGGCGAAAGAAATCGACGTAAATTTCGAAAAACACGTCAGGGAATTACGTGATACTGTCGTCGAAAAATACGGACATCGACGCTTAAATTGGCACTTTATTCCCGCTGCTGCTCCTCATATGGGCGGACTCTGGGAGGCGGGAGTAAAAAGTTGTAAGACCCATTTGAAAAAGATGGCTGGCCAACTAAAATACACCTTTGAAGAATTTTCAACTCTGTTGGCCACCATCGAAGCATGCCTCAATTCGCGTCCACTAGGCCCTTTGTCAGAAGATGTAGGAGATTTGGCTGCTCTTACACCTGGTCATTTTTTGATTGGTTCTGCATTGCTCACGCCCGCCGAGCCCGAAGAGCTCAATTTGGCGGTAAGCATTACTAATCGTTGGCGCAAAGTTAAAGCTATGCAGCACGAAGTCTGTCGTCGATGGAAAGACGAATACTTAAAGGAGCTGCATAAACGTACGAAATGGAAATTTCCTCAAACAAATTTGAAAGAAAACGACCTTGTTGTTCTACGTAACGAAGCTCTTTGCCCCACCGAATGGCGTTTAGGCCGAGTTATTAAATTGTATCCCGGCAAAGACACACGAGTTCGAGTAGTGGACATTAAAACTCAAAATGGCACGATTACGAGGCCAATTCATAAATTGGTCCGCCTACCGAATCAATGCGATCTATAAATTTACTTCATTGACACACGTTCCATTTTCTTTGGCCCATTAACCTGCTTACCGTTATATTAAATTTATCCACCTTTTCCAGAGTACTATGGCAGAAGGCGCTTGGTTCGACACTAATTACGGGTGCCCACTGTGTCACCGCCTACATGCAATCAGGCAATGTACCCGATTCCTGACGATGCGGACGGAAATTAAGCGGAGAACGGTGATGGAGCATGAGCTCTGCAAATGTTGCTTGGCCCAGTCGCACACCATAAGCGAGTACCATAGTATTGACCGGTGCAAACGATGCCACCGCCTGCACAACACCTTGCTGCACCCTGTAGATCCAAATTTAAAAACATTATATCAAAATGATAAATCTGTAAATGTTTGTTGTTATCATAGAAAATATTGTATATGTGCTCAAAAAAATGTAATACTCTTAAGAAAGTTTATTAAATCAAATATTAATAAAGAAAACATAAAATTATAAAAGACATTTTTTGATTTATTATTTAACACTTAAATCAGATAAAATAATCATCAAACATCAGTTCATTCTGAATACTTGAAATGTCAATAACAATATCTTTAAACGGAAACACTTCAACTCTGGTTGGAGAATATTTTCCTCCAATTGAACTCCCTACAAAATATGTTTGTGGACTTATTGATTTTGTAACATTCAATTCCATACCCAATGTAGATGTTCACAACAATTTGTTTCATATAGGAAATCATATTATTACTATTCCGGTTGGTTCATATGAACTTGAGGATATTGATTTTTTCTTAAACTCAAGCTTAAAAAATATTGATGAATCAATTTATCTAATAATTGAAGCTAACAATAACACACTTAAAACTGAAGTAACCTCATCAATGGATATAGATTTTTCACAACCAAACAGTATAGGAAAGTTGCTCGGACTTAGCAAAAGAAAATTAGAAGTAAATTCAACTGAATATTATAACACTGATCAAAATCTTCAAAATGATAAATCTGTGGAAGTGATGATTGTAGATATTAATCAATTGAATACTACAAGGTTATTTGAATCTGACTTACCTGCACATATTACGGATGTTAATACAATACGCATTGAAAGCAACTTAACAACCGGATCATTTATTAATAATACTTCGAATCATGCTATTCATGAATTTCCTCTTGATGTTCCTCCAGGTTATAAAATAAGCGAAAAACCTCGAAATGTTATTTATTTTCCCGTCAACTGTCAGCAAATAAACAACATAACGATTAGAATCTTAAATCAAGACGGTGAACTTATAAATTTTAGAAGAGAAAAAATCACTCTTAGACTCCACTTCAAACCAGAATAATGATCATTTACAATAAAAACGTAATGCAAATAGGATTTCCATTCAATCCCTCATCAACTCACATTCGAGAAAGTATAAAAAATAAAAACCCGTTAACATCATATAATACAGAATACTTAAAATCATTAGGATTTAATCTTCAACCATGAATGAAATACTAAATGTCCTTCAAAAACCTATATATGATGAGAGTATTGTAAAAAGAGAATATCATAGTTACTCTCCATATCTAAAATCATTCAACAACAATGATGAAATTCGTATACCAATTCAAAATCAGGATCTCTTTGTCTTACCAAGTGAGAGTATGATTTACATTCATGGTTTTATAGTAAAGAAGGAAGCAAACAAAGAAGTTCCAGCTATAGATGTGAAATTTAAAAATAACTTTGTTTCATATTTGTTTGATGAAATTCGTTATGAAATTAATGGTTTTGAAGTTGATCGTACACGCAAACTTGGAATTTCATCCACCATGAAAAATTTTGTATCATTGAATAAGGCTGAAAGTGCTACACTAAAAAACGCTGGTTGGTGTCTTAACGAAACTTATGTTTTAGAAAAAAGTCATTTTAGCTGTTGTATACCTCTGAAAATGTTGATGGGGTTTGCTGAAGATTATAACAAAATACTATTAAATTCGAAACATGAGCTCATTCTTCAACGTTCTACATCCGATGAGAGATCATATTATTCTACAAATACAACTGATCAGTTGAAATTAACAATTCTGGATATAACATGGAAAATGCCTCATATTCAATTATCGGACTTTGCAAAATTGGAAATGTTTAAGATAATCAACAGCAAAAATTCTATACCAATTGCATTTCGTAGTTGGGATTGTCATGTAAATCCTGCACTACCAACGAATACAAAGGTTTTATGGAATGTGAAGCTTTCTCCACAAAACGAAAGACCACGATTTCTTATAATTGGTTTACAAAAAGTGAAAAGTAAAGAACAAGAAAATATATTTGATCATTGTAATATCTCTAATTTAAAAGTATATCTAAACTCAGAGTCATATCCATATGATGATTTAAATAATCGTTTTGAAAATGGTTAGTATTCTGAACTATATAATATGTATGCAAAATTTCAACAAAGCTTTTACATGCGAGAACCTGAACCATTGCTGGATGTTAAGGATTACAAGTCTTTCGCACCGCTTATTGTTGTTGATGTTTCACATCAAAATGAAACTGTTAAAATTGGACCTATTGATGTACGAATTGAATTTGATACTGAAGCAAACAAACCAATTCCAGAAAAAACATCAGCATACTGTTTAGTTATTCATGATCGCTTAATCGAATACTCACCTCTAACAAGTGAAATTAGAAAAATTATTTAAATGTTAAATTATAAAATGTGTATATATATATATATATATATATATATCTATATATATATATATATATATATATATATATATATATATATATATATATATATATATATATATATATATATATATATATATATATATATATATATATATATATATATATATATATATATATATATATATATATATATATATATATATATATATATATATATATTAAAATAAAACAAGCTCTTTTTAATTCTTAATCAATGTATTTTTTATCTTTTTAGTTTAGCTTCGAAAACAAAAATTTTAAACATAAATGACCACAATTTATTGCATTAAAATTTTGATATCTATCATAATTATAACTAATGTTTTTTCCTAAATATTTTATTAATTGTTTTGGTGGTTGCAAATTGCTAAAGCTATCAAAATATTCGATTTGATTGTTGTTTTTCCAGTATGCTACCCAATGTGTGCCACGTCCCTTTGAAGTATCCAGATTGATTATTCCACATTCTTTTTTAAATGGTTTGCTTGGAAGGGTGTTACACATAAACACACCTCTAAAATTTGGAATATGTTTTGCATATTTTCTCAAGTCTACATCAGAAAGAGCTCTTTTAGGTAGCTTCATTAAAAATTTTGTTGATAAGGTTTTAAATATAATCCAAATCCTTTTTTATATGGTTTTAAGAACATGCCTTTTCCCATCGCAATGGCTTCCATTGTACTATTATGTCGTTTTGCTTCAGTCAATTGTTCCTTTCCATTTTTGACTGCATTGATTGCTTTTGTAATGCCAGATACACCACCAGCTAAACCACCGAGTGCACCCAGTGCAGCGAATATAGGTGCAAGTGGAAGAAAACCTCCAGATTTAGGTAGAGGTATTATTCGAGGTGTTTTTATTAATGATTTTTTCCCCCTTGAAAATATTGTTTACTGCTTTTCGTGAAATCTTTATAGCATCTTTCAAGTTTTCAGTTTTTTTTATATTCTTTCTTGCACTTTTCAATGCATGTCTAAATAGTTGATGTTTATTTACTGAAGACAATCGTTTAGTTTTACTAATAACGTTACCCATTCCGAATTTTGTTTTTGTTTTCATTGCAGTAGTAACAAACCAAGCGTTTGATTTTTCACCGAAACTACTATCGCTAGCATTAACCCTTTGCCAAGCCTTTTCAGTTGAGATTCTATCAGCAATATGTCTTTTCTCTAAATCTTTATTGTTTGAGTATGCTATATCGTGCTCTCTGCAAGCAGTATCCAATGGATTGATTCCTTGATCACCTCTTTCTAAACGTTTCTTTAATTTTGTTCCAGGTCCACAAAATTGATAACCGGGTAAATGAAGTTCAATAGGAAGTTTATTAATTATTTTATCCAGAAAACCGTTACCGATGAAGTATGGATGACGACTGAATATCTTTTTATAAATGATTGTCATATCTATTGATACTTTATCGATTAAAGATTAAAATCAAATTGATTGAAACAAATAAAAGAGACTGGATTATATATTATGTTATCATTAGATTTCAGAATGCGTTTTTTTAAACAACATAAAAGGATTAATGTAAGGAATATCGAATCAAAGCTCGGTTCATCAAATAAAATTCGTCATAGTTCATTACTACCGAATTCTATTCGAGCTCTTATTGTGGGTCCATCAAATTGTGGAAAAACAAATGTGATGATCAGTCTTATTGAAAGTCCTCATGGATTGAAATTTAAAAATATTTACTTATATTCAAAGTCAACACAACAACCGAAATATAAGTACTTAGAAAGTCTAATTAAACCTATCAAGGAGATAAATTTTTCATCATTTTCCAATAATGATGATGTTCTATTCCCAGACGAAGTTAAACCAAATTCAGTATTTATATTCGACGATATAGCTTGTGAGAAACAAAATCATGTACGTTCTTACTTCTGTATGGGTCGTCATAAAGATATTGATAGTTTTTATTTATGTCAAACTTATACACGTATACCAAAACACTTGATTCTCGATAATGCTAATATGATTATAATTTTTAAACAGGATGTAATGAATATTAAGCATATTTACAATGATCATGTTGGTTCTGATATGACTTTCAAAACATTTTATAAGTTATGTGCCGAGTGTTGGAAAGAAAAATATGGTTTTCTAGTTATTAACAAAGATGATTCTATGAATAATGGTCGATATAGAAAAGGTTTCGATATATTTATAAATCTATAAAAGAAATGTTACAGATATTTTAAGATCAGTACAAGATTAATTATTAAACTAATAGCTTCTCAACTATTAAACCGCTAACTGCTAAACTGACCTGTTTTGGATCTGTTTCTAATTCAATCTATAAATATGAACACAAATCTAGTTAATAATCTTATTAAAACTCGAAATATTTTAAAAAAGAAATATAAGAATATTTTGCATGGAGAAATTGCAAATGATGAATTGAAACCAATATCAAAACCATTAAAAGAATTAGTTCAATCAACTAATAATAACATTATAAAACATGAAAAATATCCGGATAACTCTTTTAAACATGATCTTGAGAATAATAAAGTTGCCTTCAGTACACCATATAAAAAGAGTAAGCCTGATTATAACACGTTTTCTCCAAGCTTTAATAACAAGAAAATCGAGAAAAGTTCAAACACGTTTCAATCATTTGATGATGAAAATGATCATGATGACTATGATGATGATGATGATAATAATGATAATGTTGATAATGAGGATGATAACAATGATGATGATAATACCATTGCAATACATCCCAATCAAAGTGTTCAATATAATTTATCAAAAGTTAACTTAAATGTATATGATAAAACCTATGGTCCTCATAAGGATAAAAATCAAATATGGAGACTGGGTAATGAACCCATCGCTTTCAATGCAACCAATATTACTGTAGGTAATTTAAAATGGCCCTTCACATCAGGCTTATATGAATTGTTAGTTTATAAGAAACCAATCAGTTATAATAAAACAGATTTAAATAATTATAAACAAATATTGGAAATAACAGTATTAATGGTCAAATTAAAGGAAATCGTTCAATTAAATATACAACGATTATTAAAAACCTATTTAAACAACAGAAAATTCATAAGGGAAAAGGTTTAATGAAATTGAATAGAAAAAAGCATAATTATGTTTATTGGAATGATCCTAACGAATTGGTTGATAGATTGCGTCTTTTGATTTCATCAACAACAGCTGGTCACTCAAATCATAATAATGAAATTGTATCAATTATTGAGGAATTGAGAGAAGCAAAAATTATTATATAAATAGACTTAAAAATATTTAACAATTCATATTCATAAAATGCCTATCGATAAGTTTGGACATTATATTGAAAAATCTGTAAGATACCAAAATCAACATTTCAAGATTCATTTGGATAGTGATCGTAATTTCAACTTTAACTTGCGGAGAATAAAAAATATTGCTAGTCCTGTATTGGAAAACGATGCTGTAAACAAAATTTACATGAAAAGTTATTTAAGTGAAATAAAGAAACAACTGGATACAATGTATATGGAGAGAATTAAGGGAATGGAGGATCGTTTTAACGAAATAATACAACAACAAAACGTGTTGATTACAGAAAAATTTGATAATGTAGAAACACGTTTAAGTAAATTAATGCATGATCAAAGTATAATACTAAATAATGTCAATCAATCACTAAAAGAAATGAGATCATTATTTAATTACAAAATTGATTCAGTTGAAGAACGTCTAAATGAAAAAACAAAGCTCATTACAAAACTTTTAAACATAGATATATAAATCGTTTTTGATTTAAATTCAATATCAACAGCATTTAAATTGATGTAATCTAAGATAGACGTTAGAAATGGAGCGACAAGAAGTGGTTCAGGAGCTTCATAAGCAAGCACGTAGAAATTTCATTCGACGTCGAGTGGTGATCAAGGGAATTGATGATCTTTGGCAAGCAGATCTTGTTGAAATGGGTGTTTACTCAAAATATAACAAAGGTTATAGATTTATTTTAACAGTTATAGATACATTTTCAAAGTTTGCTTGGGCTGTACCCGTAAAATCTAAAAGTAGTGAAGATATAACCAATGCTATGCAATCTATTTTTTCGCTAAAGAGAATTCCAAAAAACTTACAAACAGATAATGGTAAAGAGTTCTATAATAAAATATTTCAAAACTTGATGATAAAACATAATATCAACCACTATTCTACATATAGTATCATGAAAGCGTCTATTGTAGAACGATTTAATAGAACTCTAAAAGGAATGATGTGGAAAAATTTTAGTCTACAAGGAAATTATCAATGGATACATATATGCAAGGATTTAATTAATCAATATAATAATAAAAAGCATAGAACAATTGGAATGACACCAAAGTCTGTTAACACAGAAAATGAAAGTTCTATACTAAAACAAGTCTATAATTATCCCAAAATATATAAATTTGGTAAACTAAAAGTTGGAGATCACGTTCGAATTAGCAAATATAAACATATTTTTTCAAAAGGATATACTCCAAACTGGACAACTGAAATTTTTAAAATTCGTACTTTACAGAACACAAACCCCATTACTTATTTATTGGAAGACTATCAACGGAATCCGATTGTTGGTGGATTCTATGAACATGAACTATTAAAGACACATTTTCCAAATACATACTTGATTGAAAATGTTATTAAAACTAAGGAACACCAGGCGTACGTAAAATGGTTGGGATTTTCCAATCAACATAATTCTTGGATCAATAAAGATGAACTTCAATAATATTATATATACATACTTCAATATGAGATTTATTTTTTTACTATTTTTTATTATATTATAAAATTTTCAAACAAATTAATAAATAAAATATATAAATACATAAATAGTATTCTTTTGGTTTTTTATTTCTTATCAACTTTGTTGTGTATGGTTAGGATCAAGCTTTTGTATTCAAACAACTTAATTAAATCAACTGTTTCAAACACATTCATACATATCAACGAAAAAACCACAACAGAACTTTTAACAACAGAACAACAATACAATAGGGTGGCACTTATATCATCGTTGTTAGTTTTCTCATACAAAATTAGTATACAAATCCTAACCAACCCCAGCCAAACCCCACCCGAACCCCGCCCAAACCCCGACCAAACTCAGACAAGCCAAGCCAAGTCGTGCCAGCCCAGTTGCCGAATCTCATTACTCACACACAATTTCAAAAACTTCCAGGTATATCAGTGCCACCCTATTTTTACTCCCTGCTCTTGTTTCCAGAACTCTCTTCAACACACTACTAATATCAAAGCTTAAACATGAACAAAGTAATCAATGATGTTTTTTTATTTTCTTACTGTACCATTTACTACACAGGCAGGCTTTTTTTCTGCTCTAATTGCAGATGTAAGACGGTATGTAGAAAAAATAACTGTAATAACAACAATAACTATACATTTAATACTCGTATAGTGTGATGTCAAACAAGTTTTTTTGGCCGGGTGCTGCCATGTTTTTCTATGAAATATAATACCCCTTAAGCGCCCTTCAGACTATTAGATTTAGTATTAATACTTGTCAAAAACTCAAATCTTAAGTACAAATCCAACAGTAAGTCGGTTCGTTTACCCCAAAATTTTCAAAAATGTGTACAAATTTGTACTGGATTTTACTGAAATGCGTTCGTTTGCACATAAATTTGCAAAAGAGAGCATTAATTGAGAGAGTAAAGTGACAGTTGTTAGATTGAGAGTCTGCAAATTTTTACTGAACAAATTTGTGCCAGTAAAATCCAGTAGAAGAAAAAAACATATGATTCAATAAATAAACAAAGAAAAGTAAGCAATCTATATGTATACAATTTAAAAAAATCGTTTAAAAGAAGAAAAGTTGAATTAAAAGTCCAACAAAAACTGAAAATAATTATTGTACATACACCCTAAGCAAATTTCTTCTCAAATCGTATGTTCCAGAAGAGAATACAACGCCATTTTTTGTTTCTTGACACCCATGGCAGAGACTTGCGCCAAGGGGTTTTGATCGGCGGCGGCGCTGGGAAAAAATAGTCGGCGGCGGCTCAAATTCGGCTGAAAATCGGCTGGAAATGCACATGGATATTTACTAAAAGTGAAAATTTTCATTTTGTTGTTAAAATTAGTTTTTCTTTTTCATACCAATTCTTCACCAAACAAAATGCATAGAAATTAAGCATTGCCTTGCATCTCAAAAATTTTTAAATTGTTATGAAAAATAAAGCAAAGGCTTGATTGTCAAACTTTTGTAAGGCTTGTCCAGATTCAACCTAAAAAGCTATTTGTCCAGCTAAAAATTAATTTCTCTATGTTCGCAATTTTATGCATGAAAATCAATTCTATATTTTACTGTTGGAATCTAATTCATGAATCATGCTAGAATTATTCGGATATATAATACATTATAATTTATGTATTTTGAAACAAACGTCTATACCTGATTTATTTGTATCATGATAAATGGCAAATTCTATATAGAAAAAAACAGATAAGATAAAGCAGGTTATTTTCCAATATAAAGTTTGACATTTGTCATGATAAAAATTTATCACGTATAGACATAGGGTAAAGCAAGGCGAATTGATACAAGTGGCCTTATTATTGTAAATGAACTTTACCAAAATGTCAAACTCTACGTAAAAAAAACTAAATAAAAACTTTTTATGTATGCATTTCACATGACAGATAGGTAAAGTCCAGTTGTTGTTGTACTAATAAGGCCACTTGCTATTAATACACTTTGGGGTAAAGGTTACGATGAAAGTTTTTCTCTAATAAATTTTTAAATGTAATTTTCACTTTTGCAAAAAGCTGTCGTACCTTTATTAAAAATAAAACACTTGTTATTGGGAACTATTAATGGAAATTTGTCGAGTCTATAGAAAATTAAAAATTATATACAGATTAAGAGCTCCTTCCCAAAGATATTTCTAGTGACTAAATATGGCCTAATTTAAAAACTGGACGAAGAGGAAATCTTCATAAATTAACTTCGTTTGTATTTTCGATTCCTAGTAATAATGCGTTTGTAAAGAAAGAAAAATAATGTAATTTCCCGAATTAATAATAAGAATTAGTTTTAATGAAAATTTCATTTATTCAAAATCTTTTTGCAAACAAATTAAAGCAAAGAAATAGCAAATATATATGGGAAAAAATAAAAATTCTTATGAAATAAAAAACAAGACCCATTTGGAAGTAAGTACTGTAATCCAAATAAAGAAAACATTTTCCAACTCGAATTGGCAGAGCCCTGAAGGAACACATAAGAAATACAAACGAATTGATAACCTTCACCTTTTATTGAAGTCGGATAATGAATATTTATTCTTTTGAATAAGTTTAAGTAAATGTCAAGATTTTTTTGGTAAATCAAGCTTTTTTTTTCTCTAAATGACAAGCTTTTTCACAATTTGTATCTGCCAAGCCTAGGTCGCAGAGTAATGTATACAAACATATTTTTTTTATCTTACTCTACGTCTCCACCTAACCATAGACTAATAGCTAGACCCGTCACTACAACAACATTACGAAGATTGTATGAGAGGGAACGCGAATCTTATTTTATAATGTTGTTTCTAATTTGCCTATGTCCTTCATATTATCTTAGTAAGAGCACTTTGCATGTAAAACTGCACAACACATGATAACAGCCTTTTTTACCTGTCAAAAGTGACTATTCTGTTCCTTATTATGCGCAGCTAACTTGATATGCTGTTGTAACTTGAAGTTATGACTGCGTTGTTAAAACAATTGGACTAACAACTATGTTATAACCTGAAAAAAGCATTAACTTGGGCTGTCTACACTTAACATTAACTTGAAGTTAATGTTAAGTTAGGTGTAGACTGCAAATTACTAAAATAATGTTTTTTAAATTTATAATCGCACTATTTCCCAAAATTAATATTTTACTTATTCAGTAGAATATTAATTGTTTATAAAAACACATTGACATTGATTACTAAGGGGTATTAGCTAGTTCCTATGCGCATTTCACTGGGGCTAAATGCAGATCATCAGGGAACCTTTACCCAAAAATTTCATAGAAAAGCTAAAGATATTGTAGCAAACTTTTATTTAAATCAATAAGAAGCTTAAAGAATATCAAAGCTTAAACATGAACAAAGTAATCAATGTTTTTTTATTTTCTTACTGTACCATTTACTACACAGGCAGGCTTTTTTCCTGCTCTAATTGCAGATGTAAGACGGTATGTAGAAAAAATAACTGTAATAACAACAATAACTATACATTTAATACTCGTATAGTGTGATGTCAAACAAGTTTTTTTGGCCGGATGCTGCCATGTTTTTCTATGAAATATAATACCCCTTAAGCGGCCTTCAGACTATTAGATGTAGTATTAATACTTGTCAAAAACTCAAATCTTAAGTAAAAATCCAACAAAAAGTGTGCTCGTTTACCCCAAAATTTGCAAAAATGTGTACAAATTTGTACTGGATTTTACTGAAATGCGTTCGATTGCACATAAATTTGCAAAAGAGAGCATTAATTGAGAGAGTAAAGTGACAGTTGTTAGATTGAGAGTCTGCAAATTTTTACTGAACAAATTTGTGCCAGTAAAATCCAGTAGAAGAAAAAAACATATGATTCAATAAATAAACAAAGAAAAGTAAGCAATCTATATGTATACAATTTAAAAAAATCGTTTAAAAGAAGAAAAGTTGAATTAAAAGTCCAACAAAAACTGAAAATAATTATTGTACATACACCCTAAGCAATTTTCTTCTCAAATCGTATGTTCCAGAAGAGAATACAACGCCATTTTTTGTTTCTTGACACCCATGGCAGAGACTTGCGCCAAGGGGTTTTGATCGGCGGCGGCGCTGGGAAAAAATAGTCGGCGGCGGCTCAAATTCGGCTGGAAATGCACATGGATATTTACTAAAAGTGAAAATTTTCATTTTGTTGTTAAAATTAGTTTTTCTTTTTCATACCAATTCTTCACCAAACAAAATGCATAGAAATTAAGCATTGCCTTGCATCTCAAAAATTTTTAAATTGTTATGAAAAATAAAGCAAAGGCTTGATTGTCAAACTTTTTTAAGGCTTGTCCAGATTCAACCTAAAAAGCTATTTGTCCAGCTAAAAATTAATTTCTCTATGTTCGCAATTTTATGCATGAACATCAATTTTATATTTTACTGTTGGAATCTAATTCATGAATCATGCTAGAATTATTCGGATATATAATACATTATAATTTATGTATTTTGAAACAAACGTCTATACCTGATTTATTTGTATCAAGATAAATGGCAAATTCTATATAGAAAAAAACAGATAAGATAAAGCAGGTTATTTTCCAATATAAAGTTTGAAATTTGTCATGATAAAAATTTATCACGTATAGACATAGAGTAAAGCAAGGCGAATTGATACAAATGGCCTTATTATTGTAAATGAACTTTACCAAAATGTCAAACTCTATGTAAAAAACAAAATAAAATCTTTTTATGTATGCATTTCACATGACAGATAGGTAAAGTCCAGTTGTTGTTGTACTAATAAGGCCACTTGCTATTAATATGCTTTGGTTTTCAATGAAAGTCTTTCTCTAATAAATTTTTAAATGTAATTTTCACTTTTGCAAAAAACTGTCGTACCTTTATTAAAAATAACACTTGTTGCTGGGAACTATTAATGGAAATTCGTCGAGTCTATAGAAAATAATTAATTATACACAGATTAAGAGCTTCTTCCCAAAAGATATTTCTAGTGACTAAATATGGTCTAATTTAAAAACTTAACGAAGAGGAAATCTTCATAAATTAACTTCGTTTGTAAATTAACTTTAGTTTTTTGTCCTCTTTGGATTGCGGGTAGCGTCATGTGTGCACGAAGTCTAGTTTCGGAGATATCAGTAGAAATCTAAAATTGAATTTTTTACCACTTTTTAATTTTCATAAAGGTTGCTGTGCCTATAACTTGGTCACAAAAGTGACCCGGTCTATGGTGACACCCATTATCTTTTTGGTTTTTTGTCCTCTTTCGATTGCGGGTAGCGCCATGTGTGCATGAAGTCTAGTTTTTGAGTTATTAATAGAAAACTTTTTTTTATCGCCTTTTCATTTTTATAAAAAAGTTTGCTGCGCCTATAACTTTGTTGAAAAACTTACCCGAGTTATGACAACATCTCTTTTTGCTGAAATTTTTTGTCCCTTTTTAATTGCGGGTAGCCCCGTGTTCGCGCGAAGTCTAGTTCCTGAGTTATTAAGGAAAAACCATAATTTTGCGGCTCAACAACGGCTTAAAATAATCCGCCGATTGCTTTTTTTTAATATCCGCTTCTACTTTTTTATGGTTTTTTTCATAATTTTTGTTCAAGCATTATTTTGGTAATTTGCAGTCTACACCTAACTTAACATTAACTTCAAGTTAATATTAAGTGTAGACCGCTCAAGTTAATGCTTTTTTCAGGTTATAACATAGTTGTTAGTGCAATTGTTTTAACAACGCAGTAATAACTTCAAGTTACAACAGCATATCAAGTTAGGTGCACATCCTATGGAACAGAATGCTCACTTTTGACAGCTAAAAGAGGCTGTTGTCATGCGTTGCGCATTTTTACATGCAAAGTGCTTTTACTAAGATAATATGAAGGACATAGTCAAATTAGAAACCACATTATAAAATAAGATTTGCATTCCCTCTTATGCAATCTTCGTAATGTTGTTGTATAGTGACGGGTCTAGTTAGTAGTCTATGGTTAGGTGGAGACGTAGAGTAAGATAAAGAAAAATATTTTTGTATGCATTACTCTGCGACCTAGGATTGCCAGATCCAAATTGGGAAAAAGCTTGAAAAGAACTGTCAAAAACTATTCAAAAGAATAAATATTCATTATCCGACTTAAAAAAAGGAGAAGGTTATCAATTCATTTGTATTTCTTATGTGTTCCATCAGGGCTCAGCCATTTACGATTCGAGTTGAAAATTTTTTTTGTTTATTTGGATTATATTACTTACTTCCAAATGGGTCCTGTTTTTTATTTCATAAGAATTTTTATTTTTTCCCACATATATTTGGTATTTCTTTACTTTAATTTGTTTGCAAAAATATATTGAAAAAATGAAATTTTCATTAAAATTAAATTACATTATTTTTCTTTCTTTACAAACGCATTATTAATAGGAATCGAAAATACAAACCAACGCGAATTAATATCAAGTGGCCTTATCATTAAAACACCACATATACAAAGTAGGTGTACGACTATTTTTATTTGTGCTTTGACAGTTCGGGTTAAAGTTTTTCTCTTTTCTCATATAGAGTTTGACTGATTGGGTATAATCAGCTGATGATCATCTGGTACTGAATTCGCCTTGATACAAACGAAGTTAATTTATGAAGATTTCCTCTTCGTTAAGTTTTTAAATTAGACCATATTTAGTCACTAGAAATATCTTTGGAAAAGAAGCTCTTAATCTGTATATAATTTATTATTTTCTATAGACTCGACGAATTTCCATTAATAGTTCCCAGCAACAAGTGTTTTATTTTTAATAAAGGTACGACAGTTTTTTGCAAAAGTGAAAATTACATTTAAAAATTTATTAGAGAAAGACTTTCATTGAAACCCAAAGCGTATTAATAGCAAGAGGCCTTATTAGTACAACAACAACTGGACTTTACCTATCTGTCATGTGAAATGCATACATAAAAAGTTTTTATTTAGTTTTTTTACATAGAGTTTGACATTTTGGTAAAGTTCATTTACAATAATAAGGCCACTTGTATCAATTCGCCTTGCTTTACCCTATGTCTATACGTGATAAATTTTTATCATGACAAATGTCAAACTTTATATTGGAAAATAACCTGCTTTATCTTATCTGTTTTTTTCTATATAGAATTTGCCATTTATCATGATACAAATAAATCAGGTATAGACGTTTGTTTCAAAATACATAAATTATAATGTATTATATATCCGAATAATTCTAGCATGATTCATGAATTAGATTCCAACAGTAAAATATAAAAGTGATGTTCATGCATAAAATTGCGAACATAGAGAAATTAATTTTTAGCTTGACAAATAGCTTTTTAGGTTGAATCTGGACAAGCCCTAAAAAAAGTTTGACAATCAAGCCTTTGCTTTATTTTTCATAACAATTTAAACATTTTTGAGATGCAAGGCAATGCTTAATTTCTATGCATTTTGTTTGGTGAAGAATTGGTATGAAAAAGAAAAACTAATTTTAACATAAAAATGAAAATTTTCACTTTTAAGCTGTGTTCTCACTATGTGTATTTGTCTTATGGAATGTCACTTTTTTATACACATGTGATTTCATGTGTATGTCAAAATTTGCGGTTTACATAAGGTTTATAATTTTTGTGTTCACCTGTTTGTATGTTACGTACATTTGACATAACCAATAAAGCAAAACAATCATAAAACAGACGAGTGGTTGTACATATTTTATTGTTATATATACTTCTTTTATTTAATTTTACACTTATTTTATTTAATTTAATACTTTATTAATCTAATGATTATTTTATTTCATTTTCCCGTCCGCAAACAATTGCTTTATTAAAAACCAGCTGATGTCAGATGCTTTGTCACTTCAAAATAGAACTCGTTCTAAATCATGTGTACTGTACACAGAGAAATAAATCAGGCTATTGTTTGAAGGGGTTCAGACTATATGTACAAATTTACCATGTGAAAATGTGACATTCCATATGGCAAATACACATAGTGAGAACACAGCTTTAGTAAATATCCATGTGCATTTCCAGCCGAATTTGAGCCGCCGCCGACTATTATTTCCCAGCGCCGCCGTCGATCAAAATCCCTCGGCGCAAGTCTCTGCTATGGGTGCCAAGAAACAAAACTTGGCGTTATATATTCTTCTGGACATACGATTTGAGAAGAAATTTGCTTAGGGTGTAGTACAATAATTATTTTCAGTTTTTGTTGGACTTTTAATTCAACTTTTCTTCTTTTAAACGATTTTTTTAAATTGTATACATTTTGATTGCTTACTTTTCTTTGTTTATTTTATTGAATCATATGTTTTTTTCTTCTACTGGATTTTAGTGGCACAAATTTGTTCAGTAAAAATTTACAGACTCTCAATCAAACAACTGTCACTTTACTCTCTCAATTGATGCTCTCTTTTCCAAATTTATGTCCAACCAAACGCATTTCAGTAAAATCCAGTACAAATTTGTACACATTTTTGCAAATTTTGGGGTAAACGAACACACTTACTGTTGGATTTTTACTTAAGATTTGAGTTTTTGACAAGTATTAATACTAAATCTAATAGTCCGAAGGCCGCTTAAGGGGTATTATATTTCATAGAAAAACATGGCAGCACCCGGCCAAAAAAACTTGTTTGACATCACACTATACGAGTATTAAATGTATAGTTATTGTTGTTATTACAATTATTTTTTCTACATACCGTCTTACATCTGCAATTAGAGTAGGAAAAAAGCCTGCCTGTGTAGTAAATGGTACAGTAAGAAAATAAAAAAACATCATTGATTACTTTGTTCATGTTTAAGCTTTGATATTCTTTAAGCTTCTTATTGATTTAAATAAAAGTTTGCTACAATATCTTTAGCTTTTCTATGAAATTTTTGGGTAAAGGTTCCCTGATGATCTGCATTTAGCCGAAGTGAAATGCGCATAGGAACTAGCTAATACCCCTTAGTAATCAATGTCAATGTGTTTTTATAAACAATTAATATTCTACTGAATAAGTAAAATATTAATTTTGGGAAATAGTGCGATTATAAATTTAAAAAACATTATTTTAGTAATTTGCAGTCTACACCTAACTTAACATTAACTTCAAGTTAATGTTAAGTGTAGACAGCCCAAGTTAATGCCTTTTTCAGGTTATAACATAGTTGTTTGTCCAATTGTTTTAACAACGCAGTCATAACTTCAAGTTACAACAGCATATCAAGTTAGCTGCACATAATAAGGAACAGAATAGTCACTTTTGACAGGTAAAAAAGGCTGTTATCATGTGTTGTGCAGTTTTACATGCAAAGTGCTCTTACTAAGATAATATGAAGAACATAGCCAAATTAGAAACAACATTATAAAATAAGATTCGCGTTCCCTCCCATACAATCTTCGTAATGTTGTTGTAGTGACGGGTCTAGTTATTAGTCTATGGTTAGGTGGAGACGTAGAGTAAGATAAAAAAAATATGTTTGTATACATTACTCTGCGACCTAGGCTTGGCAGATCCAAATTGTGAAAAAGCTTGTCATTTAGAGAAAAAAAGCTTGATTTACCAAAAAAATCTTGACATTTACTTAAACTTATTCAAAAGAATAAATATTCATTATCCGACTTCAATAAAAGGTGAAGGTTATCAATTCGTTTGTATTTCTTATGTGTTCCTTCAGGGCTCTGCCAATTCGAGTTGGAAAATGTTTTCTTTATTTGGATTGCAGTACTTACTTCCAAATGGGTCTTGTTTTTTATTTCATAAGAATTTTTATTTTTTCCCATATATATTTGCTATTTCTTTGCTTTAATTTGTTTGCAAAAAGATTTTGAATAAATTAAATTTTCATTAAAACTAATTCTTATCATTAATTCGGGAAATTACATTATTTTTCTTTCTTTACAAACGCATTATTTCTAGGAATCGAAAATACAAACGAAGTTAATTTATGAAGATGTCCTCTTCGTCCAGTTTTTAAATTAGGCCATATTTAGTCACTAGAAATATCTTTGGGAAGAAGTGAAAATTACATTTAAAAATTTATTAGAGAAAAACTTTCATCGTAACCTTTACCCCAAAGCGTATTAATAGCAAGTGGCCTTATTAGTACAACAACAACTGGACTTTACCTATCTGTCATGTGAAATGCATACATAAAGTTTTTATTTAGTTTTTTTACATAGAGTTTGACATTTTGGTAAAGTTCATGTAGCGTGCACCCTGTAGTTGTGTACGATGGTAAGGCAGTAAGACAGCTGACGACATCTGTAGGAATGTTAAAATGTAGTAAAAACATATGGGAAGAACAATAACAACAATCAGGTATTAAATGGGGTTATCAATAGGCCCAAAAACAAAAATTAGATAGAAAAAAATTTAATGTTATTGGAAGGGTAATTTTTAAGTTTTTGTATAGATTGGATGGGGTCCCTTGATAGAGAAAATTTAAAATACGAGGCTTTTCTGTTCTGGATGACTGATGGGTAAGATGCGATAAGTGGTGGCAAACCAATCTTCAACAAATAAAAGAAATAAGAAAAACAACAGTGAATTGTGGTGTACAATAATTTATTATTTAAACAAAAGAAACCTTTAGTCTAAAATTTTAAAGCGATAAGACAAATTTGAAACTACTTTGGTTAACAAAATAAAATATAAATAAACCAAAAACTTTGATTACAAGAAAAAGTTACAAACACTAAATAAAATTTTTGATTGGAAACTTAAGTGAAGTGAACTATAAAACCACAAATTTTGAACTTATTTAACTAAAAGTTAAAAATTAAATTATTTATCTAAGTGCTGGTTTAAAACAATCGAAACAATTATTTACAAAAAAAAACACAACAGAAAAATTAACAACTTGGTGTACAAAGTAAAAAACAATAAGGTTAAATGCAAAATAACCAAAAATATGAAATTTAATTAATTTCCTTTGTTGTGTTTAAAACTTAGACTTAAAAGTACAAATAAAATAAACGAAATTCAGACAAATCCATAACGTTCCACCTAACACAAAGCCTTCAACGCCACCTCTGTCGCATCCAACGTGGGATTTCTGCAGCAGCTCAGTGCACCGTCACACCCGGCGGTGCCAGGTATTTGCCATATTCCGACCCGGACAAAAACACGTACCACCTACGGACGAAATAAAACAATTAATATATATATATATTTATCTTAGCCACGGCTACTATTTTTTTTTTATTTTGTGCGGAAAATACTAACCGGTGTAGTCAGTCCTCGGCTAAATTAGCTAGAGTGCGCGATTGTTGTTAGGGTTGAGCTCAAGCCAGGAACACGTAGCGTTTAGGGGTTTTTGCCCAGCAAAGTTTTTCCGAAAATAGAAAAGAAGGAACAGTATTTAAGGCAAAGTGTAATCTATATATATCTAGTTTGTGTTACAATTACTTACCCGTACAAATCGAACCGCAACGCGCTAACGAACGGATGGCAAAATCTGCGACCTCCGTGAAATCCAAAGAAGAACCTCCAAGAGTCGTAGAGAATTTCCTTGAGAAGCCGTACCTGCAGAGAGCGAAAAAAATTGTCAGTTTTGTTTGAATCATAAAGCATAAATAGATTTGTAAATTTAATATAGTTAGATGTAACTTTTGGTTATATATTTTTTTTTGGCATTTTACTTTTTTTGTGGTTCATTATAATCAAATTTTGAATTGTAATTTTTGAAATTCAAGGGTTATTTAATTATTTTTAATAAAAATTTCATGCAATGTTTATAACGTTTAATTAGATTTGGTCTGGATTATTTGTATGATGAGTGAGTAGTTCACCCGGGAAAGTACAATGGGAAGGTAAGGATGGGATGAGGAAGTGTTTTATTGGAATACCTGGCAAATAATAGGCAGCCGGCGTATCATGGTGGGATCTACAGGGATTCCAAGAGGGAGGGCAGCCTACGTTGGCATTACATCGGCCGACATTAATAAGTGTAGGTAAACCGACATGTAAGTACGAGGTGCTGGGTGAGAGAGCCTTATTTGTTTGTAATTGCGGTCACTTTCGGGATCCCAACAATTTTTATTCCTATATTTTTAATTTATTTTTACAATTAGCTGGCATGATTTTTTTTGTATGTAGCTGTCATTGCCGGATAGGTTGGCAAGAACACCACCCCGAAACGGCGAGCTGTAGCCGGAGCAATAAGCCAGCATGCCAGCGCCGCCAACAGTCTGGTCACACTGACACATTTGTGTACTTTAATAATGACACCAGCAGCTACGCATACTACAAGAATGGCGCCCAACGCGGGGACCGAAAGTGCTCCGATTAGTTTTTTTAAAGGATTTTCTGTGGTACGATTGATGTAAGTCCGGTTGAGTCATAATAAAAGAACTCTCAACAGTTGCGACATCAAACAGTCCGCAAGTAGGTCCCACGAAAAGTCAGTTAGTTAGATTCAGTTTTTATCAATTACTAATTATTGTTAATAGCTACATTAAACATTTTTTTTGCGTGACCTGAACTAATTAAATCCGTAAGTCCCGGAAGGCTTTAATTGTAATAATTCTTTCGCGAGCGACGGTTAAGGAGTTTGTGTATACGATTTAGTTTCGGAAATAAGGAAATTCGATAATTCTTGATACAAGTCGAGTCTGGCTATCAGGTCATAGAACCAGTAGTTTTCATTGCTACGACGAGTACAGAATCGTCGAATGAACTTAAGTCCTGTTAGTTTTTTTTTTCAAAAATGGCTTATTATACGCTCTACAATACAAATTACAATACTTTTACCAATAGTGAGGTATCCTTCATGAAAACTTTACTGTAGAATTTTGGTGAAGTTGATAGTCCTGATATTTATAGGCCTAATAGCCTGATGATCAGTTGCATCACCTCAATTTCAGACGGAAGTTGTAGAGAGGTAGGACATTATTACACCCACCCAAGCACCATAATACGTACGAAACCTAGGAAAACTATTTTAAGAAAATTTATTAGTTGGTTTATTTTGCACAGTAAACATATACATATATACTTTATGAAAGTATGGATAGCTTTGTCTATACCTTTTTATTTATCCTTATCCGCACCTGAAAATCCCATTGTTTCCGGTCAGTGCTGCATTTTAGAAAATTTGCTTTTGATTGTTGGTTTATTTAGACAATCTCCCATAATCAGCTTTATCAATTTTAAGTGTAGTTTTATTTTTTTTATTTTATTTTTCTTCTAAATCATTGATTCAAAATCACGATCGAACTCTTTTTCAGAATTTAGGCGTGAGCACTTAGCGCCTATTTGGAAGCTTATTTGTAGCTTTATATAAGGCCCATTTATTTTACTTTCCTTTTATCTATTTACGAAAATTTGGTCATTTCCAGTAGGGAGAATCTCCTACTGTTAGGAATGGTAGTGATAACTCGTTCTGGGCATAGACAACTTACAGACGAAGATATAGAGACAGATTATTTGGCCAGTATGAACAATTCGCCGAGTACTATGGCACCCGCAGGGGTTTCGAATACTGCCCATACTAACACAACTACAACCATCACTACTGCTGGAGATGTAACACCAGCAGTGCAACAATTTATGCACATGGCGCAAGATGTGAGCAGCTACTCTCGAGAACATAATTTGTCGAGAGGTACCATCCCTTCACCCGAATTTAGTAGCTTGACAGCTAGAAACATTCGCCAAAATTTCCACAGTAGGCAGCCAGTTGAGCAAGCCCCTGAGGCGAATAATATGCCACTAACGGGAGAACCTAGAGACTCTCTGTGTGCAGAAATAAGAGCGCATATGGCTGAGATGCAACAATTCTTTCAGCAAGAATTAGACCGTGTAATGAACGGCGCTTCTACCTCCCGGAGGGCAAATGAATTCCTCTCCGCTCAAAACAATAGGCCGACGCCTGGTAACCCACCTGGAATTCAAACGAATTTATTAAATAACCATATGCAGGGAATTTCATCAAACTTACCCACACAAAATTACGCACCAAGGATGCCATCTCAGCAGGCACCCAGGGGTCAGTTTTACGATCCCCAGCAACAAAATGCATCAGCTATGCCACAGGGTTTTGCAGCGCAATTACCATTAGGGCATGTCCGAGACCATCAGTCAAGTGGGCAAGGTTCCTATTATCATCAGCCAGCCCATAGATCAGTAGATCTGTCCAAATGGGGTATTAAATTTGATGGCACAACCAGATCTGTTAGTGCCGAGGACTTCATTTTTCGGGTAGATATTTTGCGGCAAGACAATAATTGCTCTTTTAATGATGTTAGGCGTGATTTTCACCTGTTGTTAGAAGGCCAGGCACTCGACTGGTACTGGAATTTTAGGAAGCTAGCACCTATACAGTCTTGGGAAGATTTAGAGAGAGCGTTTTTGGCGCAATTTAGGCGCTACGAGAATGAATTTCAAATTCAAAAGAAAATCATGGACCGCCGGCAACAGCCTAATGAATCTTTTGAGGATTTCTATAATTCCATTATAAAGCTTAGAAATCAGCAACGATCGCCTTACACTGAAAGGGATTTAATTGAGATAATGAAGGCCAATTTAAAACCTTCATTATCACACTTGCTCTTCTCAGTTAGAATTGAGGGGTTATATGACTTTTGGGAAGATTTAGAGAGAGCGTTTTTGGCGCAATTTAGGCGCTACGAGAATGAATTTCAAATTCAAAAGAAAATCATGGACCGCCGGCAACAGCCTAATGAATCTTTTGAGGATTTCTATAATTCCATTATAAAGCTTAGAAATCAGCAACGATCGCCTTACACTGAAAGGGATTTAATTGAGATAATGAAGGCCAATTTAAAACCTTCATTATCACACTTGCTCTTCTCAGTTAGAATTGAGGGGTTATATGACTTTTGTACAGGCCAAGCGGGCTGAGAATTTGCTATCCAGCCAAAGACAACAATATTCCCAACGTCCATTTGCACCTCGGGTGCATGAAATCGACTTTGACGAGGAAGAAAATTTTGATGCACGTCTAGAGGTAGACGCCATATCAGTCCCTAATCATTCAGAGTGCTGGAACTGTTTACAAGGCGGCCATCATTGGCCCGACTGTCCATCACCCAATCGCCGAATTTTTTGCTATGGGTGCGGTCGGGGTAATGTAGTGAAACCTAAGTGCCCAAAATGCCAGGGAAACCTGCAGTTGAACAAGTCTCGAACGGGGGAGACTCGTTCAACACAAACTTAAACCCGCTCAGCAAATCGACCGTTACAGCCGAACCTGAAAAATCAATTTCAATTTAATTAATCCAAATAGAGAAAAACCGGTAGAAGAGAAAAAAAGGGTTCGCGATATTAAGCCTTTGCATCAGCGAATTGCTGAATATCAGGCTGCAAAACTTAGAATTTTTGGGGGAGTGTCTAATCGTATAAAAAAGGCGCGAGAAAGATATAGGAAAAGGAAATTGATAAGACGGGAAATTATGTCAGCCTCACTCTATGAGGGGGATGACACACGTTTTTATGTCAAGATAATAATAAATGGTTTGAGTATTGAGGGTCTAGTGGACAGTGGGGCGACAGTCACCTGTCTAGGCAAAGGCTGCTTGGAATTCGTAGAAAAAGGAGGCCTGAAAAATTTTGATTTTGTTTCTTTCATAAAAACAGCCGATGGCAGTCCTCACAAAATTGTTGGGCGGATAAAAGCCAACATTTGCGTGAATAAAACGACTAAAGAAATCGTGTTTTATTTAGTACCAACACTAAATAGGCCTTTGTTTTTAGGCGTAGATTTCCTGCGGAACTTTGGCTTATTTAATAATATAAGCAGCCTTACGACTAATGGTGTGCCATTGTGCCCGGAGAGTGAGATGGGGGAGAGCCAAATTAAATCTCACATATTGACACCGGAACAGCAGGGTCAGTTAGATAGGGTTATAGCGAAGTTTCCTTGCTATACGAGGAAGGGCCTTGGTCGAACCAGTCTGGAGGTCCATATGATTGACACCCGCGATGCAACTCCTGTGAAGGACAGGCATTATCCTGTCTCCCCAGCTGTGCAGAAGTTAATGTACGCAGAGCTTGATAGGATGCTTGATCTTGGGGTCATTGAGCAGAGCGAGAGTCCTTGGAGCCATCCGGTTACTCTCGTCCGTAAGGGCGAGAAGAATCGATTGTGCTTGGACGCTCGTAAGCTCAATGCCCTCACGATCAAGGATGCCTATCCTCTGCCGCATATTGAAGGTCTGCTCAGCCGGTTAGGAGACACCTATTTTATATCAAGCGTCGATCTGAAAGATGCGTTCTGGCAGATACCACTGGAGGTATCCAGTAGAGAAAAAACTGCTTTTACGGTGCCAGGACGACCACTTTACCATTTTACGGTAATGCCCTTTGGGTTGTGTAATGCAGCTCAAAGGCTGTGCCGTTTAATGGATAAAGTGATCCCCGCGGCATTTCGGGAGAGAGTTTTTGTCTACCTGGATGACCTCTTTATTGTATCGCCAGACTTTAAAATTCACTTGGAGTTGTTAGAGCAGGTGTCTGATCGTTTGGAACAGGCGGGTTTGACCATTAACGTGACCAAGTCTAAGTTTTGCTTTAGGGAACTTCGCTACCTAGGATATATAATCGGTGGAGGAAAATTAAGTCCTGACTCAGAAAAGGTGAACACCATTCTAAAGTTCACTTACCCAAAAACTGCCAAACAGGTCAGGAGTTTTATGGGGGCCACCGGGTGGTACAGGCGATTTATCCCTGATTTTGCGGCAATTTCAGCGCCGATATTCAACACGCTCAAGAAAGGTAAATCGTTTAGTTTTCCTGAAGAGGCCCAAAATGCCTTCGATCATTTAAAAAATACTCTCACCACCAGCCCGGTACTGTCGCATCCGAATTTTGACAAGCATTTTTATGTGCAGTGCGATGCATCGGATGTAGGCATAGGGGCTGTGTTGTTTCAAAGGGATGAAGCAGGTGGAGAACATCCGATCGCTTACTTCTCCCATAAGCTCACATCTGCTCAAAGAAATTACTCAGTCACTGAGAGAGAGTGTTTGGCCGTGGTTTTGGCTATCAAAAAATTTAGGCCTTATATCGAACTAATGCCATTTACTGTGATTACTGACCACAGTAGTCTGAAATGGCTAATGTCACATAAGGTTTGTTTACAAACGCGTACAGCCGTACGACGGGGTACCGCTGAGTGAAGACTTTGCTTGGAAGTTATGGGTTCCACCCGAGTTAATAACAGGTATTATAGAAAAATGCCATAATCCACCTCAAGCTGCACATGGGGGATTTGGTAAAACTCTCCGCAGAGTCAAAGAATACTTTTACTGGCCTAATATAAACACACAGATTCGCGCATTTGTAGCAAATTGTCAGATCTGTAGGGAAACAAAACCCGCCAACGCCACTTTAAGACCGCTAATGGGAGCCGAATGCATACCTGTACGACCATTTCAACGCATTTTCGTTGACTTTTTGGGACCGTACCCACGCTCGAAAAACGGGAATTGTTTTATATTTATAGTGCTTGATCACTTAACAAAATTTGTTCTGCTAAAGGCAATGCCTAAGGCCAGCACGAAAAATGTGGTAAAGTTTTTAATTGCGGAAGTGTTCCATAAGTTTGGGACGCCCGAAACAATTGTCTCCGATAATGGCAAACAATTTGTCAGTAAAGAGTTTCAAGACTTGTTATCTAATTTCGGAATTAAACACGTAAAGACAGCGATACACGCTCCCCAAGCCAACGCTTCGGAGCGTGTTAACCAGTCGATAATAGCTGCGATACGTTCATATTTACAAAATGACCATACTGAGTGGGACAAATATTTGTCTGATATAGAATTCTCACTAAGATCGTCAATACAAACATCTATTGGAGTCACCCCATATTTTGCGCTTTTCGGCGTAAATATGTTTGGGCACGGCAGTGTGTACAGGCTAGCGCAAAAACTTAAAAGCCTAGAAGATCCCGAAGTTAATGTGCTACCAAAGGCAGCGAAATTAGATTTGATCAGGCCGAATATACGAGAAAATTTACACAAAGCCTGTTTACGAGGGGAGAAGTCGTATAATATACGCAGTCCACTAATTAAATTTATTCCGGGACAGGAAGTTTTTAGACGGAATTTTCAGCAGAGCGTATTTAAAAGTAATTTTAACGCAAAATTAGCCCGCAAATTTTTAAAATGCAGAATTGTACGGCCTATCGGTAAAAGCCTGTACGAAGTGGAAGATCTTCAGGGGAAATCGTTGGGGGTATTTCACGCCAAGGATTTAAAACAGTAGCTTTAATATTCTTGGTGGTCTTAGTCCCAACATTTCCGCCCACATCACTGTGTTTTTTTTTCTCTCAAGAAAACATAAGTATCGGTTTAAACACGCTTTTTTTATGATTTGGGTATGTGTTTCACTATCTCAGCCCGTATAAATTTACCTAGATTACCTAACTTATCTTTGGCTTATTAATTTTAATTCATTTTATTTATTTTTATTATCCGTAGACCGACTCGGGGTTAGTATCAGACTTAACTCGGTACTGGGGCTCAAAAGAAGTCAGTTTTGCACGCATTGAGTCATTAATTGGTTTGATTGTAACTTAAGCTTACGTTTCTAAGCTGTCTACATTTGTAGCCGTCATCGCTCCAATAGTGTAAGCCTATGATCACTCTGGGGAACTATGCCATTAAGAGCTAAGGGTTCTTAGCCACCTAGAGCGATAACATATGTCTGAGACCGATCTTACAGCGAGTCAAAACAAAGCACAATTAATAGGCCCAATAATAATTTCAACGAAATCATTAGTGGTTCATTGCGGCAAGGTGACAATGATTGATGGCAGTATCCGGTTTAGCTGATAGTTTATCGGGAGGAAAACGGTACAAGATTAGCCTTGGACATTCATATTTATAGGTAATGGGGATGGTGAAAAGAAAATTCGCGCCCGAATATCTAAAACGACTTAGCATTTTCGGGAGGCCTAGCTGATTAGTAGCTGAATATATTTAATAACTATTTAGTTAAATTGTATAAAGTAAAAATATTTAGAAATATACATAGCTAAGTTTAAATCTTTGTTCTGGTTAAATCATTGAAAGTTTCTACCAAAGGAGCCAGCTTTTATTTAAAATAAGCACTTTTATTTTGCCAGCTCTAGCAAGCGTTGCTGAACTGAATAGCTAATTAATAACTTGTCATGTCTCGTTTAAGATGCAACCCTCATTTTTACTCTGGGAAACTATGTCATTAAGAGCTGAGGATTGTGATACATCTGGACCATAACGTCGTTCAGGCCGTCTTAAAGCGAGTCAAACCAAAAATAAAAGTTAGGAGGCCGATTGTAGAGAAATTAACAACTATTTAGGCATAAGGCCACTAAAACCAGTTATAGAACTAGAACTTAGCTATGTCACATAAATAACTCAACCGTAAGAACATAAAAAAATAACTTAGATACTAGGACTTACCCCAAATTTCAACTATATCTTCCGGCTGCGCCGAACCCTTACAAATTTGTCCGTCTGTTGGTAGCCCATCACATTGGCAGGTAAGGGTAGCGTTAATAGTAATAAGATGCCTGTTAAATAACAATAGGAAAGACTTTAGTATATATATAGTATTTTAAGATAAGGTAGTCGTTTAGAAAGGTAAATCTTACTCACTCAGTGTATCATCAAACGGGGGGCAGCTGGCCGTCGTTCTAGCCCGGGTCAGTTTAAATTCCCATAGCCTGAGGATAGAAAAATAATTAATTAATAAAGTTTATATAAATAAGTAATTAAGTAAAATTATTAGTAATTTCCAGTTCGTCGAAAAATTCTAAAAGGCGTAATATGAACTGTTCATACTTTCACAAAAAGAAAAACCCTATATTTTAAACTTCACTTCTCCTGTAGTTCATTGCACCTCACAATTAAACAAACTTATTATTATTTTAAACCGTTCATTGCACTTAAAAATTAAACAAAGAAATAAGACACTGTTTATAATTACTCTGCATAAGAATATCAAAATTGGGTCATAAATAATTGCAAACTTGCAATCATGCATAAATGGTTGTTTTCTGTACAATGAACTTGTACTTAAGCAATACGCTTAATAAAGCAAAATTTCAATTTTATTAAGCAATACAATTAATAGTAGAAAATTTTAATGACATATCAATAAGTTAGTATATAAGAAAGAAAGTTAAATAAAACATGGTTCAATTACATTTTTGCAAAGAAACAAAGTTGTTTTACCAAAAGTGATTTAACCATCTCCACGCAACCAAGTTTCAAGTGCTTGAGTTGCATCAATAAATCTTCCTGGTGAATCGCCTTGAAGATAACCCAAACAGGTTAAACAAAATAGTTTAACCTTATTCATTTACTGAATTAAACATTGGTGACCCCGACGTGATCGACACAGGATCAATATTCGCCTTTGAAGTTGCCTACACTGAAATCACTCCTCTCAGGCAGCTAAGATTGACATACATCGTAAAACATCCTTCACTGGAACATTCTCTTCAGGCAGCTAGGATCAATATTTATCAACAAACTTCTACACTGGAGCATTCCCCTTCAGGCAGCTAGAAGACTCAACAACTCAAATCGTTACTCCTGAGAAACCAAATATGGATACTTTCAACAAGCTGATAGAATCACAGCTGGCAGCAGGTGACTTGATCGAAACTATAGTCCGCAATTTTAAAAAGGACTCAGCTATCAGGAAAACAGTTGTTTACTATGAGGAACGACTCAAAAGGCTAGATAGCGCTTGGTCGGAATTTGAGACCACGGACAGCAAAATCCGTTGCCTCGATCAAATTCCGTTAGACCACGATTACTTTGCTAAAGATTACTACAAAAACATCTCAGAGCTTGTCGACAAATACAAGGATATTTTTGAGACAGCTCTGATGAAATCATCTACAGGGGAGGCAGTTCAACAACCAATCACCGACAAACCCACACCAATAATCAAACCCGCTGGTGAGGTAGGATGTAAGACATCTGCAACTATCGCTTTAATAAGAAGGCAAGGTGTAATGATGGGGTCTCTAGAGCGATTGCTCACAATGGATCCGACAGCCGAGAATATGAAGCTGAAAGAAAAATTATGGGACCAAATTCAGAACCTACATTTCACCATATGGGAAACCAGTCATGATCCGGTTCAAGAAGGATACAACATGACTGCATACACTACCTTAGAAGCAAGGATATTTGAAAATTTTAAGAAGGCTTCCCAAGTGGCTCCCGATCCACCGACTCCATATGATCAGCCTATTGGAGTACCCCTGCCTAAGATAACAATTCCTAGGTTTGACGGTGACTACCTCAAATGGAGGACCTTCTATGAGTTATTTCTGCAACTTGTAGGCAATCAGCGGATTCCTGCGGTCCAAAAAATGTGGTACCTGAAGGCTAATGTAGCAGGTGAAGCTGAAAGGCTCATAAGTCACCTTTCAGCGACTGCAGAAAATTATGAGACAGCCTGGGAAATGCTAAAAGAGCGATACGACAATAGACGAATTTTGGTCGCATCATTAATACAGCAGCTGATCGAACAACCTGCAGTCGGACCAACAATTGCATCAATCAAGCAACTGCATGACACAATTCAGGAATGTCTGCATGCATTGCAAAATCTTGGAATCGACACTACATCCTGGGACCCCTTTCTATTGCACCTCCTCGTAAAGAAACTGGATCGAAACACTCATAACCAATATGAAAGATCAATCACAAATCCAAAACAGCTACAGAAAATCAAACACTTCCTAGCTTTTCTGGAAACTCGATTTCAATCAATGGAGGCAATGGGCCAAAAAGAAAGGCCATCTTCGAAGGTATGTGCAACAGCTGCACCATCTAAATCAATTGAGCCTTCGTGCGTGCTTTGTAAAATAGGTCCTCATCAGCTATATCGTTGCCAACGATTTCAACAATTCAAGCCATACGAGCGCTTAAATTTCATCCAAAAACAAAAATTATGTGTAAATTGTCTGAAATCTGGTCATTCTTCAAAACAAAGTACCTCAAGGGGTTGCACGAAATGCAATAAGAAACATAACTCGCTATTGCATCTAGAAAACAAGAACTACCCGTCAAAACAATTAAATGAAGAAAAACCACAGGCAGCATCATCCTCTGCAACAACCATTGTAGAAGCTACGACTTATCCTGCAACACCAGGGTGCTCAACCAAATCAAAAGCTACTTCTTTAACCACAGCAAGTCAACAGTCGTCATCAGCTGTGATCCTTGGCACTGCAGTAGTTAAACTCAAAACTGATTCATCAGAAATTGAATGCCGCGCATTACTTGACTCAGGATCCCAGGTAAACTGTATCACCGAGCGTCTAGTCAAACGACTTGGTATCCCAATGCAGCCGTCATCGGCAAACATTAGTGGAATCGGCAGCACCACCACTAAAACACAGCACCGAGTTAACATAGCACTGCATTCTAGAATTAATGGATTTACAACACAACTCGAAGCATTTGTCCTTCCGCGTATTATTTCTCCCCAGCCGGCACAGTTCACCAATATAAATGACTGGCCATTACCCAAAAACTTGGTACTAGCTGATCCACATTTCAACCGACCGGACAAAATCGACATTTTATTGGGCGCTGAACACTTTCTTCAACTACTTTCAGTTGGACAAATCGAATTATCTCTACAACTACCAACCCTCCAGAATACTGTGCTTAGATGGATAGTTTCTGGAAAAATAGAAATAAAAAAGCCTACACAGCTTATATGCGGAGTATCCACAACTAATGACAGCCTTGAAGCTTCCATTGCAAGACTGTGGGAACTGGATGAACTTAAGTCAACTGAAAGGGCACTGTCACTAGCAGAAAGAAAATGTGAAGAGTTGTTTGTACATCATACAACGCGGAACAATGAAAATCGTTTTGTTGTAAAGATCCCGTTCCACCAAGATCCAGAAATCCTCGGTGACTATTACAAAATCGCTCTAAATCGTTTCTTGTCGTTAGAACATCGACTGCAGAAAAACCCCGAATTGAGGAGTCAATATCAGAAATTCATGGATGAATACGAAACTATGAAACACATGACGAAGATATCATCAACTTCTATTCGCTCACCAAACTATTTTATCCCACATCATTGCGTTCTAAAACCGGACAGCTCCACAACCAAATTGAGGGTAGTATTCGATGCTTCAGCCAAAACAACATCAGGGCACTCTTTAAATGATTTGATGTATACAGGACCAATAGTACAAAGTGAACTATTTTCAATTTTATTAAGGTTTCGACTACCCAAATTCGTATTCTCCACAGATGTAGAAAAGATGTATCGGCAAGTTTTGGTGTCTCCTGAGGACCGCCGTTTTCAAATGATAATTTGGCGGACAGATGCTTCAGAACCACTCTCATACTATCAACTGAACACTGTAACATATGGAACAAGAGCAGCTCCCTATTTGGCAACTAAATGCCTACAAGAATTGGCAAAGGAAAATGCCAGACAGTATCCTCTGGCATCACAGTTTCTAAAAGAAAACTTCTATGTAGATGATGGACTAGGCGGAAGCGATAATTTATACACCGCAATTCAGGTGCAAGAACTACTTCAGCAGATCATGAAGCAAAGCGGCTTCAATGTGCGAAAATGGTGTGCCAATCACCCCCAACTGCTCAAAATTGTTCCAAAATTTGATCTGGAACTTAATTTGGACTTCGAGAGCAGCAAATCAGATTCCATCAGTACACTAGGACTTACGTGGCTGCCGAAAGAAGATCAACTAAGCATAAAGGTGAATATTATTGATAATAAAAGAGTAACTAAACGGACTGTGACATCGGATCTCGCACGAATTTTCGATCCATTGGGTCTTCTGTCTCCTATCACTGTCACTGCAAAAATATTCATACAAGAGTTATGGAAGCTAAACCTCGATTGGGACCAAGCTCTACCCGAATCCATGCATACCAAGTGGATTACGTTCCGCGCAGACCTGAATGAACTGAAAACGCTAAAAATATCAAGACACATCTTCAAAGGTGGAATCGCAGAATCTGTACAATTGCACATATTTACAGATGCATCAGAAAAGGCTTACGGTGCAGTGGCTTATCTTCGATTTACCATGAAACATGGAAGAGTCATGTCACAAATCCTTTGTGCGAAGTCCCGAGTAGCCCCAATCAAAGCTCAATCCATTCCACGATTGGAGCTATGCGCAGCTGTACTTGGAGCACAACTAGCTACAAGAATAATAGCTGATCTTCAGTTTACAAGCCAAGGTTGGTTGTGGACTGATTCGGAAATTGTGCTGTCTTGGATAAACTCATCAGCGTCTCTCAACACGTTTGTTGCCAATCGAATTTCAACCATCCTAGAAAATACTAGACCAGAACAATGGCGGCACGTCAGCACAAAATGTAATCCCGCAGACATATTATCTCGAGGAATTGCACCCAGGCACTTGAAAGATTGCTCTTTATGGTTCTATGGTCCCATATTTTTACACGGCCAAGAAACAGCTTGGCCACCTAAATTCAGGCCGAACCTTGCCCACCCAACAAATTTAGAGAGAAAGGAAAAGCAAGCATTAGTGATGACTTCAACAGAACCCGATTTCATCTATAAAATAAATCATAAGAATTCATTCTGGCGTCTTCAACACATTGTTGGATACATTTTACGATTTGTAACCAATACCAAACGGAATGGGTCTAGACAACATCAAAAATCCCTATCTACAAAGGAACTACAAAATGCATTAATGTTGATCATCAAGCAAATACAGGCATCAGATTTCAAAGAAGAAATTCAACAGCTTGCTAAATACAAAGTGTTACGAGGAACCAGCAATTTGTCGAATCTTTCACCATTTTTGGACGGTGAGGGTTTGATACGTGTGGGAGGTCGACTGGAAGCCTCATCATTGGAATACGATTCCAAACATCAGCTGCTTCTTCCTTACAATGATCCAATCGCTAAGCTTCTATTTGAAATGATACATAAGGACAACAAGCATTGTGGTGCACAAACTCTCTTAGGAATAGTGAGACAACGATTTTGGCCAATAAAAGGTAAGATTATGGCAAGAGCGGCGATTCATCGCTGCACAATATGCAGTAAAGCTAAGCCCGCCCTATTTCACCAAATTATGGGCAATCTTCCCTCCACACGGGTAACACCAGCTAGGCCGTTCATTAATTCTGGAGTAGACTACTGTGGTCCAATGACAGTTCACTACAAGGTGAGGGGAAAACGACCACACAAGGCGTATATTGCCATATTTTGTTGCTTCTCTACGAAGGCAGTACATTTAGAGCTGGTAAGCGATCTAACCACTGACGCATTTATAGGAGCCATCAAACGGTTTGTTGGCCGACGAGGACATTGCCAAAACCTATATTGCGATAATGCAACGAACTTTGTAGGCGCAAAAAATAAATTGTCTGAACTAATACACGCAATTTATACAAGCGAAGCAAAAGAAGCAATAGAAAATGCATGCAGCAAAAAGAATATACAATTCAGGTTCATACCACCTCGAGCACCTCATTTTGGAGGCCTTTGGCAGGCGGCAGTAAAATCTGCAAAACACCTTTTAATCAGGAGCTTAGCTAGTGCTTCCTTAACTTACGAAGAACTAGAAACACTGATTATCGAAATAGAAGCAATTCTCAACTCCAGACCTATTTCACCCATGTCAAACGACCCCAATGACTTCGGTGCGTTAACTCCAGGACATTTCCTGATTGGTGAACCGCTAACGGCACAAGTAGATTCACAGGCCACATCAACGAAAACAAACTTGGCGACTCGGTGGAAACTAGTGTCCATTCTCAAACACAACTTCTGGGAAAGGTGGTCACGGGACTATCTGAACGAATTGCAATATCGCAACAAATGGAAGGAGCAATCAAAATCTCTAAAACCCGGAACCATCGTCATTCTTAAGGAAGATAATTGTCCCGTAATGAAATGGCCTTTAGGACGTGTGATTAAAATCTATAAGGGGGAGGACAACATAGTTAGAGTGGCAGACGTCAAAACCGCTTCAGGAGTCCTTAAAAGAGCGGTCCATTACCTGGTACCACTCCCTACGGCCAGTCTAGAAGAAACAGAAGACGACAACAAACCGAATGATGAATTCAATGAAATCGACAACAAAGATGAAATCACTGAGCCTAAGAGCAAACGTCCAAAATTACTCGGAAATAATTTAGGCGTCACACTGTTGACACTAATGCTCATATTCCCAATTATTTTGGGAGTACCAATTGAGAATGAGCGCTTCGGTTCCAAGTTGGGCATTCATTTCGAAGAAGTAGGCTCAACGTATATATCTGCAAGTCAGTGGGTTCTGGTCGTTTACTATGACTTATATGCTTACTGGTCTGACACAGCGTTTTTAGGAAATGGAACGAGCTCCTTGAGCGGACTGTGTGCGAAGATGGAATACAATGCATCGTGTTATAGTACAATAGAACATCTTCGACATGTTGAAGCGGATTTGAGACTTCATAATAAATTACTATACAAACCACGTCAAAAACGAGGTGCTATAGACTTCGTCGGAAATGTTGCTCATTCATTGTTTGGGATACTAGACTCTGAATATGCAGAAAAAATGTCAACAACAATAACTCAACTACAAGAAAACGATTCATATATGCTTCGCCTCGTAAAAGACCACACCTCCGTTATTAATTTAACCATGAACATTGTCAAAGAAAGTCTAACAGACACTAAGTTTAAATTTGACCATCTTCTGTTAAAAATAAATGAAATCGCGAAAACTGAAGAGACACTAGCAGCGGAAATAACACAACTTAAGCTTGCACACATGTTCAGTATGGGTGTAACAAAACTCTCATTCATTGCAAACTATCTGCAACGAATGCAAACTTGCATTCTGAACGCGTTGACCGACACTCATCATGGGAAAATTAATCCATTGCTGTTGACTCCAATTCAACTGGAAATTGAAATACAAAAAGTTCGAGCACATATGCCACAGTCATTAGAGTTACCAGTCCCTGAAGATGACTTGCTCGAATTTTACAAACTTATGAAAATAAAAGGCGGTCTCACTCAGGATCATGTAGTGTTCAGCATAACTTTACCCTTAATAGACCATGAAAAGTTTAAGCTTTACAACTTAATTCCCGTTCCGACCCCCATAAACAACACTATGCTGGTCATAGACACATGCAATCCGACAATAGCAATAAACTCATTTCAACGGCACTACTTTCCATTATCATCAACACAACTGAAAGGCTGTGACGTAATTGGTAAAGAGGTATTTATATGCTACGATGTACAACTCCAATATAACTTTGGTGCAAAAATGTGCTCTTGTGAAATCAACTTATTCAACAATATCACCGTACCACATTGCATTTTGAGAAAGCTTCCAACTAATGTAACCTGGACACCTCTAACTCATAAAAACAAATGGATATATTCATCACGAGCCTCCACACATGCCACAGCGGTTTGTGGAAAAGAAATTATACCAATAAGTCTACTAGGGTCCTGCTTGTTAACTATCAATCCAGACTGTATCCTTAAACATGATTTCATCCAAATGTCCGGCCAGCAATCAATCGTAACTAAAACTGTCTCATCTTACACGAGCCTTGGCAACATATCAGAACTAGCATATCAACCCCTGTTGCACATCAACCATATCAACAAAACCAACCAGTCATTTGTGCCAGACGAAATAGCAGTACAGCTCATCAAATTAACATCCTTACAACAGAAATTAGAGGCTATGAACAGTTCACATTTCCAAATTCATCATCCATCAAACCATGAGAGAACTGTCTCATATGTAGCACTAATCATCAGCGCAGTAGCGATCATATGGATCATAGTAAGAGCTATAAAACGCAAGAAATCAAACATCGCTCAAATCACAGAAAGATCACAATCATCTGGGTGTAACCCACAACCAGCAACAACACCTTCACCAGCTCCACGACAGAAGTTCAGCGTACATGTTTGAAAACATAATAATAACTTTAATAGTTTTATTACATATTTTTTATATTTTACTTAGTTTTGCATAATTATAAAGTCATTGCCTTTATCATAACCAAATTGTAAAAACAAATAATAGTTAATTTTTATTCAACTGTAAATCCAAGTAGTAAGCACTTTATTAATGACATAATTGTAGTTAATTGTTGAGCATAGCCTCAACGGGGGGGTGCATGTTCATACTTTCACAAAAAGAAAAACCCTATATTTTAAACTTCACTTCTCCTGTAGTTCATTGCACCTCACAATTAAACAAACTTATTATTATTTTAAACCGTTCATTGCACTTCAAAATTAAACAAAGAAATAAGACACTGTTTATAATTACTCTGCATAAGAATATCAAAATTGGGTCATAAATAATTGCAAACTTGCAATCATGCATAAATGGTTGTTTTTTGTACAATGAACTTGTACTTAAGCAATACGCTTAATAAAGCAAAATTTCAATTTTATTAAGCAATACAATTAATAGTAGAAAATTTTAATGACATATCAATAAGTTAGTATATAAGAAAGAAAGTTAAATAAAACATGGTTCAATTACATTTTTGCAAAGAAACAAAGTTGTTTTACCAAAAGTGATTTAACCATCTCCACGCAACCAAGTTTCAAGTGCTTGAGTTGCATCAATAAATCTTCCTGGTGAATCGCCTTGAAGATAACCCAAACAGGTTAAACAAAATAGTTTAACCTTATTCATTTACTGAATTAAACATGAACTATACCAGATATTTACTTAAATTTTGTCGCCTATTAGAAATTTTCGATTTCCTTTTATTAGCCTGAATTAGTTAGTTAGAAAACATTTTACTTGGAATTTTATTTTCGCCGTAAAACCTAAACTTCATAAGTTTAGTACACGTTTGTTTTTTTTATCGATTTATTTTTTTTATATTGTTTTTTTTTTGGTTTTACACACACGGCTAAATTGTTGCCGATATCCAGGAAATAGCATGGGGTACTGCTCGCCAAGGCCTCAAAGCGTTAGCCTTAAGAGCCTTGGTGGTTTTAGTCCTTACCTTCCGGCCAGATTAAATTTGAAGAAAATGATATAAGGTTTACTTACCTGTTTTTAAATTGCTGTCGGAATATATTAACAGCTGAAGACCTCCTTTCAGCACAGGTACGCAGTGTGTGAGGCTCACATCCTATCTATCTAACGGCGAAGCACATACACAAACACATAATAAGACGGTGTATGTTTGGACACCACTGGGGTAAGCCCATCTGGTAATCGCCGGTGATAACTGAGAAGGAAAGGAAAGTTTTTAAGTTAGATCGTACCTACAATATTAAACAAAATCAAATCAGATAATCGTATTTGCTCATACGAAAATATTTATATTTTGGTTTCCGATTTCCGTACGCGAAGTGATGTTCGAATTCGTTTTAATTATCCGCGGCTTAAAACAGTAGCGGTTCGGTGCGATCTACATTAACTCACGGGGATATAATTTTCTTTTATGGCGTTTCACTTTTGTCAATCACTGCTGTTTTTAATTTTTTTTATTTATTTTATTGTTATTTTTATTAAAATACCGAGTGTAGGTCTCTAGAATTTTACATAAATTTAACAATTATCGAACACGAATACGTCACGAGTAAACTCTATTTTTACGTGCATCCGTATGCACGATCATCACGTCCCGTCGCGTTACGTTTCAGTAATTACCGTAGAACACCGTAATGGGGTTACTACGGCACTATTTTTTTACACGCCCAAATTCAATTCACCAAATTTCATAATAATTAATTTACTGCACTTAACTTTTCATCAGGTGATCACTAGAATACCCGGGAAGCAGCCCAGAGAAAGGGTAAGTCTGCTAGCCGTTGTACCTGCTGACAAATACACCAAGAATTAAAAATCATATCTACATACATATTATAACAAACACTTACCACTTTCATACACACGCCGGAAATTCGCCAATTAAATTGTGGCCACCGCGTGTCGCCAATATTGTATACTGTGAAAATAAAATTATTAGATCATTAATATTATATCATTATATTATATTTATGCCATATTCACTTACCTTTTGTACACCACAGTAGGGACCCATCAAGAGGAGGCTATACCTGAAAAGAAAATTAAACAAATAATTCAAAATTACTCAATTAGATGAGTAAACTAAATTTATTAATAAATACTTACCTACGTTTAGTCGCCTTCATTGATATATGCTTCTTCTACACACGCTAGTACCGAGGACGAAGTCGAGGTAAAATAGTAGTCGGCGGCGACTAAGGGCCGGCTAGAAGCCGAACATATTTGTCGCCGGCGGCGACTGGCACAATGTATTGGCTAACCTGCCGTCTACACCTGACTTGAAATGTCTAACTTTTATGTTAATCTCAAGTAATGTTAGTTGTGGACCGCTCAAGTTAATATATTTCTTTTTATTCAAATTATAACAGAATTGTTAGAACAAGGGCTTTAACAACGCACTCATAACTCCAAGTTACCACAGTAATTCAGGTTAGGTGGAGACGTAGAGGAGCGGTCGGCTAACACGTATCAAGTTTGGTACGGTGTTCAAATTTGTGAAAAGGTTGGATGGCATCGATTATTTCATGAGAAAATTTTCTATGCACGATGGTTATAATTTTCATGTGTTTATTTTAAATTCCGAGCGAAACAAGTGCCACTCATAATATTCCACATGAAAACTTAAAATGTTGTCAATCCCGTTCATATGTTGTCCTTAAGAAGAACAGAGTACGGCTTGTACATCATTTTTTTTATAAATAATTCATGCCAATTTTTATATGCGTGTTGACAGCATTTCACGTGATACGTTGAAAACAATAGCATGCTCTACATACGAGGCATACTTGTAACAGGTATATTCAGTGCAAGGATAAATCAATTTGCAATGATAGGAGATTTACTGCCTTACTTAGAAAGTATGGTTTTTTTTTGCAAAAAAGGTTTTGTAGTACGCTTTGAAACTCAAACATTTTTAAAGGCGCATATGAGTAAATGCACACTTTTTGTATAAAAATCGGTGTAGCTATTAGCCGATTTGGCCGCACTAATCAGCGGCGGCTAAGCGATTATAAAAATCAGCGGCGGCTAAGCAATTATAAAATCTGCAGCGGCCATTCACCGGCTATTGGCCGAGCGCCTTCAGAATCTGTATGCGTTACACACAGCTGTTCACATTAAAAATACTGAGAGATACCAGATCAACAGAAATGGTAGTAGGATGAAATGGGTGGAAGTTTTGTAAACGTACCAAACCTGCTAGGAAACCTAAAATACCCAAATTCCACGTTCGTCATCGGTTGACATGATTGAGCACGTTGTTTTCCCTCCCATTCTAGGTCCATAGACGGACTCTGGAATGGTGGCGTTTGTAGCGTGCACCCTGTAGTTGTGTACGATGGTAAGGCAGTATAGACAGCTGACGACATCTGTAGGAATGTTAAAATGTAGTAAAAACATATGGGAAGAACAATAAGCACAATCAGGTATTAAATGGGGTGATCAATAGGCCCAAAAACAAAAATTAGATGGAAAAAAATTTAATATTTTTGGAAGGGTCATTTTTAAGTTTTTGTATAGATTGGATGGGGTCCCTTGATAGAGAAAATTTAAAATACGAGGCTTTTCTGTTCTGGACGACTGATGGGTAAGATGCGATAAGTGGTGGCAAACCAATCTTCAACAAATAAAAGAAATAAGAAAAACAACAGTGAATTGTGGTGTACAATAATTTATTATTTAAACAAAAGAAAACCTTTTGTCTAAAATTTTAAAGCGATAAGACAAATTTGAAACTACTAAACCAAAAACTTTGATTACAAGAAAAAGTTACAAACACTAAATAAAATTTTTGATTGGAAAACTTAAGTGAAGTGAACTATAAAACCACAAATGTTGAACTTATTTAACTAAAAGTTAAAAATTAAATTATTTATCTAAGTGCTGGTTTAAAACAATCGAAACAATTATTTACAAAAAAAAAACACAACAGAAAAATTAACAACTTGGTGTACAAACTAAGAAACAATAAGGTTAAATGCAAAATAACCAGAAATATGAAATTTAATTAATTTCCTTTGTTGAGCTTGAAACTTAAACTTAAAAGTACAAATAAAATAAACGAAATTCAGACAAATCCATAACGTTCCACCTAACACAAAGCCTTCAACGCCACCTCTGTCGCATCCAACGTGGGATTTCTGCAGCAGCTCAGCGCGTCGTCACACCCGGCGGTGCCAGGTATTTGCCATATTCCGACCCGGACAAAAACACGTACCACCTACGGACGAAATAAATAAATTAATATATATATATATATATATATATATATATATATATATATATATATATATATATATATATATATATATATATATATATATATATATATATATATAAATATATATATATATATATATATATATATATATATATATATATATATATATATATATATATATATATATATATATATATATATATATATATATATATATATATATATATATATATATATATATATATATATATATATATATATATATATATATATATATATATATATATATATATATATATATATATATATATATATATATATATATATATATATATATATATATATATATATATATATATATATATATATATATATATATATATATATATATATATATATATATATATATATATATATATATATATATATATTTATCTTAGCCACGGCTACTATATTTTTTTATTTTGTGCGGAAAATACTAACCGGTGTAGTCAGTCCTCGGCTAAATTAGCTAGAGTGCGCGATTGTTGTTAGGGTTGAGCTCAAGCCAGGAACACGTAGCGTTTAGGGGTTTTTGCCCAGCAAAGTTTTTCCGAAAATAGAAAAGAAGGAACAGTATTTAAGGCAAAGTGTAATCTATATATATCTAGTTTGTGTTACAATTACTTACCCGTACAAATCGAGCCGCGACGCGCTAACGAACGGATGGCAAAATCTGCGACCTCCGTGAAATCCAAAGAAGAACCTCCAAGAGTCGTAGAGAATTGCCTTGAGAAGCCGTACCTGCAGAGAGCGAAAAAAATTGTCAGTTTTGTTTGAATCATAAAGCATAAATAGATTTGTAAATTTAATATAGTTAGATGTAACTTTTGGTTATATATATTTTTTTTGGCATTTTACTTTTTTTTGTGGTTCCATATAATCAAATTTTGAATTGTAATTTTTGAAATTCAAGGGTTATTTAATTATTTTTAATAAAAATTTCATGCAATGTTTATAACGTTTAATTAGATTTGGTCTGGATTATTTGTATGATGAGTGAGTAATTCACCCGGGAAAGTACAATGGGAAGGTAAGGATGGGATGAGGAAGTGTTTTATTGGAATACCTGGCAAATAATAGGCAGCCGGCGTATCATGGTGGGATCTACAGGGATTCCAAGAGGGAGGGCAGCCTACGTTGGCATTACATCGGCCGACATTAATAAGTGTAGGTAAACCGACATGTAAGTACGAGGTGCTGGGTGAGAGAGCCTTATTTGTTTGTAATTGCGGTCACTTTCGGGATCCCAACAATTTTTATTCCTATATTTTTAATTTATTTTTACAATTGGCTGGCATGATTTTTTTTGTATGTAGCTGTCATTGCCGGATAGGTTGGCAAGAACACCACCCCAAAACGGCGAGCTCTAGCCGGAGCAATAAGCCAGTGCCGCCAACAGTCTGGTCACACTGACACATTTGTGTACTTTAATAATGACACCAGCAGCTACGCATACTACATTCATTTACTGGGGTCTCCACGAGCAATAAAGTTGGAAATAATTATGTTTTCAACTGTCAAATTCTATTTCCAACATCATATGTTCACGCGTGGACCGCAAAAACATTTATTTGCAAATAAATTGCGACATAATTGTTCACACATATTTTCAAGAAATAATGTTGAACATAAACTGTCAAATCTGCCTGTCATTTCTCTGACATTTGGCTTTTCCGCGAATTACATAAAAGAATCTGGTGCTGTGAAATATAAATTTATTATTTAAATAAAATAAAAAGCTTTGAAGAATACTTAAATATATAAAAAGTGATGCTTGGATATGCGATATACTTACATACGTAATTATTATTGTACATACACACATCTATGTACAACAATTTAAGAAATAAGCTTGCATTGTTATAAAATAAATTTTATGCAGTTTAAAAACATCCAATATTTTAATTTTTAAGACTATGGAGTGGCCAATAGAGGATACATATAAGCTTATCAACTTGTACAACCAGTTCCCGTGCTTATGGAATTACCGAAGTGAATCGTACAAGAGAAATGATAGGAAAAAAAATGCTTAAGAAGAAATTTCTAAAAGTATGGAAAAGACCGTGGAAACAGTAAAAAAAGGTGAAACATTTGCGGTCGGCGTATCTCTTAGAAAAGAAGAAAGTTGATAGCTCCAAAAGATCTGGGTCGTCAGCAGATGATGTGTACGTGCCACACCTTTTCTATTATGGTGAAATGAGTTTTTTTAGAAAATGTTGTTAGTTTAAGGCAAACTACATGCAATTTAAACTGATCAAATGTAAGTAATATTTACAAAATATTAGAAACTTTTTTTAAATTAATGTTTATAAAATTATTTTGACTAAATTTTAGGAAGAGCCTGAACTACTTGAGTTCTCCCCTAAGTTTGACTCGGCAGATAATTATAATGTTTGTGATAGCCAAGAAAGTTGTAAATCCTTTCAAAGCGATACACCCTCGACTTCCCGACAACCATTTACTAATTTTAGAAAGAGAAAAGCAGAGCGAGACCACAAAATAAATTACGCTTTAGATGAAATTATAAAAAAATCCCAAGAGTGCGAAGAAGAAACAATTTTTTCCCACTTCGGAGCGTCTGTAGGAATGCAATTGAAGAACATGGATTATACAATTGCTATGCGTGTGATGGCAGAAATCCAAGCTCTTTTATCAACAGAAGCGCAAAAACGAGATACTATAAAAAAGCAATGATCGATGCCAACATAGTTTGATAAAGCCCTTATTGGTCTTTAAAACGTTGTTTTATAAATTCTTTTATAAAAACTTGTACTGGTACGTACGCAATGAAAATCAATTTCGAAAGCTAAACCACTTAAAACAGAAAAGCTTGTGATGAGGTAAACATTTCAAGCTGAAAGTCCATAACACGCATTTTCGCGTCAACGCTTTCACACGTTTTACGCACTCCACGCTTTTCAGCGTTACAAGTTACATGCCACGCTTTTTACGCAAACGTTATTTATAGTCGGAAATAGTTTTAAACTGTATTTCAAGAGCAAAATAGTACATTATACAAACATAATCGTCGATAACATTGAAAATAAAATATCAAAGGCTATCAACAACAGCTAACCTGCACGCCGCTGATGACGCTTACAAAAGTATACCTACTTTTTGCGTTGGACGCGTCAAGGCGTCATGCTCTGTAACTTGATACGTAAAACTACACTGATTCATTTTTTTGCATCATATGCAGCTGTGAAGTATGACGCAAAAAAACGTGTATCGCGCGTTATGGACTTTCAGCTTTATTTTCGTGTTCCTTTTAAAGTTGGTGTTTCTTATTTCATCATAAATCAGTTATCTTTTATTTCTCAGTTATTTTTTAGATAGATTTTAATGCAATTACACATTTTGGAAGGCTATTTTAATGTTTCTTTTCACAAAAGTTAATTCGTATAGCGGTTTAGTATCTCATAAGCAATTTAGAGCCGGCGAAAAATAAAATTTTGTTGAAAAATTTGTTTTTTTTACACTTAAGCCATCATAACTTAATCATTTACTAACTTCATCATGCCTTATTTGAAAGATAAGAATCATATCTTTCAAATTTGAAAAAGATCGTAGAAATCCGTTTTGAAACAAAGAAGTAATGACTGTTTAAAGTTCAAACTTTAAGAAAACCGTTTTACAACTACATTTACTGTTGATAAAAACAGTATTGTTGCAGAAACTACGTTAATAAATGCAGTTTTTCTACTTGATAAATCCATAAATTAAAAGACTCCAATTTCGCAAATCCAAGTACAAACGGATTTTATGAACGCTATCAATCGGTTTTATATAGAAAACGATACCAAACAGTCCGTATATATTAATTTTACTTACGCATTTAATATATATAGCTGAATATGACCTGAATTAAAACATTGTAACTATATATGTGATATATTTTTATTTTTATTATAATAAATGAATTAATTACTTTAAAACAACAAAAGTTCATTATTTTTATTCTAATATATTAATATTATTTTTTAAAAATTATATTTTAAAATCGCCCGTATTAAACTGCGATGTATTTAACACTTTTATTTTTCACAAACAATTTTCTTTATTCATTTTAATTTATTTTATTTTAAACATCAAAATTTGAAAGAAAATTATTGAATGTGAAATAAAATTTTTAAAAACACATGCCATTCATGTGTAATATTTTGTAAATTTTATATATGTATGCATAAAAAAATATGAAAAATAGGATTGATATGGCACTGCTTTGAATTGCCCAATAGTAAATAAAAATAGTATTTTGGATTTTCTATTTGTATTTCAAATAAAAGTTTTTCAAATAATTCACATTTCAGATATTGATGAATATTTTTACATTAATGAATACTTTCTAATATTAGCTAATTGCAATCAGTAGAAAATTATTTTAGCAAGTTTTGATTTCTTGGAGGTACAAAAAATTTGCAAATATATCACTTTATATAAACACGAAAAACACAATAGGTATATTTATAAATGTATTTATATATGCACACAACCATTCACAGTGAATTTTTTAAATTTATGTTCGGTACACAATACGTGTTCTCTACCTCGAAACATAAGCTTGTACATGAACATATTTGTGCTGTTATTCTGCCGACGTTATTGCTTATGTTCGGAAATAAATATTGCGCATGGAGACGTGCAGTTACAATAATAAGGCCACTTGTATCAATTCGCCTTGCTTTACCCTATGTCTATACGTGATAAATTTGTATCATGACAAATGTCAAACTTTATAACGTGAGTGAAGAAAACATGTTTTGATAATGCAGAGCACTGGCAAGTTTTTTCTAGGATAATGCAGAGCATTTGTCTTATTTCAGCAAGTTTTTCAACAGATTTGTATACGTGTGAGCACGTGTTATTTATGGGAATGAATGTGTGACAAGTTTTTCCAATGTTTACAAGCAAATGGTGTGTAGGTGTGAGCCAGTTTTATGTATGGGTAACATGTGCTTTCTATACTTTTAGAGTAAATTTTAGTTTTCATTTATAACTCGAAAACTAGATCGCGTGCCGCTATGGCACTACCCGCAATCGATAGGTATTAAAAATACACATTGTTTGCTATGGTTGTCAATCTTGGCGAGACTTGCCGAAAAAAGTTATAGCGCCGCGAAGTTTGAAAAAGCGCAAAATATGTAACTTCAGTTGTCAGCCTATAACTCCTAAATTAGACGGGATTCTACTATAGGTCTCTGAACACATGGAAGCTAAAAATATAGCTTGAAGGCCAGAATTATGTCGAATCCAAATTTATTATGTCATTATAAAAACATTATAAAACCAACCATTAAATAAATTTAAATTCGGCATAATTCTGGCTTTCAAGTTAAATTTTTAGCTTCCATGTCTTCAGGACCTACAGTAGAATCCCCTTTGATATCTTTTTGTAAAATATATTAACCCTCTAATTCTTCAATTTATGCGTTTTTTTGCCCATTCCTGTTTTAAGTGCAAAATGTCACCTTGCGAAGGAATGGGCTAAAAAGACCCATAAATTAAAGAGCTAGAGGGTTCATATATTTTACAAAAAGATTTCTAAGGGAATTCTACTGTAGGTCTCCAAACACATGGAAGCTAAAAATATAGCTTGAAGGCCAGAATTATGTCGAATCCAAATTTATTATGTCATTATAAAAACATTATAAAACCAACCCTTAAATAAATTTAAATTCGGCATAATTCTGGCTTTCAATTTAAATTTTTAGCTTCCATGTCTTCAGAGACCTACAGTAGAATCCCCTTAGAAATCTTTTTGTAAAATATATTAACCCTCTAACTCTTCAATTTATGCGTTTTTTTTGGCCATAATATAAGCTAATAACTAAAATTATATTTTTAAGCGCATTTTGGGCTTTTTAAAATTTGTCCAAGCTATAACTTTTTTCAGCAAGTCTCCCCAAGATTGACAACCATAGCAAACAATGTGTATTTTTAATACCTATCGATTGAGGGTAGTGCCATGGTGGCACGCAATCTAGTTTAGGAGTTATAGGCTGACAACTGATGTTACATATTTTGTAATTTTCAAAATTCGCGGCGCTATAACTTTTTTCAGCAAGTCTCGCCAAGATTGACAACCATGGCAAACAATGTGTATTTTTAATACCTATCAATTGAGGGTAGTGCCATGGTGGCACGCAGTCTAGTTTATGAGTTATAGGCTGACAACTGATGTTACATATATTGCGCTTTTTCAAACTTCGCGGCGCTTTAACTTTTTTCAGCAAGTCTCGCCAAGATTGACAACCGTGGCAAACAATGTGTATTTTTAATACCTATCGAGTGAGGGTAGTGCCATGGTGGCACGCAATCTAGTTTATGAGTTATAGGCTGACAACTGATGTTACATATTTTGCGCTTTTTCAAACTTCGCGGCGCTTTAACTTTTTTCAGCAAGTCTCGCCAAGATTGAGAACTGTGGCAAACAATGTGTATTCTTAATACCTATCGATTGAGGGTAGTGTCATGGTGGCACGCAATCTAGTTTAGGAGTTATAGGCTGACAACTAAAATTTGACCTAATTATATAGTAAGCACGTGCTACACACACATTCATACGTGCTCACATATATGGAAAACTTGATAAATTACGAAAGATACTGCATTATCATACACACATACATTCTTAGAAATCACACGTATTGAAAAACTTGCTGTTAACGGCATTATCAAACTTGTTTTCTTCACAGCTATAACTTTATATTGGAAAATAACCTGCTTTATCTTATCTGTTTTTTTCTATATAGAATTTGCCATTTATCATGATACAAATAAATCAGGTATAGACGTTTGTTTCAAAATACATAAATTATAATGTATTATATATCCGAATAATTCTAGCATGATTCATGAATTAGATTCCAACAGTAAAATATAAAATTGATGTTCATGCATAAAATTGCGAACATAGAGAAATTAATTTTTAGCTAGACAAATAGCTTTTTAGGTTGAATCTGAACAAGCCTTAAAAAAGTTAGACAATCAAGCCTTTGCTTTATTTTTCATAACAATTTAAAAATTTTTGAGATGCAAAGCAATGCTTAATTTCTATGCATTTTGTTTGGTGAAGAATTGGTATGAAAAAGAAAAACTAATTTTAACAACGAAATGAAAATTTGCACTTTTAGTCAATATCCATGTGCATTTCTAGCCGATTTTCAGCCGAATTTGAGCCGCCGCCGACTATTTTTTCCCAGCCAGCCGCCGTCGATCAAAACCCCTCGGCGCAAGTCTCTGTTGTATACATTTTAAAAACATTTGGAAAATGAAAACGCCATTGAATTCTGAATTTACTGGTAGTAATATCGAGGTTGCTGTTTGCGTTACAGTTGAACCGTCTAAGGATAGCGACCAAATAAATTTTCCATCAACGGATCATTCTTTAAATTCGTGTATCAATATAAGCAAACGCCGTCACAGAGAAACAAGCCGAGGCAAAATTATCGGCGGCGGCGGCTGGGCACATTTTGGGTCGGCGGCGGCGCGCCGAGAGAATTTTCGGCGGCTCACCTATATACGGATATATTGGAAAAAAAGGTGGTAAAAAATTTTTTTCGGAAAAAGTACGCAAATTTGCAACCCAGTCGTGAACAAATTTAAACGAACTCGGCAGCTGGTTTTGAGATGATACGAGCCGATATAATCGACGGCGGCGCGATAGTCAAAAAAGGAACCGGCGGCGGCGCGCCATCGGCTCGAAATCGACTGGCTTGTTTCTCTGCTATGTCATTGGACCTAAAAATACGCAAACAAAACTTTTAGCAGCACCACCTCAGAGAAGCAAGCCGATCAATTTTCTTTGGCGGCGGCGGCGGCGGCTAAACAGGCTCGCGCCGGGTTTTTACCGGCTCGTTACTATTACTTCGGCTTCACCGAAGAAATAGTGTACACTTTCTATTTTTTAACGTATCTTTTGTGGTTTTGCAATGTTATAGTGTGATTGACAAATTAAATGAATGGAAAAGGAGTCCGATCATTTAATGATGGTCCAAGAGATTCTAATACAATTAATGTCAGCAACACATAACTCTACGTCTACACCTAACATGAAATGCTGTTATACCTTGAAGTTATGACTGCGTTGTGAATACAAATGCTCTAGCAGCTATGTTATAACTTTAAAAAACCATTAACATGAGATCAGGAATTAAAAGTTACCCTACGTCTTGACGAGCAAATTATTTGTCTTGACAAAAGTCAAAATCGATATGAAAAATAGCACTAACATTTTTCTGATGTTTTTATATATGAAGTTTGACAAATGCTATAACAAAAAATTTGCTCGTCAAGACGCCCTGGTAAAAACGGACATTAGTTTTTTATAAGCAACAAAGTTTTTATTTAAGAATAAAATTAAATTTTGTATAACAAAAAACATACCAATGATGAAGCATTTTTTATTGTGTTTAAATACTTTTCCAGTAATAATTACACAGTAACTTGGATAAATAGTACGCAATTAAAAAAATCGTATGCATTTAAAAATACTTAAGAGCAAAGTCAATTTGCTTTTAACACCGTAAGCTCAGCTTAAAAACAAGGCTTGCAAAACCTTTGCTTTAAATTTATCCACTTTCCTCCAATGGATAACGTGCCAAAATGTTCCCGCACAGCTGAAGCACCTGCTTTTCGTTCACTTAGAACGATTTTGGCAACATCTTTTGCCGCTTTATTTCTGCGCAACATTGCTTCATATTCTGATATCTGACGATCAGAATTATTTAAAAAGA
>OY101450.1:67220805-67334578 GCA_956483635.1 Panzeria rudis | reverse complement strand
AGAATTATTTAAAAAGAAAGAGTTTTCTTCGAACTCTTCAGTATTGTCAGATGAACTATCTTCACTTTTGTAGCGGCAGATTTGTTGAAAGTAAAATATGAACTGGCAACCTCACAGGTAAAATCAGTCAGCTGTCAGTATTTATAAAGCTGATTAATGAGGTTGTATCGAATGCACAGTTGATGGCTTTGCAGTGGTGGCTCAACAGAGGAAGTTTTTTTTTATATTTGTTTTTTTTTTAAGAAATTTTCAGTTTTAAGCACGTATGTCAGCACTAAACAAAGAAACATGTATTTGTAAAACTTAATATAGCAGCAAAAACTAATAAAGGCATATTGGCGAGGAATTTTTACTCTGTTGTTTTTTTTTATATAAAACCATACAATTATATCAGCTGTGCGAGTAACACAACCTTTAAATTAAATACACATAGGTACAAATTAAAAAGGGAAAGCGGGAAGAAAAATAAATAATGAATATACAAAGAAACAAAAACAAATTATCGTAAATTTTTTATATGAATGATGCTTGCTACTTTGCTGACGACCTGATACCTCTTCATTATAAACCTCTATTTTACAGGCAATAAAGATGGTCAAAATATCATTATGGTCAAGGCCATCATGGTAAGGGTCAGTGACACTAATATTCCAGATATTTCTGTATATTTTAATTTTGTAAATTATTTATTTACGTAAAATAAATAAAATCCGGCCAGTGACTTGTAGGTAAATATAAACCGCTTAAACTCGAGCGACATTGTTGCTAGCCGTTGCACTTACCTAGGGTGTAAAAGAGATAGTGGGGTCATGAGCCTGTACTAAGAGTAGTAAGATAAAAATAGAGATAGAATTTTCGGAGTTCCAAAAAAAAAATTGTATGGCACTAGGTGAACATTTTGAAGAAATAAAACGAGGATTACGTTTTGAAGTTTCAAGAAGAAAAGAACTGCCTCCAATACTACTGCGGTATAAAAGAAAATATAGAAAAAAGTTTTAATTAAAAATAAAAATATATAAAAAGGAAGGTTTTCTTTGTGGGAGTATAAAGCTCCAATTTGCCAAAAATTTATAAAAATTTGCAACCAACCGAAAGTTACTGGTGGTTATTGGTGAAGCCTGTGAAAGGAAAAGCCTAGATTGTGACCAGTGGAAAGATTCCCCAATAAAGCCTGATTGGGAGGACTTTGAAGACGCTGTGTGCCTATCAGCATTAATCCATCCAGTATCATTTGGTTATAGTGGGTCTGGATCATCGAGAACGATTACCGAGTTGTACGAAGTATCAACCTGGTTAACTACGGTGCCAGTTTATTCGTTGATGAGTCCGTTCCATATGTTTTTTTTTTGTTGCAGTTTCTTTGATAGTTTGTATCAAAGAAAAATATTACTTTGAGACCAAAATTTGAAAGCATCTAAAATTAGAATTGCAAGGTGGCTGAATTAAAGTGTTTTTTTTAAAGAAAGAAATTTAATATTCTATAATTTGGTTTAGAGGCATTTTGCTAAAGTTAAAATTCAAGAAGCGGAAACAAAATTGATTAAAGTAATCTTGTGAAGAACATTTATTGTAATAGTCTGTTAAGTGTTATAGTGTTTGAGTTAGGTTAGGTAAGGTTAGTTAAACTTTTGTTAGCCTGAAAATAATCATTTTCAATTTAACTTAGGGGTGCAAAGAATTTTTAATAGTAGCCAACAATATCGACTTTAGAGAGCTCTCTCAAGTGAGGAAAAATATTTAGTTTATTTTATTAATTTCTTTTGCGTAAATCCTGATTGATTCAAAAGCAGGTTTTGTCAAAGTATTTTTGGGAAAATAGTGTTCATTTATAATTTTTGTAGTTAAGTGTATGTGTAAGATTTCATTATGTGTAGGTTATTATTTACCAACTGTAGCGAATGTTTATTATTGTTTGTTATTATTATTATTATTATTATTATTATTATTATTATTGTGGGGTATTGTTTACTTTTATTAGAACTGTTGAAGTGACAAATTCACGTACAACAGATCTGGTCTTAAATGAAAGAGTGAAATGGGTAGAAAAATTAACAACAACAAAATGAAAAGGAAAATAAGCAAAATAAACAAAATAAAAGATTATGGAATGAGAAAGTAAACAATAAGAAAAATTTACGTTTGACGACCTATTGCTTTCATGTTGACCGGATACCAGCTGCCTGATTGCGATGAATTTATGGGTGTTTATTTAATAAATTAAACAGAATTTTTGTTGCTAACATAATTAAATAAACATAATAAAGAATAAAACGGAGGTCAATGATTTTTTAAATAAATAAATATCTGTAAATATTCGGCTAAGTTGGCTTTAGAAGTTTCTGGCGAGGTTCAAGGCCATAGTTATAAAGGGTATTGACTCCATGGTTGAAGCCGTTAGGTATTGGTAATCCGGTTAGTACGGTCTGACATAGGGGAGTAATAAATACAAGGGGGAAAAGGGTGTGAAGTTAGATTGCCGCGAGACTGAAGAGGATAGAGACAGAGAGAGAAGAATATATTCATGGATTAGTACTGGAAAGGTTTGGGGTAAGGTAAAGATAATAAATTAGAGTTAAAATTAATTGTATAGAACTCGTTAAACAAGATAGACGGTGGAGGCAAATCCTTAAGTGTGTATGTATGTACTTGTGTCCAGGAGCTAAAAGAAGGAAATTATTAAATCAGTGTTTCCGGAAAGAAAATTTATATTCAGGAAGAGAATACTGCTGTGGGATTGCAGTCTACTAGTGAGGCCTAACATAAGGATTACAATCGAATCCGTGGAACCCTAGGACTGCAACCCACTATTTTTATTTATTGGAGTTAACCAGTTTGTGTGTGCCTTGAGGGAATAAATTATTTTTCATGCGCCTAACAGAAACAGGGTGAGAAACCATCGGAGCCTATGTTTTATGTCCTGGATCAGTACTAACTGCCGAATTCATCGTCAAATTTATAAATTTGGTGAGTCCAGTCCATCTTGTAGCTTAAACAGTGCATTTGATTTTTTTATATAAAACGAAACTTTACAAAATTACAATTAACGAGTTATTTTAAAGAAAATTTAAAGTTATATATTCACGCATTAAAATCTTGGCGGATGAAAATTATAAAATTGCATATCCTGCTTAGTAAAATATAAAATAAAGAGAATTAGTAAATTAGTAAAACTAACTCTGTTCATAAAAATAATAAAAAAAGGTTAAAAAAACAATTTTTTTTTAATATCCATTTTGATGAAAAAAATTAAAGAAATTAAATAAAGTGAATGGTCAAAACTGAATTTGCATAAAAAAAAATAAAAATAAAAAGATTAAGAAAAATTTTGTTCTAGAATTTCAATTTCAGTAAAAAAAAGGAAGTTTCTTTCCATATAAATATACGTCTATAGATAAAAATATTGTTTTTTTTTATGCAAAAAGATAAAAAGATTAAAACGTTAGTTTATTATATAATTAGTGCTAGTGTTTTTTTTTAACTGTTCTAATTGTTAGCCCAAAACTATCCCTGTCGCGAGTGTTGATTTAAAAATTCAAGAAAAGGTTGATAATTAAAAGTCCGTCGTTTTAGAGAGCTCTTTAAAATAGGGAAAATAGTAGTTTAATTTTTGGTTGCGTTCGTTCTGTTTGACCAAAGTCCAGAAAGTTTAGGGTAATTTTTGGGATTTTTCGTCAGGTTAAAATTGTGTATTAATAATATAATTTTTGTTAGTATTTAATAATTTTAATTAAATTTTGTTCATACTTACCTTTTTATATATAAATCCAAATAATTAGGATAAGGCAAATTTTTTTTATTATAATAAAAATTCATTTTTATAACGTTTTAAAAATATAAAATTTTAATGTGTTCATTCGGCTGAGGAACATTAAGATAATGTCTGGCTAAAGTTTTCGTGTGATGTGTAGTGTAAGTATGTAGTGAAGTGACCAAGTTTTTCTGCGTGTGGGGTAACAGGATCATTTTGTATTCCATGTTATCAAGGTAGGGTGGGCAGCTAGGGGGACCAATTCCATCTTGTGTCTCTGTTTCATCACAGTTTCGTTAATTGTAGATCTGTCTGTCTGTCCGAGTTATATTTTATTTTTTATTCCAGTGATTTTCCTTATTGTCTTTTGTGTTGTTGTTTTTTCTTATTTATAAATTTTTCTTGTCAGTCCCTGCGCCGGAAGTCGCGGGTCTTACCTCCCCTGACATCCCTGAGCTAGTTTGGGTTTTGGATGGCGACTTACCGGCTGCGCAACAAAAGGATATGTGACAAAATGGCGCCCAATTAAAGCAAATTAAATTTGTAATAAATAATTAGGTTTGCGCCAAAATGGCGCCCAATCAAAAGCAAATTAAATTTGCGATAAATAGTTAGGTTTGCGCCACAATGGCGCCCAAGTAAATCTCAAGTTGAATTTAGAATTTGTTAGTTAGCTAGGTTTGCGCCAAATGGCGCCTGAACTAAAATCAAATGAAACTCAATTTAAATTTTCTTAATTAGTAGTAGGTTTCGCGCCAAAATGGTGCCCAGGATGAAGCAAAATAGAATTGCAATAAATAGGTAGGGGTAGCGCCAAAAATGGCGCCCAATGATAAGCAAAAGAAAATTCATATTTTTTTTGTTAGCTAGGTTTGCGTCAAAATGGCGTACAATTTAGGAACAAGTCCACATTTAACAATACATTTTTTTTGTATTTTGTTGATTTACTCGGCGTAATGGCTTGGTACTATTTGATGCCAATTGCATTATTGCTGACTAAATCACAAAATAACAAATTAAGATTTGATTTTCTAAAGCTTCATTTACATATTATCATTTTGCTTAAAGATTAGTAGTTAAATATTGCGCCAATATAGCGCTCAATAGGGAACAAATTCTAATTAAATTAAACACTTTTGTATTTTGTTGGTTTACTCAGCATAGTGGCTTGGTACAAATAGAGACCAATTGCATTATTGCTGACTGAACCACAAAAGGACAAATATGGTAATTTTTGAAATTTTGAATTTATAAATGTTTATTTATCTTTATTTGTTAGTCTGAGTTTTTTTTTTGTTATATGTACAAGAATATCGACCATTAAGTAATAATTTGTTTTCAATTAAGGCATGTGGCTACAAACAGAGACCACATTTGCTGAATTGTTTTATATCCGGTGGCCGGATGTAGAGTTAGTAATAGCATCTGATGCACCGTGAGAAATTAGTAGGGACTACAGGTTAATTAATTACAAAATATTATAATGAAATTAAGGCATATGACAATTTAATAAATCATATTTGCTTAATTTAAATTATTTACAATATTCAGTGGCCTGACGTACAATTCAAGTTACGTCTGTAGCACTGTAAGAGTTAGGGAATTGATAATTTTATGGTAGGTTAGTGTTACAATTAAAGAAACTGTGATAAGTAGGAATCTAGCATTATAATATTATAATTTCAGCATTAAAATGGTCACGATAAAGTTTTACCCAACGACATTATTATGACTAATATGAATAAATATCCAGTTGTAATTTGAATCTCGAATGAATATTTCTGTTTATAAGTAATTATTCACAAAGTGTTTATTCATTGAATTCTTATTCTTGTAATTTAAATCGAATGATTATTTCTGTCTATAAAGACTTTTTCACAGAATGTTTATTCTTTGACTTCTTGTAATTTAAATCTCCAATGATTGCTTTAGTTTGTGAATGTTTATTCATTGCATTCTTGTAATCTAAATCTCGAATAATTATTTATGTTTATAAAGAATTATTCGCATCATACTTACCCTCCTCTTACGACTATTAAGATAAAGAGATACATAATTAAACTCTTTTTATTTTTAAGAGAAATAATGTTACGAATCAGAAATGATCGTTGATTAAATCCAATCAGCGATCATCAACTATTATTCTATAAAACCAAACTGTAAATATATACTTTAGCTTTTTACTTAATAAACTTTAAAGACGACAAGTTGTTTTCTTGAGCATTCCGTTATAATTTTATAATTTTGGCGCAGTCGGTAGGATACCCAGATATCCTTTTAATCATTTGTATAAGCGGAAATTATATAAACAAGGATATTTGACATTTTAAAGTCTTAATGGGTATACCTGAAAAATAAAATTAAAATAACAAACAATGCTCAGAAGTAATATAAAAACGGAACTAAAAATTACAAAAAATCGAAACAAATAAATAAATAAAAAATTTAATACTGTGAATAAATTAAAAATAAAGTCAGAACTTAAAAAGTGAAGCTAATAAAAGCTTGTTAAAAAAACTAACGAAACTGAATTTATATTTATAAAAATAATATAAAGTACAAAACTAGAAATAACAAAAAATCGAAACAAATAAGTAAATAAAAATGTAAACACTGTGATTAAATGAAAACTTCAATTTAAAAAAGTGCGTTGATTTAATTCAGAACTATTTTAAATATTTTATAATATATTAAAACAGAAATAAAGTAATAATTTACAAAATAAATACCGGTGGAATAGACTGAAGAAACTGAATTAAAATTTATAAAAAGTTGGTGTTTAAATTTTTAAAATTAAGTTATCCTTGCTGGACCTGAAAATAAAAATAAAGTCACCAAGCAACGAATTTGCTTGGGCAGCCAAGGGTTGATGTCCAACAGAAGAAGCAAGATCTTTGATGAAGGAAGAACGAACCTGAAGATGGAACAACAGCAACAGTTACAACAAGAACAACAGCAACAGTTACAACAAGAACTACAGCAACAATTACAACAACAGGTACAAATGAATCATAAAGATATAGATCCCCTTAGGTTTTTGGGATTAATTTCCAATTTCGACGGAAGAAGGGAAGAATTATATCCTTTCTTAGAAAGTATAGACAATGTAATTTTGTATATGTCAGATTACAATCCCACCTCGCAGAGGATGTTTTTGTCGGTAATTAAGAATAAGATTGTGGGAAAGGCTAGAATGGTTCTAGAAATTCATCCCCACTTAACCACGTGGAGTGAAATTAAATCTCTTATGGAGCTAAATTTTGGTGGCTTGGCTTCTGCCGAGTTACTCTATGAAGAATTGAGGGGCGCCCAGTATAGAGGGGACGTCCTACAATTTTACAACTTCATACAGACCAAACTCTCCTTTTTGAATCAAAGACAGAGGTTGGATGGCAATATGGCCGAGATTGGTCACAATAATAACACTGCCTTGAGAACCTTCGTAAATAGATTGCCAATAAGTTTAAAGACTGTTCTGTGTGCCCTTAAGCCAGATTCATTGGAGAGGGCGTTGCATGAACTAGGGCAATCGAACCTACTACTGAATGAAAAATGTAACATAAATTATAATAAAAAATATGATAAAACTAATTTTAGAAACCAAAATAATAATTCAAATCCTAAGTACACTAATCCTAACAATCAAAATCCTAATTCAAATCCTAAATACAATAATCCTAACAATCAAAATCCTAATTCAAATTCTAAATACACTAATCCTAACAATCAAAATCCTAATTCAAATCCTAAATACCATAATCCTTATATTAATAGATATCAATATCCGAACCCTAGATACTCTAATCCTAATAATAGCAGGTATCAAGATCCTAATCCTAGATATCATAATCCTTATAACCATAAATATCAAAATCCCAATTGCAATAGATACCCAAATAATAATACTAACAGAAATTTTCCAACTGGACAAGACAGAGCAGAACCTATGGATATCCGTGAACAGACTCGTAGACAAAACCACCACATAGATAACACCCAATCTTCACAGTCTCAAAATTTTCGATTTACGGCCTCTCACGCAGAGATCCCTCCGAATATAAATTACCCTATATTTTGTTCCAAGGAAAGACTCGAGTTACAAGAATTTTAATCGATTCCGGGTCTACGGAAAATATTATTGATAGAAATCATTGTCCTCCAGAATATATAAAAAATTTAAAAGAACCACAGAAAATCAAAACGGCTTCAGGTTTTCTGGTGATTAATGAAGAAGCTAAAATTCATAAAGACTCTTTGAAGGTTCGTCTTAAAAGAGATGAAATATTTAAGGTCATTAGTTTTCATCCAATGTTTAACGGAATATTTGGATCCACATTGTTGAGAAACAATAACGCGATTATAAATTATAAAAAACAGTCTATAGTGATAAATGAGCAGGAGATACCTTTGTACTTTGAGGGTGAGGACGAAAAAGAATATTCAACCGAAACTATATTCGATACGGTGGATATAGAAAATTTGCCTGAGTTGCATTACTTGGATGAATTGGGAATAGTAGACCAATCGCGGACTGAACACCTCAACAACGAAGAGGGTCAATTGCTTAAAAGAATTGTTCAAAAATTTTCTAACGTTTTCTACAAAAAGGGAGATAGTTTGACATTTACCAATGAAGTAAAGCATACAATCCCAACAAATAACGAAAATCCGGTCTATACAAGGTCATATAGATATCCCGAGATACATGCGAATGAAGTTAAGAGACAAATGGACGAAATGTTAGAACAGGGTATTATTGTGCCAAGTAATTCACCATATAATTCCCCTATTTGGGTTGTCCCAAAAAAGGAAGACAAAGTGGGAAATAAGGAATGGAGAATTGTGGTTGACTACAGAAAATTAAATATTATAACTAGAGAGGATAAATATCCAATACCGGTTGTCGAAGAGATATTGGATAAGCTAGGAAGAGCAAATTATTTTTCTTCACTAGACTTGACAAAGGGTTTTTACCAAATAGAGGTCGATGAAAACGACCAGGAAAAAACCGCTTTCTCAACAAATGATGGTCATTACGAATTTAGACGTATGCCATTTGGCCTCAAAAATGCTCCGGCCACATTTCAAAGAATGCTTAATAATGTGTTGAGACATTATATTAATAAAATATGCGTAATCTATATGGACGATATATTGGTGTTTGGAACTTCACTCCAAGAGCACTTGGATAATTTGTCCAAAATATTTTATACACTACAAAGAGCCAATTTAAAGGTTTCATTAAATAAATGCGATTTTCTGCAAAAAGAAACAAATTTTCTTGGTCATGTAGTTACTGCAGAGGGCATTAAACCAGACCCTAAAAAGATAGAATGTATTAAAAGTTTTCCAATACCAAAAACGGTAAAACAACTCCAATCATTCTTGGGTTTGAGTGGGTATTACAGAAAGTTTATACCAAATTATGCCAAGATTGCAAAGCCCCTCACACTTAGGCTCAAGAAGGATGGTAAAATTAATGAAAATGACCCCGATTACAAACAAGCTTTTGAAAAAATGAGGAAAATATTAACATCTGATATGGTGTTAAGGTACCCAAATTTCGAAAAAGAATTTTTACTTACCACTGACGCAAGCAATTTTGCGCTTGGTGCCGTGTTGTCCCAGGAAGATGGACCATTGGCCTTTTCTTCAAGAACTTTAAACCAACATGAAATAAACTATAGTACAATTGAAAAAGAATTATTACTATAGTTTGGGCTTGTAAGCAATTTCGACACTATCTTTATGGTAGAAAATTTCGATTGCAAACAGACCACAGGCCATTAGTATGGTTGGCCACACTCAAAGAACCTAATTCAAAAATGGTTCGTTGGAAAATTAGGCTCAATGAATATGAGTTTGATATTCAACATATACAAGGCAAGGAAAATAAAGTGGCAGATGCCCTATCAATAATTGCTGCAGAAATAAATTTTTTCGAATGCAACGTGTGCCAAAAGGTTTATAAAAGGAAAGTTGTTTTGGAGCAGCACATTAAACAAAAACATGGTACACAAATCTTTCAATGCAACCTGTGTAAAAGGAATTTTGAGAGCAAAGTAGGTGTAAAAAGACACTTTTTACGTGTTCATAAAAAAGAAAAATTTAATTTTAAAATAATAGAAAGAGAAGTTTTTCAGCAACCAGTTAAAAAATTAATAAATAGAAATAGGATTGGATCCCCAATTCCAACAGTCCATAGCGCTCAGGATGATGGGATGGATCATATCCAAGTAACAGAAAGTCCTTTACAATTCGCGAATAAACAAATTTTGATTGAGAGACAAGAAAAAGATTCCTATGAGGAAAAAATCCAGTTCAATAAAAAATTATATAAATTTGGAATAGCTATAGCAGATGACTTTGAAGAAGTTTTGAGAAAGATAATGAATTTAATCGAAAAAGAGGAAAACGTCGTAATTTTCTGTGATATTGAAAATTTGTATGTTATGATCCAAGAGGAAGTAAAGAAATTGAAGAATATTAAAAGATTTAAAATATATAGAACTTATACTCTATTAGAAAACATAGAAAAACAAACCTTGTTAGAAATAATAATGAAACATCACAAATATGAAAACAACCATCCGGGTATCGACAAGACATTTTTTGAGCTTAAGCAAAAATACTATTATCCTAATTTGAAAAAAGAAATAACGAAAGTTATAAATAATTGTGAGATATGCAATTATAAAATTGAAAGAAGACCATTGAAATTACCTTTTGAAAAGACGGAAACTCCTTCATCTCCACATGAAATTTACCATACAGATATTTGGTATATGGACCCAAAAAACTCATACATAACGCTTATTGATAAATTCTCAAAATATGCTTTAATTCAGAAAATTGAAGAGCGAACACCGCTTAATTTTGTTAAACATTTTACAATATTATTTAATTTAATGAGAACCCCTAAAAAACTTATTCTAGATAACGAACCAGGTTTTACTTCATCGCTTTTTAAAGACTTTTTGGAAAAAAATAATGTAAACTTCCATTTTACTACCCCTTACAGACATACAGGAAATTCTGATATAGAAAGGTTTCATAGCAGTCTAAATGAAAATATTAGAATATTGAGGAAAAGAGAAGAAACATCAGATATAGCTTATAACATAGATTTGCCAATACAAGCAAGTTTCATTTATAACAACACCTTTCATTTGACAACGCGCAAGAAACCGGTAGAGATTCATTTTAGTAATAATCCGATAGAAAACCAAAAAATTAGACAAATAATTGAAGAAAGGAAGGAAAAAAATCTAGCATACCTTAACAAGAATCGCAAGGATCAGGACGTAAATGAAAGTTTTAAAAAAGACTTTAGAGCACATAAGACAGACACAAGACAGGAAAAAGTGACATTGAGGAAATTAAATAACAAAAATTATCAGAACAAAACCCAAAGGGTTTATAAAGACCAATTAATACGTAGCAAAAATACTTTCAGATCTTTGGACGTTCTGGTTGATCCTACTGACAGTTATGTCGAAGATGCATTTTCAGAAGATGTTATTGATAATGTTGATGGTATTTGCAGTCCAGGTGACGCACAGTCAGAAAATTGATGTTAGAGACCTAACTATAGGAAACGGATTCAGCATGATAGAATTGGGAAAGAAGCGTTTGATTGAAGGCTATTGCAACATTTTGCATTTGTTTAATATTACTAAATATGAGGAATATGTTGGAGATCTAGAGAAAAACGTGACTGTACTGAATGATCAACTTCTTAACCATAAAATACAGCACTTAAAGACATCATTAAAAAGTCTAAGTCCTCACAGACAAAAGAGAGGGCTAATAAATGTTTTTGGTACAGGAATTAAATATTTATTCGGAACAATGGATGACGAGGACAGAAAAGAAATTGAAAAAACATTGCAGAGAATGGAAACAAACACACATAATGTAATAGAGCAATCTAATAGCCAAATTGAAATAAATCAGCATTTTGATGAGCAACTAGCAAAACTTTCTAAAATTTATGAATTGGAAGCAAAGAAGAATTATTTAGAATACATAAATATCCATAACGAAACAGTTATTGAAAAACTCGAAATCGAGAAGACACATCTAAATTTTCAAATTGTTGAACTTGAAAGGATAATTGACAAAGTTGAGGGAATAATACTAACGTCGAGACTAGGACTTTTGAGTCAAAATATAATAAGTGATGAAGAAATAACAAAGTATAATATTACCTTCGAAAAATTACAAAACATAAAAATGACTATAGCAACTAATAAACGAAACATACTATTAATAATCCAAATTCCTGAACTAACCCAAGAACTTTATAATTCCTTATATATCCAACCAATTCCTAATAATAACAATTTAGAATTAAGCGAAGATAAAAATAAATATATTTCTAACAATAATAAAATGTATTTTGCAACTAATTTTAAGAAAAATCTTACTGCTTTAAAAGATAATTGTATTGAAAATATGTTAAATAATAAGGAAATGGTTTGTGATTACCGGAAAAATCCGAATACATCTATTATTGAAGTAGGCTCTGATTTGTTATTTGCCATTAATATGAATAATGTAACAGTTAATCAAACCTGCAGTAATATTCCAATTATACTTACCGGTCATTTTTTAATAAAAATAGAATCATGTAGAATTAAGATTCTTGAAAAATGGTATAATAAAAAAACATATACTGAAAATATAATAATTCCTAACTTTCCTAAGAAAATACAAATAAATTTTGAGGAAGAATTGCCAATAAAAAATTTGACTTATCAACACATTAGAAATATAAGATATATAGAAGAATTAAGATATAATAAAAAAACAACCAATATATCCATATATATTGTAATCATAATTATAATTATTTTAATCATTGTATACTTGATCATTAAGTTCAAATCTAAGAGGATGGTAAATGAAACAATTATATCGTTTCCCAAATCTCCTTCAGAAATCGGGAACCAATCTTCGTCCGGGGGAGTTTTACCCAACGACATTATTATGACTAATATGAATAAATATCCAGTTGTAATTTGAATCTCGAATGAATATTTCTGTTTATAAGTAATTATTCACAAAGTGTTTATTCATTGAATTCTTATTCTTGTAATTTAAATCGAATGATTATTTCTGTCTATAAAGACTTTTTCACAGAATGTTTATTCTTTGACCTCTTGTAATTTAAATCTCCAATGATTGCTTTAGTTTGTGAATGTTTATTCATTGCATTCTTGTAATCTAAATCTCGAATAATTATTTATGTTTATAAAGAATTATTCGCATCATACTTACCCTCCTCTTACGACTATTAAGATAAAGAGATACATAATTAAACTCTTTTTATTTTTAAGAGAAATAATGTTACGAATCAGAAATGATCGTTGATTAAATCCAATCAGCGATCATCAACTATTATTCTATAAAACCAAACTGTAAATATATACTTTAGCTTTTTACTTAATAAACTTTAAAGACGACAAGTTGTTTTCTTGAGCATTCCGTTATAATTTTATAATTTTATAATGCTTACATACACACGTATATGTTTATGAAAATAAATAATCTATTAATTTAAAAAAGTAAACAATTTTGTCTAATAATTCGTTGATTGCGTTAACGTTTATGTCAATATGACCGACGCCAATAAGAGTCGAAGGTCATTAGAATTTGATCTCAATCGGGCAGGATTACCAGGCCGAGTACAGCATTCCCCAAATCATTCCACTGTCTTCCAGGATCCTCAATTCAGAGATTTGTCGCGCTCTATAAGAAACAATCATGTTAATAAGTCTAAAGAGATACTGCTAGACTTACCTGAAGAATCCTCGGTTGAAAAAGTTGATAGAGTGTTATCCGAATTAGATAGTCAGGGCGCAACTTCAATCATAAACACCAAAGAAAAGTATTTTATGAACACATTACGGTCAGAAATGGCCGAAATGATTCAAGAATCTTTACGGGAAGGCCTCAAAGGCATTATGAAGGAAGTCGATAAGGCACTCAAACCCCTTACGAATTCCGTAGAAAATACCGCGAATCCGTCTCATTCCATTTCTAGCCGTAGTAGCATAGCAGGTCAAAGGAAATCACAAGGCGTATTGAAAGTTAAACGGCGTATTTTAGAATTGAATTATTAATTATTATCTTTTTCCTGATTGATCGGTTATACTTACCACTTTTGTATTCAAAATTTATACTTACCTTTTACGGCAGTCAACATTAAAGCATACTCCTTTTCATGATTGATTCGTTAAATGTATCTTACCTTTTTCTTTCATCCCTGATACTATTGTGAATTAGATTAATAAGTTAACGAACTGAACGAGCCTTGTGGTCAAGTTAAGTTAGCTAAGATATTTTTGTAAGATCACTTCCTTTTTGGCATTATCGAAGACCGCACAGACTCCTCTGTCTTTAATCATCAGGCTCACCATTTTGTAAAAACCTCTACATCTATTTTTTTAAATAAATAAATTAATGTAAGTTGAATTTATTCCAAATTCGTTTTCATTTATCCATTAAGATCCAGGTAACCTCTCCTAAGATAAGTATATTAATTTATACATTGCATTCCCGCAAACTCCCATCCTCGTCACTAAGTCTAGCCACTTCGTGGCCTTTATTCACAGAATAATTTCTTCTCGCAACGTTACGTTGCAAGAATGAACATGGTCCTATCGAGTCAACGAAAAAACGACTAAGAAAAAAAAAAGAAACCAGTGGCATCATTATTATGAAATATTAGATCTCACTGAACGAGCTACATTAGAACACAAAATCGAAGGCAGACATTTTTTATATTACAAAGCAAAAAGCAGTAAGTAAAACCAAAATCAGTGAAAAAAATTAAAAAACGAAGGCAAAAATTGGAATTGAAATTATAAAAGTGAAAAAAAAACCGAAATATAAAAGAAATCAGAAAACAGGAATATAAAAAAGGAAAAGAAATTTATTGTATTGTACAAAAGTACAACACATTATACCATAAAACAAAATATATACATAAAAGCATTTCTTAAACAACATACATATGTACACATAAGTACAAGTCCAGTACCAACGTGGAAAGTGCCGTGAAAATAGTGGAACGAGTACTTGGAAATCTACCATCCCAAAAAACCCCGGAAGCAGTAAGTACGGAAAAAATAGTCAAATATTCATACATATAAACGTATTGTACAAATTTCATACATACATACATATGTATGTATAGTAAAGTAACCTTCCTAAACATACATACATACATATATATAAAAAACACATAGACACACAAATGGATGTATTTACGTATTTTATATACATACATATTTAAATTCATTTCAATACCCGAATTTAATTGTGCTTAAAAGTAAATTTTGGCTTCAAAAACCAGCAACAAAACACACGGGAAAATTGTACCGCAATATCAAAGGTATTTTGTTTGTGTTAAAATCAAATATCACCGGTTTTTGGTACATATTAAGAGAATGTGGTAACAACTTCTCTTCTGTTGTGCAAGGTCAACAATCTTTCTCTCTTAAAAGATATTATGAAAAAGGGGATGAAAAAGAGCTTATATTTGTTGGATGGAAATAGCGCTGCCAGATTAAATCAAGTAAAACCAAATACAAAAAAGGGAAAGAAAATTTCTGGTATTTAATATCTCGTTTAAAAGCACAAAATTCAATATCGAAGTGAATAATATCAGTGAAGTTTAAATAAACTACAAAAATAATTTTACTCAATTACTCAGTAAAATTCACTTGTGTTTAAAAAATTCGCTATATCCCAGTGAATAATTTTACGCGATTAATAATTTAAATTCTATTGTGTTTAAAATTCACTATCCCAGTGAATACTTTTACTATTTAGAATTTGAAAACTCGCTTGTTTTACTAATTAGAATTTGAATTCTCTTGTGATTAAAAGGAAAAATTCACTATATCCCAGTGAATAATTTAATTCTATACATAATTTAAATACTCTTTTGTTGAAAAAATTCACTACATCCCAGTGAATAATTTTATTCTATAAATAATTTAAATTCTATTATGCTTACAAATTCACTATATCCCAGTGAATAATTTTTACTCAATTACTCAGTTAAATTCTCTTGTGTTTAAAAAATTCACTATATCCCAGTGAATAATTTTATTCGATAAATAACTTATATTCTCTTGTATTTAAAGAAAATTCACTATATCCCAGTGAATAATTTTATTTATAAATAATAAAATTCTCTTGTGTTTAATAAATTCACTATATCCCAGTGAATAGTTTTACCATTTAGAATTTGAAAACTCTTTTGGTAAGAAAAAATTCACTATCCCAGTGAATAAAATTTTGTTTCTACAAATAATCTAAAATCTCTTGTGGTTAAAAAAAATTTCACTATATCCCAGTGAATAATTTTATTCTATAAATAATTTAAATTCTATTGTATTTAAAAAATTCACTATATCCCAGTGAATAATTTTCTTCGATTAAGAACTCAACTTCTCTTGTATTTACAAAAAAAAAAATTCACTACACCCCAGTGAATAATTTGAAACCTGCAAGAAAGCCTTTGGATTGTGAGAATTCTCTGCATCTCAGAAGATACTTTTACTATTAAAATTTTGGAAAATATCATAAAAATTCTCTGGTTTTTTGTAAATTTGGAGTCTGTCACTCGTGCTGTTAGCTCTTCGGTTTAAAATTCATTATTTTCAGTCCAGTAACCAAAAGATATAAATCCCTTCCACTAGCCTATCCGTAGAATACAATAAGTAAAGCACACGAGTTGCACAGTCGACCAGATTACTAAATTATATATCAAAATAGTGAAAACAAGAAGCGCTCAAACACTGTCAAAAATGGAGGAAGAATTTATTTTCGATTCAGATGATCTGATCACTTTCTGCTCTGAATTCGACAATACTCCAATTGAAGACCTAACCGAAACCGTACTCGAGGTAAACCTCCAAGATCTCAACGATCGATGGGCTAACCTGCAAAAATCATATAGATTAGTCTGTACAGAGAGGAGCGCCAAATCGGAAAAACCATTTTTGGAATCTGCCAGGGCAAAACACTCAACCTGCACCCGAGCATTTCACAAAACTAAATCAAGAATTCTTGACTTACAGAAAACACTTGTTGGGGATGGTCCTACTCCTCCTATTCAGCCCTCCATTGGTGAAAGCTCCTATGCTCACGTCAGCGTTCCTCCGTGTGATACAGATATTTTTTATGGTGGGTATGAAGAATGGCCGTCCTTCCGCGACATGTTTTGCGCTGTCTATATAGATAACCCTCGAATACCACCAGTACAAAAGTTGTATCACCTTAGATTAAAAGTGCAAGGACAGGCTGGTGCAATTATCAAGAAATACAAGTTATGCTCTGATAACTTCACCGTAGCCTGGGAAGCATTGAAGGACAGGTATGAAAACCAAAGAATTTTGGTAGAGAATCAGCTCAAGATTCTTCTAAACTTGTCCCCAGTCTCTACCGAAAGTAGCGCAGCCCTCCAAAGTACCATTAATGACTGTTTGTCCGCAATAAAAGCCCAAAATGTCCCGATAGGGGAATGGGATCCATTTATCATTATGCTGTGTGCAAGCAAGTTACCAATGGAAACCCTATCACTGTGGGAACAATCTCTAGCATCCCACAAGAAATTAGTAAAATGGGAAAAATTAGACATCTTTCTTTCGCACAGATGCGAGGTAGTCGAACGCTTAGAATCCCGAAACCAAGATTCGTATTATAATGGAAAAAAAGAAGGAGATGAACTTAAGAAACAATATGTCAAAAATAGAAAACTCCCAACATCTCTGCAAAATGTGCAACTCAAATCATTCTCTGAAAAATTGTTCCAAATTCATGAATTTAACTCCTCAGGGCAGGAACCAATTCGTATCCAAAAACAGAATATGCATCAACTGCTTGGCTTATACTCACATGCGGAACGATTGCCCCAGTAAATTCTCCTATTCGCACTGTAAGCGAAATCATCATTCTTTACTGCATTTCGCAAAGCGTGACACTAACAGTTCCAATTATCGTGATGATCAGAGGCCTGAATCTTCAGCGCAAGGTAGAGCCAGAGGGGCCCTACCAACAACTACTCATGTCGCGAACATCGACATCTTAAACGCAAACGAAACTACGTTGCTTCCCAAAGCAATAGTAAGTATTAGCCACCAGGGTGAAAATTTTAAAGCACGTGCCTTCCTGGATCAAGGTTCGGAAAAGACTTTTATCTCTAAAAAACTTCAGCAGCAACTCATGCTTCCGACAGAAACGCGAGCGTTCCAAATCCATGGCATAGGTGGTCAAGTGATGACTCAATCGAATTCCCTCTGCCACTTCAAGATATATGCAGAGAAATGCAATCGATATGTAGATTTACAGGCGATAGTCGTGCCCAAGATTTCCCGTATGTTGCCCAGTTATTCTCTCTCTGATTCCCATATTTCACACACTTCTATCAAGAATATTGATCTTGCTGATCCCGATTTCCACGTAGCTAGTCGGGTAGACCTATTAATTGGTAGTAACATCCTCCCAGAAGTTTTTCTCGAAGGAACTAAAAGAGTGTCTCCATCCCTATTGGCTCAATCTACTATTTTTGGGTGGGTCATTAGAGGCCTGGTTAATATCGAACCCGTTTCAATGTTCTCACTTGGAGTAACTGAAGTCGCGTGCGATCCCCTTACCTACCAGCTACGAAAGTTTTGGGAACAGGAAGAAGTACCGACCCAAAGGCCAGTGTCAAAAGAGGATGCATTCTGTGAAGAGCTGTATCAGAAAACGACGTTTCGCAATAAGGATGGCCGCTACGTAGTAAAACTCCCTTTTAAGCCAGATTTCCCACAAGAATTACATCTCGGGGCTTCCCGTGGAGTAGCAAAAGCCCAATATTTCAGTATGGAACGCTCCCTACATAAGAAATCCGATTTAGCCGAGACATATAAAAACGTTTTGAAAGAATACATCACCCTGAACCATATGAGTCCCACAACTTCAGTGGAAAATGTTTCCCCTCAGGGCTATAATTCTTTCTACTTACCGCACCATGCAGTAGTTAAACCAGAAAGCAAGACAACTAAGGTGAGAGTAGTTTTTAATGCGTCAAAAAAGACGAGCTTGCGGATGTCGCTCAACGATGTCCTACATGTAGGTCCCACTCTACAAGCTGATTTAATGAGCTTAATTCTAAAATGGAGATTGTACCGATATGTATTTAATGGGGATATTGAAAAAATGTATCGTCAAATTCTTATACATAAGGAAGACACTAAGTTCCAACGAATTCTCTTTCGTCAAGCTCCAAATGATCCCCTCAAAGACTTCGCTCTCCAGACTGTAACGTTCGGAGTAAATTGCGCTCCGTATTTAGCTATTAGAACGCTAATTCAATTGGCTAATGATTCAGCGAAATTGTACCCACAAGCAGCGTACATTCTGACAAAAGAAACTTATGTAGATGATATTTTATCAGGCTCTCATGACAAAAAGTCGGCAATTGATTCTCTACATCAACTCATTTCTGTGTTGAAATCAGCAGGTTTTCCCCTAAAGAAAATAACTTCTAACTGTGCAGGGATCCTAGCCTCAGTCCCAAGAAATGACGTACTGGACACGAACTTCTTAAAATTTAAAGAAGCCAGTGCTACCTAAACCCTTGGAATTCAATGGAACGCGCTTGCTGATTGTTTTTCTTACACGATTGAGTCAGTGTCTCCTGTGAACTCCATAACTAAAAGACAGATTCTGTCCAGGCGAAACTAATCCTACAACAACTCTGGCTTGAAGGCACAGGTTGGGATGAAAATGTTAAGCCCAACACTCTAGAAAATTGGAATACATTCATAGAAAACCTTCCCGTTATCTCCACTTTAAACATCCCGCGATGGGTTGGTTTTGCGCCTTCTCAAATAGTACAAATTCATGGTTTTTGTGATGCGTCAGAAAAGGCCTATTGCGCAGCCATTTATTTCCGAAGTCAAACCGAGATCTCAATCACTTCCCACTTACTCGTAGCAAAAACGAAGGTAGCCCCTATTGAACCGGTAACCCTCGCTCGTCTCGAGCTTTGTGGAGCAGTTTTGTTGTCCAAACTAATGAAACAAATTACTCATTCCTTGCCATTCCACAACTACGAATGCTATCTCTGGACGGACTCTTCTATCGTCTTAGGATGGCTAGAGAGGCCCCCCAACACTTGGAAAACATATGTCGCAAATCGTACCGCAGAAATAATCAGAAATGTGGGGAACATCCCTTGGCATCACGTTCGGTCTGCTGATAACCCTGCAGATCTAGGCTCTAGAGGCTGCAAGGCAGACCAACTCATAAACAATACTCTTTGGTGGACAGGGCCGGAATGGTTTCAAAAATCGGCCGAAGAATGGCCAAAGCCCATGACATTCAAAGAACACTCCCTTGAGGTCAAAAACAAAGTTTTGTCCTTCCACTTATTCACTAACGGAGAAAGTAAAGGTACTACCGACATAACCGAAGATATCTTAAATCGATTTTCTAGATGGGACAAAGCTGTCCGAATAATGTCATATGTGTACAGATATATCGAGGCCATTAGGAAAAGGCTGCGAGGACCTTCAAAATCTCCCTTGATTATCATATCTCACAGTATATTCCAGAGAGTCCCAAACATTAGCTGGACTGAGTTTTCGGACACAAAATATAAATTACTTCATTTAACACAGATGCTCCACTACAATGAAGAATTGCACTCTTTATTGCACTCGAAAAAAGTTAGTAAAAAAAGTTCACTTTATAACTTAAACCCGTACCTTGATGAAAATCAGGTTATGCGAACGAACGGTAGATTGTCTAACGCCGCTATGTCTTTTAACGAACGTCACCCAGTAATTCTCCCGGTGAACTCGACGTACTGCAAACTATTTATAGATTATACCCACAAGATTCTTATGCACGCTGAGATTAACCTTATGTTAAGAGCAGTAAGAGGAGAATACTTCGTTCCCCGCCTCAGAGCAGCCTTAAGATATTGTATTCGGAAATGCATCACCTGCATTCGGTACAGAAAACAGGTCAGATCCCAGATAATGGCGGCTCTCCCTGCAGAAAGAAGCTCCTTCTCGTTACCGTTCACTTATACCGGTCTAGACTTTGCAGGTCCATTCCTAATAAAAACATCCATTGTAAGAAACGCTCCTTATCACAAGGGATACGTATGTGTTTTCGTGTGTTTTTGTACGAAAGCCATACATCTGGAATTATGTTCGGATCTCACCACAGGCAGTTTCCAAGCTGCTTTTACCAGGTTTATAGGACGTGGAGGACTGCCCAAACGCGTCATGTCCGATAACGGAACGAATTTTGTTGGTGCAGAGCGTGCGCTACGATTGGAATACGAGGAGTTTCTAAAGGGTGTTTCTCAGGACATGGCGACAAAATACGCTGCTCAAGAGCTACAATAGTCGTTTATCCCTCCAAATGCACCGCACATGGGCGGACTCTGGGAAGCAGGGGTTAAGTCATTCAAACTCCACTTTAAAAAGATAGCCCGAAATAATAGATATACGTTTGAGGAATTCACCACTCTTCTCGCCCGAATTGAATCCGTTCTGAATTCACGCCCTCTGTCGCCCATGTCAGATGATCCCAACGAACTGATGGCAATTACTCCAGGCCATTTCCTTCGTGGAGCCCCTTTACTAGCTCTACCCGAAGCCCCGCAGGAAAGTCTCACCCTTCGAGATCGTTGGGAGAAATTGAAAGTTTTGCACCATCAGTTTGCTCAGCGATGGAAGGACGAGTATCTCAAGGAACTTCAAAAGAGGTATAAGTGGCAGCACAACGAAGAAAATATTAGCGAAGGGCAGCTCGTCATAATTAAAGATGACCTCCTTCCCCCAAACGAATGGAAGTTGGCATGAATTACCAAAATCTATTTCGGCAATGACGGCCTCGTGCGAGTGGCAGATTTAAAAACCCAAAACGGGATGGTCACTAGAGCAACTTCAAAATTGTGTGTCCTCCCCGTTTCTGATGATATGAAGCCACAAACCGAATGCACTTCTTAATTAAATTAAATATTATAATTAATACACATTTACTCATTTTCCGACAACATAGTTCCTAGTCCCACACATACCTTATTCATTTCCGTTCCCCTAATGAGTTACATGATTAATGATTCTTCTTTACCTTCACAGGTCGCCTCGAAATCGTGATATTCATCTATGCCGCGTCTGCAAGCGGTATCACCCCCTTAGATACTGCAAAAAGTTTATCCAGATGACTGTTGAAGAACGGAAACGCAGAGTTAGCAGCCTTGGTTACTGCCGAAATTGTCTGGCGACTTCCCACAGAACCCGGGAATGCACCTCCGCCGATGTTTGCCAAAAATATGGTTGGGCACATCACACCCTTCTTCACCAGCCAAACCGAAGAAATCCCGAAGGGACGACACAACAACAAGATGCAGAAAGGGCACATCGTGAGCAGAGCCCGCAGTCTAGCCTATCCCGGGAAAGTGCAAGGCCAACAAGAGTGCAGGAGCGATTAGGCCAGCGCCCTCACCAATCCCAAAATTATCGAAGCACGGCGGCGCGGTCCTCTGAACGTAATAGAGGAGAACCCAGGGCACGTACATCTAGCCCCAGACGGATTTTGCTCAGTGCCTTACGAGCACTCAAGCGGCTGCACAAAACACTATAAGCTAAGACGGGACCCCATGTCAGTATTGAACTGTTTTTTTTTGCAAGTATATATTTTCTGGAATTGTAAACCTTATATATATATACATATATATATATATATATATATATATATATATATATATATATATATATATATATATATATATATATATATATATATATATATATATATATATATATATATATATATATATATATATATAATGGGTGATTTTATAAGAACTATCGGAAAGTAAAAAAAAAAACACATAAAATTCAGAAAAATGCATGAAATATTTATTTGGATCGATATTTGGGTCGATATAATTTAATGTTTGAAGATTATTTCATGCAAATGTTGGCCGCGGCTGCGCCTCAAATGGTCCATCCGCTTAGTCCAATTTTGGCATACTCTTTCCAACATTTCGGCCGGTATCTCACGAATAATGTTGGCAATGTTGGCTTCCAGTGCGTCAATCGAAGCAGGCTTGTCGCTATAGACATTAGCCTTAACATAGCCCCACAAAAAATAGTCTAGAGGCGTTAAATCGCACGATCTGGGCGGCCAATTGACTGGTCCCAAGCGTGAAATAAACTGTTCACCGAACTCGCCTCTCAATTGGTCCATTGTTTCGCGTGCTATGTGGCATGTGGCACCGTCTTGTTGAAACCACATGTCATGCAAGTCAAGCTCTTCCATTTTGGGCAGAAAAAAGTTGTTATCATCGCACGGTAGCGCTCACCATTCACAGTAACGTTGTGATTCGCATCATCTTTGAAGAAATACGGCCCAATGATGCCGCCAGCCCATAATCCGCACCAAACGGTTGTTTTTTGTGGATGCATTGGTAGCTCTTGCAATGCTTCTGGCTGCTCTTCACTCCAAATACGGCAGTTTTGCTTGTTCACGTATCCATTCAACCAGAAATGAGCCTCGTCGCTGAACACAATTCTTCGATAAAAAAAAGTGGATCTTCATCTAACTTTTCAAGAGCCCATTCACCAAAAATTTGGCGTTGTGGTAGGTCGTTTGGCTTCAATTCTTGCACCAGCTGTATCTTATAAGGCTTCACACCCAAATCCTTCCGCAAAATTTTCCACGTAGTGGAGTAACAGAGGCCCAATTGCTGCGAACGGCGCCGAATCGATAATTCACGGTCATCACCAACACTGGCCGATACGGCTGCGATATTTTCTTCAGTTCGCACTCTACGTAAACGTGTTGGTGGTTTAATGTCCAACAATGTAAATTTGGTGCGAAATTTTTTTACAATAGCCCGAATAGAAGCCTCAGTAGGTCGATTAAACTGACCATAAAATGGAAGAAGTGCGCGATGAACTTTCTTAACAGAGCACGCATTTTGGTAATAAAATTCAATAATTTGCAAGCGTTGTTCGTTTGTAAGACGATTCATGATTAAATTATAGACCAAACTGAAGATGTTTGACAGTGACACAAGATACAAAACGTGCGTGAGCTGTCAAAACTAGTGTTGCCAAAAAGATAATAGCAATATATATATATATATATATATATATATATATATATATATATATATATATATATATATATATATATATATATATATATATATATACTTAATATTTGGCCATTTGGCCAAGGCGCCCAAGATATTGAAAGTTAAACGGCGTATTTTAGAATTGAATTATTAATTATTATCTTTTTCCTGATTGATCGGTTATACTTACCACTTTTGTATTCAAAATTTATACTTACCTTTTACGGCAGTCAACATTAAAGCATACTCCTTTTCATGATTGATTCGTTAAATGTATCTTACCTTTTTCTTTCATTCCTGATACTATTGTGAATTAGATTAATAAGTTAACGAACTGAACGAGCCTTGTGGTCAAGTTAAGTTAGCTAAGATATTTTTGTAAGATCACTTCCTTTTTGGCATTATCGAAGACCGCACAGACTCCTCTGTCTTTAATCATCAGGCTCACCATTTTGTAAAAACCTCTACATCTATTTTTTTAAATAAATAAATTAATGTAAGTTGAATTTATTCCAAATTCGTTTTCATTTATCCATTAAGATCCAGGTAACCTCTCCTAAGATAAGTATATTAATTTATACATTGCATTCCCGCAAACTCCCATCCTCGTCACTAAGTCTAGCCACTTCGTGGCCTTTATTCACAGAATAATTTCTTCTCGCAACGTTACGTTGCAAGAATGAACAAGGCGCAATAAAGAAAACTGTAGATAGGGTATTAACTTCTAGGGCAAATGAAAGTCAAGATAATATTCCGGTAACACAAAACAAATCTGAAAATATAAACAATGAGAATAATAATAGTGGTAATAACAGGCAATATAACGGACATACAGTGCAACATGAAATTAATAAAACTCATGCTCGAGGTCCTAGGTTTTCCAACATCTTGTCAAATGCTCCCAATTTCTACACTTATGAAAGAAATTTAAATATACGCCCAGTAGAAGGTCAAATAAGAATTGACAAATGGGATATTGTTTTTGAAGGAGGCGGCAGTGGCATATCAATTGATGATTTTGTGTTTCGTGTAGAACTATTGCAAGCAAGTTATTCAATACCTTGGGAAGAAGTGCTCAGGGATTTCCACCGGCTTATGAAAGGGCAGGCTAAAGAGTGGTTTTGGTTATATCTAAAAACACAAAATGGGGTAGCGGACTGGCCGACGCTAAGGTATAGTCTTTTAAACCAATTCCAGGCAAATCGTAGCGATTTTGAAATAATGCAAGAAATGGTAGAAAGACGTCAACGTAATAATGAGACATTGGAGGATTATTTCCATTCAATGTTAACGCTAAGGTCTAGGCTGCGATCCCCAATTCCTGAGTACGAAATGATAAAGGTTTTGAAAAGAAATGTTAAAGAGCATATAGCAAAATTAGTATATCCGATGGCTATTTATAATATAGAACAGTTGAGGGAAGAGTGTAAGGAGATCGAGAAGAGATTCCCAATGCGCGAGGGAAAATTCAATACTCCGAATAACAACCCGATACGTTATCCGTCGCGTCACAGAATAAACGAAATAGATTGCGATGAGGCCGAACAGATACAACTGTATGAGGAACATCAGAATACATTGGATGTGGAAGAAATAAATTATAAAGATAAAACAAAACTAGTGTGTTGGAATTGTAGGGGTAATGGTCATACCTACATGGAATGCGAATCAGATGTCCGAAACATATTGTGCTACAAGTGTGGTTACGAGCGTACAATAACACCAAAGTGCCCAAATTGTAATAGGCAGGGAAACCGACGGAGGAGCATGACTCAAGCGGGCGAGTCACGCTCAACTCAAACGTCCGCAAACCATTAAGAAAATTTATTATCAAACCTAATCAAAGAAATAAACAAAATATTAAAACAAATGCCAGCCACAATTATTCACATACACCATTAAAACTTAGTAGTCGAAACAGTCGATCGTATGCAGAGAGATTACAAAACTATATTACAGTGCGAAAAAGGATATTCGACGATGATATTGAATCACTGTCGCTAATATCAAGAAAGGTAGAAAACGCCAGAAAACGGTACAAAAATAGAAAAGCAATAAGAAATAAAATCAATTTATCTGTCGCAGCGATATCGAATAAAGATCCCCGAGTTTTTGCCGACATCTACATAGGTGATGTGTTAGTTAGAGGTTTGTTAGACACGGGAGCATCCGTGAGTATACTAGGTAAGGATTGTCAGGAATTTTTAAAAGAATTAGGTGTTAGTGTTTCTCGATATAATTCGAATGTCAGGACAGCTTCTGGTCAAGCTCACCAAGTATGTGGTAAAGTAATGCTACCGGTCACTTACAAAGATGAGGTAGAGCTAATTAAATTCTATTTATGCCCTTCGCTGGAACAGAAGCTTTACCTCGGCATTGATTTCTGGCGAATGTTTAACTTAGCGCCAGAAGTATTGAATGCAGACGAAATTGATATCGAGAAACTCAAACAGAATTTAGAGCCCGCTCATAAACAGTGCCCAGAGCAGCACAAATTAACAACACAACAATCACGAGAACTAGAAAGGGTAAAAGAATTGTTCAAAACGTTTGAAAATGATGGTCTAGGTAAAACTCACCTCGAACAACATAGCATACAATTACTCCCAGATTCCGTACCTTTTAAGGAACGTCACTACCCGGTGTCACCAAAAGTCCAGGAACTGTTGTATCAGGAGGTAGACAAAATGTTGGAGTTAGGGGTCATCGAAGAGAGTGAAAGCCCTTATAATAATCGGGTTACTTTAGTGCGTAAGCCAGGCAAAAATCGTCTATGTCTAGATGCGAGAAAGCTGAATAGTTTAACCGTTAAAGACGCTTATCCTATTCAGAATATAGAAGGTATACTCAGTAGGATAGACGAAACAGTTTACATTACTAGCGTTGATCTTAAATTTGCGTTCTGGCAGATTAGCTTGGAACCGAAATGTCGAGAATACACAGCTTTTACAGTTCCAGGTAGACCGCACTACCAGTATAAAGTGATGCCTTTTGGCCTCTCTAATGCGGCTCAACGCCTGTGTCGTCTGATGGATAAAGTTATCCCACAAGCATTAAAAAATAATGTCTTTATCTATCTGGACGACCTGCTCATAATCTCAAAAGATTTCAGAACGCATATGGAACTGTTGGCAAAGGTAGCCAAGCATCTGTCAGACGCAAACTTAACGATAGGGATGAGTAAGAGTGTATTCTGTTTTAAAGAATTGAAATATTTAGGCTTTATCATTGGTGGGGGTAAATTACGTACAGATCCTGATAAAATAATAGCAATTGAACAAATACCGATACCAAAAACTCCAAGGCAGGTAAGAAGCTTTTTAGGCACCGCCGGTTGGTATCGGCGTTTTATCAAAGAATTTGCCATAATTGCAGCACCTCTAAGCGATACTTTAAAAAAGAGTTCTAAGTTCACAATGCCGGAAATAGCGATAAAAGCCTTTGATAAATTGAAAAATGCATTAATAACTGCACCAGTGCTAGTCCATCCTGATTTTAAGAGGCCTTTTTATATTCAGTGCGACGCATCACACGTGGGTGTTGGTGCAGTACTATTTCAAAGGGATGACGATAACAATGATAGGCCGATAGCATTTTTCTCACAAAAGCTAAACGGAGCACAGTGTAATTACACGGTTACTGAGAAAGAGTGTTTGGCTGCAGTACTAGCGGTGAAAAGATTCAGGCCATATATAGAATTGATGGAGTTCATCATAATAACAGACCACTCTAGCCTGAAATGGCTCATGAGCTTTAAGGACTTAAGTGGTCGGTTAGCCCGCTGGTCACTGCAGCTACAAGCATTCAACTTTAAAATTGAACACCGAAAAGGCTCGGAAAATGTTGTGGCGGACATGCTATCGAGGTCATTGGATGAATGCAACGCGGAGGAAGTGGAATTATTAGAATTCGAAACAACGGAATTTGAATCCCCAGAATATATAAAGCTGGTACAAACCATTGAGCAAAATAAAGAAAGTCTACCTGACTTGAAAACAGATGATGGAATGGTGTTCAAGAAAACTCAGTTTGCAAGGGATGACAGTGGCGTTGAATGGAAGCTATGGGTTCCTGAGAACTTGGCCACGACATTGATTACAAAGGCTCATGATACAGTTTCCCATGGTGGGATTGCAAAAACGCTGCATCAGTTAAGGCGGTTTTACTACTGGCCAAAAATGGTATGCCATGTAAAAAATTATATTAGGAATTGCCAAACTTGTAAAGAAGTTAAACCGGTAAATTATGAAACGCGACCGAGAATGGGTGAAGAGGTAAGAACGTATCGTGCTTTTCAGAAAATCTACATAGATTTCTTGGGTAAGTACCCGCGCTCAAAAAGGGGTAACGCATATATTTTTATCGTTGTAGATCACTTTTCGAAGTATGTGTTTTTAAAACCCATGAAAAAGGCAACGGCAAAGCTAGTAGTAGATTATCTCGTACGTAAAATATTCCATACTTTTGGTATGCCTGAAATCATACATTCCGATAATGGAAAGCCATTTATATCCCAACAATTCCAAGACCTAGTTAAAAGCTATAATATAACTCACATCCGAACTCCAGCCTATTCACCACAATCCAACGCATCTGAAAGGGTGAATCAAACAGTTTTAGCAAGCATTAGAGCATACTTGGATAAAGATCATCGGGAATGGGATGCACACATAAGTGAGATAGAGTGCGCGATTAGGACAGCTATACACGAGGCCATAGGAACAAGTCCATATATGGCGTTGTTCGGTCAACAAATGTACACATCCGATACAGAATATGGTTTGGCAAGAAAATTAAAAGCTCTGGGCGATGATGAATTTGAAATTCTTGAGAGAAAAGACGAATTAAAAATTATCAGGGATAGACTATCCGAAAACCTACACAAGGCCTACGAAAAAAACAAGAAGCAATATGACAAGAGAAGTAGAGAGGTACGATTCAGGGTGGGCCAAGAAGTATATGTAAAGAATTTTGTGCAAAGTGACTTCAAGAAAAATTTTAATGCCAAGTTTGCACCAAAATTCAAGAAATGTAGAGTACTTAAAGTAATAGGAAACAGCTCTTACGAATTGGAAAACCTACAGGGAAAGGGTCTTGGTGTTTTTCATGCCAAGGACATTAAGCAATGATCTGGGATATTTCGATTGTAAGGGACAAAGCAATACAAGTGCAATATTAGCGTTAAGGTTTTTTTGTATTGTGTTGTCCCGTTTTAATTTGATTATCTTACAGATTATGTCTGTTACCTTTTTTCTGTAGTGCCGTCCAGTTTATTATTTTACTCGCTGACGATTCCTTTTGATGATTTATTTATTAATTCTAAGTACAGCTGTGTTAAGCGAACTTCTTGCCCAAGTCAATGGTACCTGAAAGAAAAGAAAAGCAAAATAATTTGAAACAAAGTACCGTATTCGGCAAATTAATAAATAGATAAACTTCCCGTAATACAATCAATCGGAGTGTTGATAGCCGACGATGGGAATAATCTCTTCTCAAGCTCCTGCACTTTTCTGGTCATCACATAGGCAAAACAAGTAGTTATCTATGAAAATAGAAATATATACAAATGATAAAACTACAAAATAGGTAATAAAGGGTAAAATAAGAATAGGTATGGAAATCATTGGGTAAATAGATAACCACACGGATCCCAAAAAGAAGGGAAAATGAAATTATGAATGTTATATTAATCATGAATTTAGTAAACCAAGAGAAAATTTAAGCAACCATAATTCTTTATTACAATCAAAGATTTATTGGTTGTACTATACATGGGCTACTGTTTCATTAACAAATATTAAAATTAATATTCTGATTAATATGAAACAGCAGCCGCTGGCAGTATAACCAAATCAAATGTAGTAAAGTATGGCTTGCGTTCGTTTTGTAAAATAAATGACACGAAAATATTTAACAAACGTGTGGAAGAGTCGGTAAATTAATAATAAGACTAGTGAAAGTAGTTCAAAGAAGAGTAATTCTAATAGAAAATTTGTAATATTAACAATAGGGGTATTAGAAATTATTATAAGCTGACGAAAACGTTTGAAGATAATTGTCAAAGGAAAAGAAATTTTAATAACAAAAAAATAAATAAAAACCCCTAAAAGGGAAAAACTATGATGATAACAATGACTTTAAATGAAAGGAAACGATTTACCCAATGATTCGGAACATAGCATTCTATAAACCCCTTAAAACACGCAATGTGTAAGTAGATACTCAATTTTTATTTTCAGTTTATGTTTCACTTTTAAAAAATGTTTCCAAATACATATCCTAATTATTTGCAATTGCTATTTAAGTTAAGGGTTACAAGCGTAAATAGAAAAAAAAATGTTTTTAAATCTTTTCTAAATCTTTGTAGAGATAAGGATAAATATACCCGAGAGTACCTGAAAATTTTGCGGCATCTTAATATAGATATTATAGAGTAATATTGTTCCAAAAATTAGCTGCGGAGAATTGCGTATGCGACTTTTACGTCATTTGTTCTAAATACAACCTTTTTAAAACTTTTTATCTTGTTTGTGCTTCTATGATTTTGTTGTAATTTGTTTCTGAAACCACTTGTTATTAAAATAAAAGACTATTAGTTTGGAAGATATAAGCTTTCCGACGACTAAAGATTTTTTATCGGTAAATTTGGTCTTATATAACAACATATAGCGCCCACTGTGTTAAAATAGCTACCCAACTTTTAACACACCTTGTACCCTACATCCATACATTTTTTGTGGATTAGACTATTCGAAAAACACAAATGTATTATCTGGATATGGCCGAAATGAAAATTTTTTCTTTACTTTTCTCGTGTTAAGCATAGCCTAATCCTCTAAAAAATTATTTAGGAACTTTATACATTTTGCTTGTAAAGAAGTGTAATGTAATGCATTTCAAAAGATTGACTTTGCAAAAAAAAAATAACACTTAGTTCACTGCGTAAGGAAAACTGTCTCAAGTATCTCTCAATAGAAATGGTTTAAGTATCACTCCAAATATATTACAGTATATGCACATCTTTGAAAAAAATTACCAAAAGTATCAATTTTGGGTGTATTTTGTAAGAGTAGCAAAATAGTATCCAATGCCGTATCAGTTCCGTTCAGTATCAGTGAAAAATAAAATATCATTGCCTTATTTTAAATGGAGCTATTCACACTCATCCGTTTTTGACGCCCATGCTGCTGCAGTGTCCGTTCAGTGTCCGCTCCGTGTTTTTTTTAAATAAGTCGGCAACAATATTTTTATTTTTTTCACTGATGCACTGACGGTATTTTGTATTGGAAGTCTGCAACGCACTTTTTCACAAATCACTATACATACAAGCACATATATGTATAAGAAACTTACCTGACAGGATTTATCGGAAAAGCGTGGAGCTGCTCCAGGAGGACATCCTTTAATACACTTCCTACAAAAGAGAAATGCATACATAAGCATATAAGCTGAAATCTAAAATTTAGTTTTTAAAGTTACATATTGTATGTACTTATATACTTACATGCAGCTTTTTCTATCAGAAACTGTTCAATGTTTATGATAACTTGTGTGAGGAACGGCCAAGTACCAGTGCTAACGCCTTGACGCTTACCAATCGGCAACAGCAACATCAAGATGAACGCCACGATGGTAATAATAATAATAATAGTTCTGCCACAACAGATCTTTCAAGTTTGCAAGATACTGAATTAAAGTATTTATTCTTTAGATAATGTGGTAGAACAGATTATGAATCTAGAAATGGCGTCTGCTGATTGTATGACTGGTTATTTAATTTCCAATACTACACTGGGAAATTTGTTGCAACCTCAAGAGGTGCCTTTAACTGATAATTTCATAGTTAGTGATAATGATTTGCCTGCCAATGAGGATTGTGTCTGCAAATAAAATAAGAAAAAATAGTATTTATTTTAGCAAAATATTTATAATATAAAATTTTCTGTCTTGACTTACCTGTGAAAATTCGTTTTTATTTCGCTAGAAAATTAATATGAAAGCAAACATGACTGTGGTATAATGGCCGACGAATAAAAAGAGTTGCCACGGGGGTAAAATTTATTGACAGCCCTAAACAAAGAAACATGTATTTGTAAAACTTAATATAGCAGCAAAAACTAATAAAGGCATATTGGCGAGGAATTTTTACTCTGTTGTTTTTTTATATTTAAAACCATACAATTATATCAGCTGTGCGAGTAACACAACCTTTAAATTAAATACACATAGGTACAAATACAAAAAGAGAAAGCGGGAAGAAAAATAAATAATGATTATACAAGAAACAAAAACAAATTATCGTAAATTTTTTATATGAATGATGCTTGCTACTTTGCTGACGACCTGATACACCTCTTCATTATAAACCTCTATTTTACAGGCAATAAAGATGGCCAAAATATCATTATGGTCAAGGCAATCATGGTAAGGGTCAGTGACACTAATATTCCAGATATTTCTGTATATTTTAATTTTGTAAATTATTTACTTACGTAAAATAAATAAAATCCGGTCAGTGACTTGTAGGTAAATATAAACCGCTTAAACTCGAGCGACATTGTTGCTAGCCGTTGCACTTACCTAGGTTGTAAAAGAGATAGTGGGGTCATGAGCCTATACTAAGAGTAGTAAGATAAAGATAGAGATAGAATTTTCGGAGTTCCAAAAAAAAAATTGTATGGCACTAGGTGAACATTTTGAAGAAATAAAACGAGGATTACGTTTTGAAGTTTCAAGAAGAAAAGAACTGCCTCCAATACTACTGCGGTATAAAAGAAAATATAGAAAAAAGTTTTAATTAAAAAGGTTTTCTTTGTGGGAGTATAAAGCTCCAATTTGCCAAAAATTTATAAAAATTTGCATCCAACCGAAAGTTACTAGTGGTTATTGGTGAAGCCTGTGAAAGAAAAAGCCTAGATTGTGACCAGTGGAAAGATTCCCCAATAAAGCCTGATTGGGAGGACTTTGAAGACGCTGTGTGCCTATCAGCATTAATCCATCCAGTATCATTTGGTTATAGTGGGTCTGGATCACCGAGAACGATTACCGAGTTGTACGAAGTATCAACCTGGTTAACTACGGTGCCAGTTGATGAGTCCGTTCCATATGTTTTTTTTTGTTGCAGTTTCTTTGATAGTTTGTATCAAAGAAAAATATTACTTTGAGACCAAAATTTGAAAGCATCTAAAATTATAATTGCAAGGTGGCTGAATTAAAGTGTTTTTTTAAGAAAGATAAAATTTAATATTATTTACAAATATTCTATAATTTGGTTTAGAGGCAGTTTGCTAAAGTTAAAATTCAAGAAGCGGAAACAAAATTGATTAAAGTAATCTTGTGAAGAACATTTATTGTAATAGTCTGTTAAGTGTTATAGTGTTTGAGTTAGGTTAGGTAAGGTTAGTTAAACTTTTGTTAGCCTGAAAATACTACTCGCGTTTAATCATTTTCAATTTAACTTAGGGGTGCAAAGAATTTTTAATAGTCGCCAACAATATCGACTTTAGAGAGCTCTCTCAAGTGAGGAAAAATATTTAGTTTATTTTATTAATTTCTTTTGCGTAAATCCTGATTGATTCAAAAGTATTTTTGGGAAAATAGTGTTCATTTATAATTTTTGTAGTTAAGTGTATGTGTAAGATTTCATTATGTGTAGGTTATTATTTACCAACTGTAGCGAATGTTTATTATTGTTTGTTATTATTATTATTATTATTATTATTACTATTATTATTATTGTGGGGTATTGTTTACTTTTGTTAGAACTGTTGAAGTGACAAATTCACGTACAACAGATCTGGTCTTAAATGAAAGAGTGAAATGGGTAGAAAAATTAACAACAAAAAAATGAAAAGGAAAATAAGTAAAATAAACAAAATAAAAGATTATGGAATGAGAAAGTAAACAATAAGAAAAATTTACGTTTGACGACCTATTGCTTTCATGTTGACCGTATACCAGCTGCCTGATTGTGATGAATTTATGGGTGTTTATTTAATAAATTAAACAGAATTTTTGTTGCTAACATAATTAAATAAACATAATAAAGAATAAAACGGAGGTCAATGATTTTTTAAATAAATAAATATCTGTAAATATTCGGCTAAGTTGGCTTTAGAAGTTTCTGGCGAGGTTCAAGGCCATAGTTATAAAGGGTATTGACTCCATGGTTGAAGCCGTTAGGTATTGGTAATCCGGTTAGTACGGTCTGACATAGGGGAGTAATAAATACAAGGGGGAAAAGGGTGTGAAGTTAGATTGCCGCGAGACTGAAGAGGATAGAGACAGAGAGAGAAGAATATATTCATGGATTAGTACTGGAAAGGTTTGGGGTAAGGTAAAGATAATAAATTAGAGTTAAAATTAATTGTATAGAACTCGTTAAACAAGATAGACGGTGGAGGCAAATCCTTAAGTGTGTATGTATGTACTTGTGTCCAGGAGCTAAAAGAAGGAAATTATTAAATCAGTGTTTCCGGAAAGAAAATTTATATTCAGGAAGAGAATACTGCTGTGGGATTGCAGTCTACTAGTGAGGCCTAACATAAGGATTACAATCGAATCCGTGGAACCCTAGGACTGCAACCCACTATTTTTATTTATTGGAGTTAACCAGTTTGTGTGTGCCTTGAGGGAATAAATTATTTTTCATGCGCCTAACAGAAACAGGGTGAGAAACCATCGGAGCCTATGTTTTATGTCCTGGATCAGTACTAACTGCCGAATTCATCGTCAAATTTATAAATTTGGTGAGTCCAGTCCATCTTGTAGCTTAAACAGTGCATTTGATTTTTTTATATAAAACGAAACTTTACAAAATTACAATTAACGAGTTATTTTAAAGAAAATTTAAAGTTATATATTCACGCATTAAAATCTTGGCGGATGAAAATTATAAAATTGCATATCCTGCTTAGTAAAATATAAAATAAAGAGAATTAGTAAATTAGTAAAACTAACTCTGTTCATAAAAATAATAAAAAAAGGTTAAAAAAACAATTTTTTTTGAATATCCATTTTGATGAAAAAAATTAAAGAAATTAAATAAAGTGAATGGTCAAAACTGAATTTGCATAAAAAAAAATAAAAATAAAAAGATTAAGAAAAATTTTGTTCTAGAATTTCAATTTCAGTAAAAAAAGGAAGTTTCTTTCCATATAAATATACGTCTATAGATAAAAATATTGTTTTTTTTTTATGCAAAAAGATAAAAAGATTAAAACGTTAGTTTATTATATAATTAGTGCTAGTGTTTTTTTTTAACTGTTCTAATTGTTAGCCCAAAACTATCCCTGTCGCGAGTGTTGATTTAAAAATTCAAGAAAAGGTTGATAATTAAAAGTCCGTCGTTTTAGAGAGCTCTTTAAAATAGGGAAAATAGTAGTTTAATTTTTGGTTGCGTTCGTTCTGTTTGACCAAAGTCCAGAAAGTTTAGGTAATTTTTGGGATTTTTCGTCAGGTTAAAATTGTGTATTAATAATATAATTTTTGTTAGTATTTAATAATTTTAATTAAATTTTGTTCATACTTACCTTTTTATATATAAATCCAAATAATTAGGATAAGGCAAATTTTTTTTATTATAATAAAAATTCATTTTTATAACGTTTTAAAAATATAAAATTTTAATGTGTTCATTCGGCTGAGGAACATTAAGATAATGTCTGGCTAAAGTTTTCGTGTGATGTATAGTGTAAGTATGTAGTGAAGTGACCAAGTTTTTCTGCGTGTGGGGTAACAGGATCATTTTGTATTCCATGTTATCAAGGTAGGGTGGGCAGCTAGGGGGACCAATTCCATCTTGTGTCTCTGTTTCATCACAGTTTCGTTAACTGTAGATCTGTCTGTCTGTCCGAGTTATATTTTATTTTTTATTCCAGTGATTTTCCTTATTGTCTTTTGTGTTGTTGTTTTTTCTTATTTATAAATTTTTCTTGTCAGTCCCTGCGCCGGAAGTCGCGGGTCTTACCTCCCCTGACAAAGCATTAAGTAACTAGTTATCTGGGTTTCTTCAATTCTTCAGCAAAAAAGGTATTAACTTCGGCGAAGCCGATAAAATCGGCTTGCAAATAAGCCTCCGACGAGCCGATGTATTCGGCGGCGGCTTGTCGTGTACAAATTCTTCGGCGGCGCGGCTTGCCGCCAGCCGCGCCGACACGGCTTGCTTCTCTGGTGACCACCTCCTTAGTGATTGGTTCTCCAGAAACACAAAATATTAAGCCCCTCAACACTCCAGACTTGGAAAAGCTACTTCACTTATTACCAACGCCACAACCTGGTTTAATGTATCAAGCAAAACCAGCAGAGGTAACTTCTGAACAAGAAGCGTTTGGAAAAGGATTTGTGGAGGCTTTGCATAGCTTACGAAATAATGGTAATAAGCCAAATCAAATTGATAATGGCAATAATATTGTGGTTGGATTGGTAAATGCGGGTACCGGAAATGTTGGAAGCGCTATGAGTGGCGGATCGTTTACATACACAAATCTAGGTAAGATTTTTATTTCATTTATACATTCTATTACGAAAACCTAATCGTCTACAGAATGTTAAAAAAATTTCTATATTAAGAAAAGCAATACATTGTACTTTTTTATATAGAGTCTTATAATACTGTTACAATAAAAGACGAACCGCAAAACTCTTCAACTTCACCACCAGTAAGCCCAATAGACATGGAGACCCAAGAAAAAATAAAACTAGAAAGAAAACGTCAGAGAAATCGCGTTGCAGCATCGAAATGCCGGAAAAGAAAGCTTGAACGTATTTCAAAGTTAGAAGAGAAAGTAAAAATATTGAAGGGAGAAAACACTGACTTGGGATCAATATTAAAAAATCTTAAAGAGCATGTTGCTCAACTGAAGCAGCAGGTAATAGAACATATAGAATCTGGATGCAGCATAAATGGGAGCACTCTCTTGCAAACAAAGTAATTCTCGTTTCTAAAATTACCTTTAGAATAACATTGCTAGATTGCATTAATAAATAATACAAATAAGTACATATCGTCATATAAAACGGCCTGTCATTTTTAAAAAATTTTCAGGAGTGATAAAAAAATTAATAAAAAGCTAACAATTGTGATTATAAAAACGATATACAGGCATATTCTGAAAACCACTCCTTATTTCAAAACTACAATTGTGGTTTAATGGTGTTCTGAAAACCACAAAATTTTTTACTTTTCGGTGTGATTTTATCTTTTCGAAAACACACGATAACAGCTGATTTTTTGTTTTGATTTGGTGGCATTTCTTAAGGGCCGTGGCAATTTATCAAACTGATCAAATTCATGTATGTATTGGTAATATTTTGTTTTGCTTAGCACAGCAACTTATCAAATTCATATCATCAAACTTCATTTGAAAGTTCTTGTGAAAAAGAAAGAACATGTGATTTTTTGGGCGGAAATGTTTCATTATTTATTAAAAAACTTTTTGTTTGTTAAAACTATTTTTTTTACTCCCTTTTTTTAATTCCTTTTAACTTCTTTCCATATGCAGTTCTAAGAGTTAAAATTTTGTGCGACATCATTTTTTAGCATTTGGGTTTTTTTCTGTATATATTCAAGCAATATCTCGTACTAAGCATTTTTTTTAATTTCTATTGCTATATTGCTTCGATTTAACTCGCCATAAAGCAAGCAAACCACGATAAACTTAAATTTTGTTCATCCGTTTTTTTAAATAGTGCGTCTCCATAGAAATGATGTCGCTGCGAAAACTAAACAAAAATGATATTTGAAGTAATTACACAGCCACACATCAAACAAGCTTCAAATTTCGTAATCGGCGGTAGTGAAAATCAAAACTGTTTTGTTTTTTATCAAACATCAAACTATACGTGTGAGGTTTTTTGCACTAATACAGTCATAAAAATCTCTGTTTGATCACACAGTTTGATAAGTTGCCATGCCGCTTTAAGAAAAGTTGCAATTAATTAGTTTTCTAAAAAGAATTCATAATGTGTTGCAAAAACTCGTAAAAAGTTGTTAGAATCGGAAAAAAATCAAAATTGGTTGAAAAGGACCAAAACTGTGGAAATGTCGAAACACGAAAAAATTTTTTTATCGGGAATGAAAAACTTCGCAAAAATTGCAAAAACTAAAAAAACAACATTGGTTCAAAATTATTGAACTTGTAAAAATAGTTAAAACTCGAAAAAGTCGATTTCGTCTTGAAATTGACAAAAAATTTCTAAAATAATCATTAAAATTTATAAAGAACATATCAAATTATTAATTTCGGCATTTTTTTTATGAAATTCATGATCAAGCCTTTGCTTTATTTTTCATAACAATTTAAAAATTTTTGAGATGCAAAGCAATGCTTAATTTCTATGCATTTTGTTTGGTGAAGAATTGGTATGAAAAAGAAAAACTAATTTTAACAACGAAATGAAAATTTGCACTTTTAGTATATATCCATGTGCATTTCTAGCCGATTTTCAGCCGAATTTGAGGCGCCGCCGACTACTTTTTCCCAGCCAGCCGCCGTCGATCAAAACCCCTCGGCGCAAGTGTCTGCTGTATACATATTAAAAACATTTGGAAAATGAAAACGCCATTGAATTCTGAATTTACTGGTAGTAATATCGAGGTTGCACTTTCCGTTAAAGTTGAACCGTCTAAGGATAGCGACCAAATAAATTTTCCATCAGCGGATCATTCTTTAAATTCGTGTATCAATATAAACAAACGCCCTATGTCATTGGACCTAAAAAATACGCAAACAAAAGTTTTAGCAGCACCACCTCCTTTAGTGATTGGTTCTCCAGAAACACAAAGTATTAAGCCCCTCAACACTCCGGACTTGGAAAAGCTACTTCACTTATTACCAACGCCACAACCTGGTTTAATGTATCAAGCAAAACCAGCGGAGGTAACTTCTGAACAAGAAGCGTTTGGAAAAGGATTTGAGGAGGCTTTGCATAGCTTACGAAATAATGGTAATAAGCCAAATCAAATTGATAATGGCAATAATATTGTGGTTGGATTGGTAAATGCGGGTACCGGAAATGTTGGAAGCGCTATGAGTGGCGGATCGTTTACATACACAAATCTAGGTAAGATTTTTATTTCATTTATACATTCTATTACGAAAACTTAATCGTCTACAGTATGTTAAAAAAATTTCTATATTAAGAAAAGCAATACATTGTACTTTTTTATATAGAGTCTTATAATACTGTTACAATAAAAGACGAACCGCAAAACTCTTCAACTTCACCACCAGTAAGCCCAATAGACATGGAGACCCAAGAAAAAATAAAACTAGAAAGAAAACGTCAGAGAAATCGCGTTGCAGCATCGAAATGCCGGAAAAGAAAGCTTGAACGTATTTCAAAGTTAGAAGAGAAAGTAAAAATATTGAAGGGAGAAAACACTGACTTGGGATCAATATTAAAAAATCTTAAAGAGCATGTTGCTCAACTGAAGCAGCAGGTAATAGAACATATAGAATCTGGATGCAGCATAAATGGGAGCACTCTCTTGCAAACAAAGTAATTCTCGTTTCTAAAATTACCTTTAGAATAACATTGCTAGATTGCATTAATAAATAACACAAATAAGTACATATCGTCATATAAAACGGCCTGTCATTTTTAAAAAATTTTCAGGAGTGATAAAAAAATTAATAAAAAGCTAACAATTGTGATTATAAAAACGATATACAGGCATATTCTGAAAACCACTCCTTATTTCAAAACCACAATTGTGGTTTAATGGTGTTCTGAAAACCACAAAATTTTTTTACTTTTCGGTGTGATTTTATCTTTTCGAAAACACACGAAAACACCTGATTTTTTGTTTTGATTTGGTGGCATTTCTTAAGGGCCGTGGCAATTTATCAAACTGATCAAATTCATGTATGTATTGGTAATTTTTTGTTTTGCTTAGCACAGCAACTTATCAAATTCATATCATCAAACTTCATTTGAAAGTTTTTGTGAAAAAGAAAGAACATGTGATTTTTTGGGCGGAAATGTTTCATTATTTATTAAAAAACTTTTTGTTTGTTAAAACTATTTTTTTACTCCCTTTTTTAATTCCTTTTAACTCCTTTCCATATGCAGTTCTAAGAGTTAAAATTTTGTGCTACATCATTTTTTAGCATTTGGGTTTTTTTCTGTATATGTTCAAGCAATATCTCGTACTAAGCATTTTTTTTAATTTCTATTGCTATATTGCTTCGATTTAACTCGCCATAAAGCAAGCAAACCACGATAAACTTAAATTTTGTTCATCCGTTTTTTTAAATAGTGCGTCTCCATAGAAATGATGTCGCTGCGAAAACTAAACAAAAATGATATTTGAAGTAATTACACAGCCACACATCAAACAAGCTTCAAATTTCGTAATCGGCGGTAGTGAAAATCAAAAGTGTTTTGTTTTTTATCAAACACATCAAACTATACGTGTGAGGTTTTTTTGCACTAATACAGTCATAAAAATCTCTATTTGATCAAACAGTTTGATAAGTTGCCATGCCGCTTTAAGAAAAGTTGCAATTAATTAGTTTTATAAAAAAATTCATAATGTGTTGCAAAAACTCGTAAAAAGTTGTTAGAATCGGAAAAAAATCAAAATTGGTTGAAAAGGGCCAAAACTGTGGAAATGTCGAAACACGAAAAATTTTTTTTATCGGGAATGAAAAACTTCGCAAAAATTGCAAAAACTAAAAAAACAACATTGGTTCAAAATTATTGAACTTGTAAAAATTGTTAAAACTCGAAAAAGTCGATTTCGTCGTGAAATTCACAAAACATTTGTTTAGGTACGTTTCGGTTTATTATGAGTTGCATCATTTGTACCCTTTGTACAACCTTGTTGGAAACCTTTAAAGGTTTCGGCGAGTAAAGCGTTAACGGTGCTTAAGCAATGTTTGCCACTTTTCAATTAGTTCTTAGTTTTGATATACATATTTTATTCATTCGTTTTATGAATCTTTAAGCAAGCACTACGTGCAAAAGATAATCTTTCCATATTATCCTTACGGGAAAAGTCTTAAGTGAATACTTACCTAAATAAAAGTGAAACCTTAAAACATTGAAAAACTTGTGTTGTTAATTATACCTTTTGGTTGGTACATTACGGATATACGCCGAAACATTGTTCCTTCGAACCGGATAACACAAGGATTTGTAAATTTCTTCACGAGGAAAATCGAGCTACTTGGATTCATACAAATTGGTAAAGTTCATAAAGGAATCCAGGTTAGTAAATTGAATTAAAAGTGATTCAGTAAAAAAGAAAATATATTCATATATATATATAACAAAATATATATAAGTAAATTACACATACATACATTTAATTTATACATGTATGTGTGTTTGTGTAAAACTAAGTGTTGGTTTGCGAGAAAAAACATTAATTCGCCGAGATTATAAAGATAATACGGTTCGCCTAAATTATACGGTTCGCCCTTTCTGAACAGTAATTTCTCTAAAACATAGTTGATCACTAATAATTTATACAAGGCTGTGTTTGTTTTCGCGGACGGACAGCGAACATATTAAATTTACAAGGTAAAGTTTATGATTCAAAAGTGATAAAAAGGAATTTATAACTAATATATAATTCCATATATCACTAATTAAAAAACAAAATCCTTGTAAACAAAAGCAGTGCGATATACACAGTTACGGTGCAAGAAACATTTAAATAAAAAGTGATCAACAGGTGCACATACATAGTAAAATACAATACATATGTACATACATATTTAGTATTGTCATTATTAATATTACTTTGTGCATTTATTTATTCATTTTGAAATTTGATATAATTTATTACAAAATTTACAGTGATAAATCAGTGCAGTAATAAATTGTGTAAATTAATACAAAAAAAAAAAAAAAAATAAAATAAAAAACAAAAAATTTTCTTCTTCTTTCCATCATATTTCTGTAGTCAGCCTACGGTCGGTCAGTTTGACAATTATTTCATTTGTTCAAAAGTAAATATAATTAAAACAATTTCTTTTATATTAAGTGATTTATTTTTTGTGTTTTACATAAATATCACTTATTTAATAATTTAATTGTCATCGAAAAATAAAGTTTAATTCAAAAAATAATGGCAACTTCGGCATTAGAAAAATTTGTTCGGGCTACTGATGCTATCATCATGTTTGAAGCGTGTTTTAACGATATTTTAGAGGAAACTCATACGATTTATAGTCTAGAGCTTCATGATGAAGAATTAAAACCTTTATGGGAGAAAGTGAAAGTCACCTATGAAAAATGTCTATGGGTTAAAATCTCCGAAAGGTATTGAGACCGCGGATGATACTGAAGGTACAGATGCGAACGTAATCACAGCAAAATATCGTAGTGCGTATTCATCCTATATACAATGTTTAGGAAATATAAGGAGGAAAAAACACGAATTTGAGTTAGAACAGAAAACAAATAATCCGCCAACAATTGATCAAAGCAAAGGTGATATGTCGAGTCACACTTTAACTATCCCTCCATGTGATGTGGATATGTTTAGTGGGGACTATTTGTCATCGCCAGCTTTTCGGGATTTATTTACGGCCTTGTACGTAAATAATTCCAGACTTAGTGATATTGAACGATTATGTCATTTACTTCGCAAAACTGGTGGTGAGGCAAAGGAAATGGTATCGAAGTGCCCTCTATCCAATCAAGGGTTTGATATCGCCTGGAAAACCCTTCAAGATCATTATGAAAATCCCCGAATGCTGATCAATAATCAGTTAAAGTGTCTTTTTTTCTTTATACACTAAAAAATCTACAACGAGGTATAAATAGTTTTCTGAATGCCATGTCAGTTTACAAAATTAATACTACAAATTGGGATCCTATAATAGTTTTCATTTGCATACAACGTTTGCCTTCTCAAACTGTTACGCTGTGGGAACAAAACATAAAAGACAAAACGGCCTTGTCATTGTGGAAGGATTTGGATCAATTTTTAATAGAAAGGATTCAAACCCTAGACTGCATACGAGATCTCACTCATTTAGAAACAGATAAAAAGTTATTAGAACGTAAAGTGAAAACGCACGTTTCTACAAAGGCTTCTTCGAATTCTTGTGTGTTATGTCCGAAACAAAATCATGTACTACGATTTTGTCGTCGTTTCAAAAATATGTCAGTTTCAGAGCGGTTTTCAACTATAAAAATTTCATTGTTGTGTTAATTGTCTATCAAAATCTCATGAAGTCAAAGATTGTAAAAGCGAGCATCTTTGCTTTAAGTGTAACAAAAAACATCACACTATGCTTCATAGGGAAGAGACACCGGTCACTACTGCTCAAAATTTGTCACAAATGTCGGCCTCAAATAATTCTTTTGTCGTTTCCAATTCACGTTCGGCTGAAATGGACACACAAATACCCTCAACATCAACTGCTGCCCGTGCTAATTTGAATAGGCAAGTTTTTCATATTTCACAAAAATCTACTGTCTTGTTAGGTACAGCTATGGTGTCTATCATTTGCCGTGATGCAACGTATCCGGCTAGGGCGTTAATTGACCCAGCCTCAGAAGCCTCCTTTATATCAGAGCGCTTGCGAAATTAACTGCGACTTCCGTCACATTCTACGAATGTACAGATTTCTGGCGTTGATAAGGAGTCTTCTATAACTTCGAAAAGGCTTTGCACCATTCATATCGGTTCTCCATTGGATAAAAGAATTGACTTGGAAGCGCAAGCTCTTGTTTTGCCTTCTATCTCACAGAGTTTGCCTTCATTTATCTGTCCTTCTGAGATAAAGGGGGAAATTCAAACGTTGCGATTGGCAGACGCTAACTTCTACAAAAGCCGACCTGTTGATGTGCTACTTGGAGCTGATTTATATCCAAAAATACTTCTTGGTGAAGTTCGTACAAACCTCGTGGGGTCTCTTATGGGTCAAAAAACTGTTTTCGGTTGGATTTTGACCGGACCTATCGACACTTCTTTAAATAAATCAATTAATGTTTTTTCAACCTGCGTAACCTTTTCGGAAGAAGATAATTTAAACAGAAATTTGTTAAAGTTTTGGGAATTGGAAGAAGTACCAAAGGGTAAAATTATTTCTCATTCCGACAAACTGTGTGAGGCAATTTACCAAAATACAACGGAAAAGGACTTTACCGGTAGATACGTATCTTTGCCCTTTAAGACAGAATTTCCTCGAGAATTAAACTTAGGTATATCTAAAACGACAGCTATGAAACAATTCTTTAGAATCGAATCGTCAATTTCACGTAACGCTGAGGTGAGAAGCCTGTATGATGAGGTTTTATTGGATTATTTAAAATCTGATCATATGAGACCGGTTGAACCCGCTAATCTGCCGATCACAAATTCTTGCTATTTGCCCCATCATCCTGTGATTAAGCCTGAAAGGAAAACTACAAAATTGAGGGTTGTATTTAATGCCTCTAGTAAAACGTCGAATGGAAACTGTTTAAATGATTGCCTATTTGTAGGACCTACGTTACAATCGGATTTAGTTACACTACTTTTGCGCTGGCGGTTGTTCAGATTCGTTTTCAATTGTGATATTTCTAAGATGTATAGGCAAATTCGTGTGCAACCTTCTCATACACCATTTCAAAGAATTCTCTATCGTAGTTCGCCGGAGGAGCCAATAACTGAATATGAATTGCAAACTGTAACCTTTGGGTTGAATTGTGCTCCCTATTTGGCAATTAGGACTTTGTTACAATTAGCGGATGATTGTGAGGAAAGGCTTCCATTAGCATCCACTATCTTGAGAAGAGGGATGTACGTCGATGATGTTTTGACTGGGGCCCATGATATAGCCAGTGCGGTTAAGGCAAGAGATGAATTAAATACAGCGTTATTAGAAGCAGGGTTTGAATTACGAAAATGGACCTCCAATGAAATAGATATTTTAGCAGGACTTCCATCAGAACACTTAGTAGATTCTAAACTCTTGACTTTTGAGGAAGCTAGCTGTTCTAAAACGTTAGGTATTCTCTGGAATGCTAAGCTAGATTCTTTCTTTTTTAAAGTGACTTCGATAGAGGTTAGAGCGGCTTATACGAAAAGAGAAGTACTTTCGATGATAGCGAAATTTTTTGACCCAGTTGGCTGGGTAAGCCCCATAATTATCAGAGCTAAAATTATTATGCAACGTATTTGGCTTGATAATATTGAATGGGATGAATATCGTCCTTCCTCCACTGAAAAGGAATGGCAAAATTTTGTCGAAAACTTTAAGCAGGTGAATTTCATTAAAATACCAAGATGGGTTAAATATGATAAAGGCTCAACAGTTGAACTCCATGTTTTTTCAGATGCCTCAGAAAAAGCATACGCGGGTGTAATTTACAGCCGTATTGAAAACTCCAATGGGGAAATACATACCAATTTATTGACTGCAAAAACAAAGGTAGCACCAATAAAGTCTATTTCCTTACCACGTCTGGAATTATGTGGTGCAGTATTGGCATCAGAAATATTGAAAGTTGTATTGAAGGAAATAGAAATTCCAATTTCAAAAATATACTCGACTATTGTCTTAGCATGGCTACGAAAAAATCCATGTTCGTGGACTACCTTTGTAGCTAACAGAGTTTGTCGTATTCAGGAGAACACAGGCAACCACAATTGGTTTCACGTTCGGTCAGAGGATAATCCTGCCGATTTGGGCAGCCGGGGGGTAGACCCAGTCACTTTATCGAAAAGTGAACTTTGGTGGCATGGTCCAAAATGGTTAAGTCAGGACCAAGGTAATTGGTATAAGCATACTCTTGAAAATATTGACACAGATGTTGAGAGTCGCTCAATAAGAAGTCATGCTTCGTTTTTTTTCAAAATTCGAGGACATTTTAGATAGATTTTCATCACTAGATCGAGCTTTACGTGTGATTGCATACATTTTTCGAGTTTTTCATGTGACAAATTCAGCTCACAAAGAACATTACAAGTTTGAAACTGTGCTTGTGTCTAGTGAAGAAATTAAATTTGTCAAATTACGCTTGGCGATCGTCGCTCAGAAGGCCTTTTACCCTGAAGAATACAACTGTCTTTTAAAAAGGTCATCTATACCACAAAAAAGTCCATTATTAACATTAAATCCATTTCTGGATGAAAAATTCGTCATGAGACTGAATGGGCGACTGGTAAAATCACCATCGTTATCGTTTCGTGAGCAATACCCAATTATTCTTCCCTATTCCTGTCGATTTGCCAAATTGATGGCAGAATTCATTCATTTATTGTCAATACACGGCGGTAATCAGTTAATGCTGAGAATTTATCGTTGTGAATATTGGGTGCCTCGCTTAAAAGTCTTAGTTCGTACGGTGATTCGTCAATGCAAGCGTTGTATTATTGATAGGCATCGGTCATGCAGTCAAATAATGGCTGCGCTTCCTGCTGAACGTACTACTATAGATAGACCATTCACGAACACGGGGGTGGACTTCGCAGGGCCCTTCGATATGAAAACTCTAAATGGAAGAGCTGGTAAAATAGTAAAAGGTTACGTTTGCATATTTGTTTGTTTTTCGACTAAGGCAGTACATCTAGAAGCGGTCTCAGATATGTCAACTGATGCATTTTTAGCAGCGTTCAATCGGTTCATTGCCAGAAGAGGATGTCCTCATACAATATTCTCAGATAATGGTACAAATTTTGTAGGTGCAGCTAATGAAATTGCAAGAGAATTTCAGACTTTTATAAAAGAATGTCAGGCCAGAATGTGTTCAACATTTGGATATCAAGGCTTAACCTGGCGATTCATACCAGCAGGCGCTCCCCATATGGGAGGCCTATGGGAAGCTGGTGTGAAAAGTTTTAAGCTACATTTTAGAAAAGAAGTTCAAGCCTTTCGTTACACTTTTGAGGAATTGTCCACCATTTTGGCTAGAATAGAGGCGTGTTTAAATTCTCGCCCTTTGTGTCCTATGGTAGATAATCCTGGCGAACCAATCGCCTAACACCGGGACATTTTTTGATTGGATCGGCTATACTAGCCCCACCTGAACCTACTATATATGACAGCCCAATAAGTCTCATAAATCGTTATCGTAAGGTCCAAGCATAAATTCATCAATTTTGCAAAAGATGGAAAGAAGAGTACCTGGTAGAACTACATAAACGTTATAAATGGAAACAACCTCAACGAGATGTGGCCTTAAATGATCTGGTTGTTGTTAAAAATGAGCAATTACCTGCCACGTCGTGGAAATTAGGCATAATAATAAAAATTTATACGGGTTCCGACAGTCACGTCCGAGTTGCCGATATTCGCACACAAAACGGTACAATCACTCGCCCAATAACCAAACTTGTTGTTTTACATGAATAGAATCACTTTATCAGTTTACACGTATTAACCATTTTTTTCCTAGAACCATGAACTCCAACGCCAAAGATACTATTTCGGATTTGTTTGAAGATGGCTTATTAGATTACGATGAGGCTATGGAAATAAGCGCTCCCGAAAATCCTTCGCTGTCTACAGTGGATGTTCCCTCTACTTCGACCGTGATCAATAAACCGGAGCTACCTCTAGTTGCAGAATCATCTGTGATTTCAACTACTGCCACTATTAATGTGGATCCTGTGATTACGTCCGTCCCAAATACCCCAACCGTGGTGCAGGTGGACGCTCCGGCTGCTAGTAGCGTGGTTAAAGACGTTGTGCAAAGTCGAGAGGGATTGAAATGTCCAATTTGTGGCAAAACACATCCCCTTCGGTTTTGTTACAAATTTCGCGATATGAGCTTGGAGCGAAAGTTGCGTATGGTTGCGGCTCATCGTCTTTGTTGTCGATGTCTATCGAGTAATCACGTCAGCAAGGATTGCAAAAGTACTGCCACTTGCCAGGTTTGCAAACAAGCGCATAATTCTTTGTTACATGAACACAAAGGAAAAACAGCGAAGTCTACGAAAGCACGCTCCAACCCATGTCTAAAAATTGTTCTGTTCCGGTTCGGCATTCCGTTGCGTTTTCCCCTACCTTACGTCTAAAAATTCGTTGGTCCAAATCAACGTTTCCAGTACGAGCGGTACTTGATGTCTGCTGCCAAGGCAGTTATATCTGTACGGAATTAGTGGCTAAGCTCAAACTACCTTTTAATCTGGTGGATGGAGAAAGGTATTGCCGAATTGAGATCGAATCGATTCACGACTCAAGCCAGTGTTTAAATATTACGGCAAAAATTCAAAGAATACGAGGAATTAAAACCCCAGTAGAATCTGTATCAGATTCGATTTTAGAGTCGTTCCACGGTCTTCAGTTAGCAGATCCGAATTTCAATCATTCGGGGAACGTCGCGCTGGTTTTAGGCCCTGAAGTCATGCCTATGTTAATGAAAGGTCGAATACTAGCTAGCCCGGGACTTCCACTTGCCCAATATACCATGTTCGGATGGGTTATTTCGGGATTATCACCATTTTAAACGTTGCAAATGCATTTCTCGTTTCAGGTCTTTAATGGCCACCACAGGAGTCCTTCATGGCTTACAACTGCAATAAATTCATCAGGGGTCCTTCATGACTCAGCTTCATTTGAAATCCACGTTTATTTATATAGTCCACAGGGGTCCTTAATGACTCAACTTATGTTCAACAGGAGTCCTTACTGACTCAAATAGTTAATTTAAATCTAATTGCAACTTGTTTATCGTTGCAAGGTGGCCGGCAATGTTTAGGTACGTTTCGGTTTATTATGAGTTGCATCATTTGTACCCTTTGTACAACCTTGTTGGAAACCTTTAAAGGTTTCGGCGAGTAAACCGTTAACGGTGCTTAAGCAATGTTTGCCACTTTTCAATTAGTTCTTAGTTTTGATATACATATTTTATTCATTCGTTTTATGAATCTTTAAGCAAGCACTACGTGCAAAAGATAATCTTTCCATATTATCCTTACGGGAAAAGTCTTAAGTGAATACTTACCTAAATAAAAGTGAAACCTTAAAACATTGAAAATCTTGTGTTGTTAATTATACCTTTTGGTTAGTACATTACGGATATACGCCGAAACACATTTCTAAAATAATCATTAAAATTTATAAAGAACATATCAAATTATTAATTTCGGCATTTTTTTATAAAATTCATGAACAAGTAGCAAAAATAAGCAAGTGATTTGCAATCGGCAACCTCTTAATTGGTTTGAAATCACATATTTTCAAAAAATTTTGTGCACAGAACACCGTTTTGTGATTTGAAATCACTTTTACAAAAAAGTGATTTTCAGAACATGCCTGATAACGATACTACAATCTTGAAAAAACGGTTTGGTCTCGTTGAAAAAATTTTAAAATTGATAATAGTGTCTTTTGCACTTTATATGACGATATATGCTGTTTATTTAAGTTAAATATGTTTTGTCAGTAAAATTAAAAAATAATCTCCCATATTCTATTTGGCGTCGTCAACACAGGACAACGTCGTTCTTAATCGTTTGTTGTGAATCCGTATTCCCGTTGATAGTATTGCCATTTATCGATGACTGTGACATATGTTTAGTATTCTGTAAGAAAAATTTATTATGTTGCCTTTAATTTTGTCGTCTCTGTTTTTGGTATTGTGCTGTGTGCAAACAAGAATTAAAAAAACAAGTTTAAAAACTAAAACCCGGCTGCTTAAAGATTGTGCTTCGAAAAGTACAAAACAGGAAAGTATTCATGGTCGCATGTCACATAGTCCTAAGTATTGTTTAATAGGGATGGACAAGTTAAAAAAAAATATGTCGATATATTTTTAAATATCGATCGGCATCGATATATATCGAATAAAAATATCGAAATATCGATATATTTTCAACAGTGGTAATTCATACGTAGTTCCCAAAATTTTTTTTTAAATAAAATAAAAAAGCACCTTATACATAATTAAGCTGGAAAGAGTTGATTTCCAAGATCCTTACTGTTCCACCAATATATCATGGAACATACATCAACAAAATTACACTCAAAAAATGATAATTTTTCGAATAGACGAAATATATATAAAACAAAAGATTTTGTTAGTAATATTCTATTTGATGAAGACTATGCCGAACTGTTTTTAAAAATTGCACCAAAAACAAAACCAAAGCTAAAAATATCGAATTTGATACTGTCGATATATTTAGAAAAAATCGATATATCGAAATTAAAAAGGTTAGATAAGGAGGGCAGTCACGACTGTAGAAGTGACTCACTTGGGTCCGTTGATTCGGTCCCTTTGTGTTACCCTAGAGCAGACAGGGCATAGAAATTACGACTGCTCTGCCGCCGTGTCAAACCATCCCGATTGGACTAAGTAGGAGGATAGCCGGACTAACCCTACATATGCTAGCGCCCAAGATTCTCTTCCTTAAGCTGGCTAGAGCCGGACACTGACATAGAAGATGGAGAACAGTCTCCTCCTCTTCCTCATCATTACCTACTTCTGCAGTAGTCGTTATGATTTAGACCCATCCTTCTGGCATGGGTCCCAATATTACAGTGCCCTGTGAGCACTGTTACTATTAGTTTCGTTCGACCTTTACCGAGCCTGAGCAGATCTAGTGTCCTGCTGAGGTCGTAGTGGGGCCACGTGGACCTAGCCACGCGACAGGTGCCTTCACGTTCCCACCTATATTGTGCCAGTCTGAATGATTCAAGCTGTATCAGTGATTTACAATGTGATAGAGGGATGCTAACGAAGTAGCATATCATCGAGTTGCTCAATGTCACGCCCTTTTTGGCAATTCCGTCCACAATATCGTTCCCGGGACAATCTGAGTATCCCGGAATCCAACACAGTGTTACTCTCGAATGTCTCGCTATTTCGTTTAGAGATACCCGGCATTCGACAACCGCCAAGGAAGTGGTGTATACACCATTTATAGCGGCGATGACCGCTTTGCTGTCGGTAAATATATAGATATCTTCCGATATCCTATAGTACCTAAGCCATCTTGCCGCCCTAGTCAATAGCGGAGATTTCAGCTTGCAAGACGCTACAACCGTCCTGCAGCCTAAATGGGACTTGCGTTGAAGTTTTTCACATTGAAACCTCCGCCAGTTCTGTTGCCCTTTTGGAGCCATCCGTAAAGACTTTGATCGCTCCATCAGGGTTGAGGGATGAGAGGTACTGTTCCCTGCTGGGAACAAGTGCGAGGAATAGCCCACCAAAGTAAGGCTTCGGTGCGCAATAATCAATGTTGCTGTGAATTCCTTGATGTTGCAGAATCCTGGAGTGCCCATAATCAGTTCGTGACCATGGGCATGTAGCGTTCAGCCTGATCGCCGAGAATAAAGCTAGCTATTTGGCCATACCCTCCACCGGAAGCCAGTTCATCAACGTGAAGAGTGCTTTCGTTGGAGTCGACCTGAGCGCACCTGTTATCACGCTGCCAGCCGAAATATTTTATTAAGGGTTCCGCGATGAGAGTCTTTCTCTACCGCTTCCCACCAAACTAATACACCATAAAATAAAATGGGCTTAACTACCGCTTCAAAGATCCAGTTGATCCCTCTGGGCTCTATGCCCCAGCTGCGACCAATGGCTCTTTTACAAGTATAGATAGCCACGAGGGCCTTATCCGCTCTGTACTGGGTGTTTCGATTCCAAGACAGTTTGCTATCTAGGATTACGCCCAAGTATTTAGCGTTATCCGAGACCGTTAATGTGATCAAGTTGAGTCTAGGAGGCACAAAGTCTTCGACTTTGTACTTTCTAGTAAAAAGCACCAATTCATTCTTCGCTGGATTGACGCCCAGCCCGCAATTGACGCTCCATTCACTAACGAGTGCCAGTGCGGACTCCATACACTGAGAGATTGTACTCAGGTGCTTGCTAGAGATGGCTACCGCCACGTCGTCGGCGTATGCGACAGTCTTAACCATCTTACGCTCCAGACTTAGCAGCAGAGAGTTGATAGTCAGATTCCACAGGAGTGGTGATAGAACCCCTCCTTGTGGGGTGCCCCGATTGGCTGCCCTGTATTCAGTAACATTTCCAATCGAGGCGCTTATGACCCTATTTGTTAGCAGGTTCTTAACGAAACTGCAGATATTAGAATCAATCCCTAGTTCTATCATATTCAACATAATAGAATCGTAGTTAAAGGCACCCTCTATGTCTAAAAAGGCCACCATAGTGAACTCTTTGTGTTCCAGAGATTTCTCTATGTGGCTGACCAGAGAGTGTAGGGCAGTTTCCACAGACTTGCCTTTGGTGTAGGCATGTTGTGAGGGATAGAGAAGTGTCGCAGGTATAGACATTCTCAGATGCATATCAATAGCCCTTTCTAGGGTTTTGAGCAGAAAGGATGTCAGACTGATTGGTCTGAAGTCCTTAGGTTTAGTGTGGGAAGTCTTGCCACCTTTAGGGATGACGATAACCCTACACCTACTCCAGCAAGCTGGAATATAAGAGTAGTTTAAGCATTCTTTATATATTACAGAAAGCCATGGTATAACCAGGTCCATGTTTCTCTGTAGATCAGCTGGAATTATGCCATCTGGTCCCGGAGATTTAAATGGATCAAAGCTGTTAATCGCCAATTTTAATCTGTCGATGTCCAGAGGGACGGTGACTGTAGAGGGCGACTCAGGGGTACGGGTTGTACCAGCCCCTGCTACAGGGGCTGGAAGATTGCCGGGGAAGTGTGTATCAAGTAGCACGCTGAGCGTTTCTTGGCTACTCAACGTCCAGCTACCACATGGTTTCTGTATGTAGCTGGGTACAACCGGTGAGGTTGCCAATATCTTACGCAGGCGGTTGGTCTCAAAGGAACCCTCCACTCCACTGCAGAAATTCCTCCAAGACTTCCTCTTAGCGTTCCTAACTAGATTTTTGAATCTTTTCACAGAGGTCTTATAGCTCGACCAGTTGCCTGATCGTTTGGCCTCGTTGAATAGTCTACGACATTCGCTGCGCGACTGTGCAATTTCGGGACACCACCAAGGTGGTTTACTTTTGCCTTTGCATACCATAGGTTTGCAGGACATGCTTGTGGCATAGCGGAATGATTCGCTGAGCGTAGGTACCGCCGAGTCGATGTCCCCAATAGTGTTTATTGTGGGAGCAGAGATTAGGGTATTCAGAAGGAGATTGCTTTGCATCTCCCAGTTGGTTTTCTTTCTATTTACTATGGGATCCGGCCTAGATTCAAAAATCCCTATAGAGAAGTCAATATAACGCTGGTCGGAAAAGGAACAGTCGTCCGATACCGTTACTAATTAAGTTGGTGTGCTGTGCACTGACCAATGTGATATCTAAAACCTCGCTGCGGTTTGAGAGAATAAAAGTGGGTTCTGAACCTCTATTAACTATTTCAAGATTATTACTAAGAATAAAATCGAAAAGACACTCACCTCGTGCGTTGGTGTTACTGCTACCCCAAGTGATGTGGTGCGAGTTGGCATCAGCACATATAATAATGGGTGTCCTTGTGCTTGCCGCTTTAGCCACAATCCCACGTACCTTCTCATTTGGTGGACACTCCGTGGTCATGTGCCATATAGCTGGAGACTACCCAGATAGTGCCAGTGGTTGTCTCCAATGCCGCAACAACAGTATCCTCATCGCTGCAATCAGATAAAAGATACGTAAAGAGTTTTTAGCCAGTAAGCAAGATCTTATGTTACCTGTGCCTCTGGCAAACAGAAGCTTGTAGCCGTTGAGGTTTAGCCCAGAAACCCGTCCTTGGTGGACCCAGGGTTCCTGGACAAAGACTAGCTCCTCCTCCTCAACCAGACGGAGGAGCATTGCAGCGGATGCTGCTTTAGAGTGGTGGAGGTTGACTTGAGTCACCTTCACCATGCTCCATAGTGTCTACGACTGTGACGTTGACATCCTCCCGGTCGGAGTCCAGAAGGGCGTCCTCATCATCCTCCGCAATGTCCATCTGTTCAAAGAACCCGCCCACCATCTCAGAGATGGACTGGTCGTCATCTATGTCAGATGAGCCAGCGGTGTCGTCATTGAGCGTGCCTCCTGTGGACTGCACACCTTTCGAGCCAGGGTTGCGATTCTTTCTGGCGTCAGACCGGTAGACACGCAACAAAATTGTTCTGAAACAGTAAAACAATTTGTTTTGCATCTTCCGGATTGGGGCCAGCAATTCCTTATTCAGGATCAGAATCACTTTCCTCCTAGACCCTTGGACGCCGGAAACCTTGGCCACCCAGTCATGGGTAGGCAGCCCAGGGTTGCAGCTCCTAAGGATCTTGAGGATTTCCTCTGGGGCCGATGGTTCAGCGGGTATGTCGGCAAAGCCTCTAGGGTTTTTGGGAATATCCTCCGTAGGAATCGCATCCAACCTAGCACCTTGCCACACCTCGCCAATAGAGTCGATGGCTTGTTTTAACAGCAACGCTGAGCGTTCATCTGCGCAAGCCATAATTTTAACGTGATTCTGGTACCAGCCAGAATCAACGCACTGTGGCGGAGGTCCCGGACTATCCTGCCAGATCTTCCAGAACACGCCTGCCAATTTTAGGTTGACCAAATCCCACTTGTCGTGGGAAATGGTTCCTGTCGATAATGGTCCTCCTGAGGTTGCCTTTGGCGACCTCGCTAATGGAGCCACCACTATTTGGAGCATGTTGTTTGGAACGCTTGGTTCCGTCAGGTTTGACCCCAGCTGCATTTTCCTCCTCTGATCTTTGCCGTTTAGGCCTCTGCACCTGTTCGGTGCAGAGAGGAGATTTTTTCTGCAGCGAGGCCATGTGGGCTTTAGCCCAAGCAAGGGAAGCTGCCTGCTCATTAGTGAGCTGGTCAGCCGGGATGTAGCCTAAGGCCGACATTTTTCTTAAAGCGGAACGCTTCGTAATGGCAGCCCTGCGAGAAGGGTTTTTGTGCCTAGGGGTTTTCTTGGTGGTGCCGGGTTTGGCAGGGGGAGGCGAAGTACTGGGGCAAGAGGAAGAGTCCTTCACTGCCTTTTCCTTCGCAATTGGCACATGGGAAACGGAGGGTTTGGCCGACTTAGTCGTGTCCAAACGCGCCGCACCCGAAGAAAGGGTTTTATCCGGTTTGCTGGCAAGGGCTTTAGCAGCTTTGGAGGTACTAGGCCTGAAGTCCAGAGATACCTCGCCGCTAGGTTTAAGACAACCACCTTTCGGCTGTTGCCTTTTGGCGGTTCACCAGCTTGGCTGAGCCATGTTGGATTCCCGCCCAACCAGTAGCTCGCAGACTGATCGGGCCTGGTGTGGACACCCTCTCTGCCTGAGAAGCAGTAATATTCGATTCACCACGGCCTGCTGCTGGCATAGGGTCCCCGGAGATTTTGAAGCCCCGAACCGGGTACGTGGGGCATGGTTTTTTGGGTTGAATTTTTTTTTAAGTGGGGGGTTGCATTTATACCTACTGCCAGGTTCAAAACTGCCGCCCCATTGGGATCAGACGCAGACCACCAGCCACCCAATATGGGAACAGACGCTGGTGGATTTGGACAGGCCCAGGGGTCGAGAAACGGACTGGTCCGATAACCGCCCATCGGTGAAAACAGACGTTATCAGACCGGGGGGGGGGGGTGGTTCTTAGTCGGTACTATTGCTAGCCCATCTGGCATGGGTGACCCTACCGGGAGCAGCAGCCCAAAAACCTGAACACAATACGAAGTACCTAAGCCTCCACATCGCGACAAGATGACCACCCGATATATCTATATTAAGAAAATATAGATATATCGATATTTTTGCCCATCCCTATTGTTTACACTACAATACATATATATAAATCATACTTTTGACGAAGGGACATACGACCACGGATACTTTCTTGTTTTATACTTTTCAAAGCGCATTATTTAAGTAGACGGGTTGTAGTTTTTAAACTTATATTTTTTATTTAGACCCCGTCTAGATTAGCATAAATATATCAGAAATGTGGAAAGAAGCGTCGGCAGAATAAAAGAGCAATATTGATTATTGCTTTACCCGACATCTATACCTGATATATTTTTATCATGATAAATGTCAAACTCCATAGAGGAAAAACAGCAAACATTAAAAAATTTTTTTTAATATAAAGTTTGACATATGTCATGATAAAAATATATCAGGTATAGACGTAGGGTTAACAGGGAACACACAATTCCACACAATTATTTTAAAATGTAATATATTATTTTAATATAGTTTTTAATTTTCTTCAAATTTTTATACTATTTGACGTTTAATGTTAGCAATAATTGTTAATGAAATTTGCTTAAGGCCATGATTCACTATCCTACACAATCGCGCGATCTGCCAAATATGACATGTGTGCCAGAAAAGTATGGAGTGTGGACTAAAAATTCAACTGTGTGACAGATTTTTTTGGCCAGTCGCGCGATTGGCAAAATTTTATGAAAAGTTTCGTTAAATTAAAATAATCAGATTAAATCAAATTAAAATAATCAGATTAAAATAATCATTTATGTGCCCATTTTCTGATCATAAAAGATACTTTTGTCGGTAGAAAATGGTACCCTACGTACGACTCCTCTTGAAGAGTCTTTTATTACTCGCTTTTAAATCAGTTTCGACTCATTTTTTTAGTAATTTTTAAACAGTTTTTGTTTACCATTTCTGTGTCAATTATGACCCATTTTCGAGAAAGTAAAATAAAAAAATTAGTTTTAACTGAGAATCGAGCCAAGCTCCTTCGGATTTGTAACATTACATACCAACCACTCAGCTAAGGTACTGCCTACAATATCGACAGCACAAAGCTAACATAAACTTACTTCTATAACAATACTCAAAACAAGTCAGATTTCGAGCATATACTTGATTAATTTATGATTGCGCACAAGTCTTTTTCTAAGCATTTATGGGACTCATTTTCGAGTCGGTTTTTGAGAGCGCAACAGGTTAATCACTTTTTGATCGTCTAAGTTAGTCTTAAAAGATAAATTTTCGAACATATGCATGATCAATTTATGATTGCGCACTAGTCGTTTTCTAGTCATTTGTAGGAATCATTTTCGAGTCTTGTTTTAAGCCTGCAACTGATTAATCACTTTTTGATCATCTAAGGTAATCTTAAAAGACTCCGTTTTCTGATTTTTGGTAAAACAATCTTCCAAATGCTATGTGGGATGCGATAGCTATTAAATATTTATTGATTTCGTTTACATATACTTATGTACATATGCTATTTAAAAGTTTAATGGCTCAAACTTTTAACTTTCAGTACTTGATGATTTTTAATTTTACGTTTCCCATGAGGAATGCTTCCGTAATAGTATAGTAACTAGTAAATTTAGATTTAGCATCTCCATCCTGTGTTTATAGCATACGTTACTTTCTTCACACCAAAACGAATAAATTGAATTTTAGTTTTTTTATGTTTTTTATTTCTTTGTTTTCTAAAAATATTTTTTGGAAGACCTTGATATGAATCTTACAAACTGCAAAAAAATAAGTCGGACGGAGCACACAAACTTCCAAAGTCTGATTCTTTTTCATAATTTTTTGTGTGAACAAACAAAATTTGAGCTGGTTTAATTATATTCATACGACATTTAACGCAAGATATTCGTCGAGCTATGTGTCATATGCGCCCTGTTTTAGGGTAAGGCAGTTCACGAGATTTGGCAGCACATCATCTCAAATAAACAGCTGTTTATTTGTTTATATTTTTTTGTTAGGGGGAAATGTCTGCAAAGGGAAAAAGCGGATGACCACGGCAGGAGTGAAGGGAAAGGGTAGTTTATTTTGCTATGGTTTTAATATAGAAATGCAGGAAAAAAAGATGGAGGAAAATAGGGGATAAATTAGAACTAGCGGCAAAAAGTTACCGAAGGTTGAATCCCGAAGGGATTTATTAGGGAGGGAAATGCCAAGTTTAGCATAACAACTGCTAACGAAATAAAATCTTGTAGTAAAGGAACTAAAAAGTAAGTATGGTGTATGGGTTACTTTTAATTTTTTTATCCGTGATTTCACTTTCAGCCTTCTTCGCATTCCATCTGCGAAAATTTTGCTGGTAGCTGAAAAAGGCAGATTGGTTGGCAAGAACACCACCCAAAGACGGCGAGCCCCAGCCGGAGCATATGCCAGCATGCCAGCGCTGCCAACAATCTGGCCAAACCTGACACTTTTGTGTTCATTCTTCGACAGCAACTGCAGATGTAACCAACAAAATATCGACTTGATGTAAATTCTATTAGCACATTGTCGTAGGTAAAAGAATCGGCAACTTCAATAAAATATTCTTCATTTTCATTGTATATCTGTGACATCTAAATCCGGGGTGTGAGTACTTTCTGATATGCTGTCAGTCTTTTGAGTATCTTCTAAAATCGTTTAAAAATCAATAGGTAAAAACATCGCATCGTCGTTTGCACAAATTGCTAAGGTGCTAAACTGAATAATCTTTAAAGACAAATCTGTAAACACAATTTTATCAGTATTTATTGCTTCAATTACCAAATTTCATAGAAAAATTCACGTTAAAGTCCAATTAGCTATATAAGCACATTTGGCATACATATATGCCATCTATCTTCGGTTCACGAAGACAGAAATTCTCACATACAATTTGCGTTATAGTCACAATCAAAAAATGTACAAAATTTTTTAGTTATTGAAGCCACAAACCATTTAAAAAATTACTATGAAAGCATTGAATCGTTTTGTATTCCTGTCAGCAACTCTCTACTAAAAGAAAATATTACTCTTACAACCTAATTCATAAAATAAAATTTTGATTTATAAGAGGCCAATGAAACAAATTTTTGTATGAAAATCAGTTTTAGCGTTACAATTTTTTATATGTAGATAATAGAGTAATTTAGTTTCGGTGCGAATCGATATAGTTGCTATTGTACAACAATAAAACAGGTATTCTTACCCTACAATTAGATAATCGGTAACATTGGGCCTTACGTAGCTAATTTGCACATCAATTGTATGAAAACAAGACCTTTTAGTTTTTTGATCCTAATTTTAGTTGAATGTGCTTTGAGCGAAAAAACACACCTAAACAAACTCTAACATGCACCATCTACATCTGTATGTTTTAATTAGGGAAGTAACGATACGCCGTTTTGCCGATCCGATACCGATACCGATATTTAAAAATAAATATCGCCGATACCGATACGAATATTGAAATTAAGTTCAAGTTTAGATTAACAAAACTCAAGCGCAATTTTTTTTATTATACAAAACTACATTATAAGAGAGAATATTTAAAATTGATAAAACATCGGAAGTAATTTTTAAGGAGCTATATTTTCTTTGCTTCCAAAAAATCTATATTAAAAATATGCAGATAATTAGTACAAAAGCAAGTAAACATTTTCAATTCCTTTATAATTTTAAAAAAATACCCGCCATGCTTTTTAAAAAATCGATTTTTTAAATGACATTTATCAACTAATATTCTTCTAAATAGCTTAATAGCTTAATTATTAAAAGACTTCTAAGTTTATATTTATTCACTTAAATTTACATGAAAATACAGTTCTGCGTTTAAATTCGCATTAAAAAAATTGTGAAAATGGGTGATTTTGTATCCTTTTTCCTTGAGTAAAAATCATTATAGAATACCGAAAAAGAAATTTGTCCTAGCATCGCTTCCAATTCGGTGATTGGTAATCAAAAAACAGAACTTCTTGCAATGGCAAGGATATGTAAAACTAATTAGAAATTATCCAAATTTGCAATACATTCAGATCGCGAATTCTACATTTTCATGACTTCTTTGGAGTATCTTTTTTTTTTGCTGGAATAAGATTTAAAAAACAACGACTTGAATTTGAATTCATGGTAAAATTAACAAAAAATAAATATTTTTTTTTACAAAATAACAGCATAAAATATTATTAATTTTTAAAATTGATATTAATAAGATTTAAAAAATAACGAAGTGAATTTAATTCACGGTAAAATCGAACAAAAATAAATTATTTCTTAAAAAAAACTCTGAAAATTTTTTTAAAAGTATCGGTGTATCGACAGTAAAATATCGTCGATATCGATGTATCGGAAAATCTGAAGTATCGCCGATATATCGGTATCGGTATTCGTTACATCCCTAGTTTTAATGTGTGTTGCTTTTTGCTCTCAATAATAACCCAGCGGGAAAACTCAGAAGACCTTAATACTTCAGGCCTTATGAAAGGCCTGCTTAAACAGTTTAAAATTTCCTTTTTAGAAGGTCTTCTGTCAGTCCTTCTAGAACTAGCAAACGGAAGACCTTCACCGCAATGACAACGTTTGTAAGAAATATATGAGTATGGAATGGAGCGAGCAAGCCTTGTAAGCCCAAAAGCAAGAGTCAGAGGCCTTCTAGAAGGCATCCGTACTCCTTTTGTTTCTCGCTGGGATTAAATGCATTTTGCTTATATATTTTTATATGATTGTGTGCGGATGCAGGTGCACACACGTACACACCTCTATGAATGACTTCCCAGTGGTAGATAAAGCGAACTACCTAGATAATAATCGATGATGTCTGGATGACGCTCTAAGCGAGCAATCTAAGTACTTAGATTGTAATCAACGTGTAATCTAATATGTAATTTACTAATAATAGCATCGATCATTTTGCATTGTGTATGTGAGAATTTCGTTGTATTTCATGGAATTTATCCCTTATATGTACAAAGTAAAAAATTGTTGCCTACTTTTGGGCTATATTTAAAAAACAAACTCGCTTAGAGTTCCACTTATGCTGTAAACGCATAGTAGCGACAGGTACTGACATCGTAGATTACATTTTAAGCGAAAAATCACCAATCACAGCCTATGACACGCTTATGTTAAATCTAAGTGGGAAAATAATCCAAAGCGTCACCGCTAGCAGCTACTAAGTATTGGTTACATCAGCGATTACGTAATGGGTATTTTTACCACGGGGTTTCTAAGTTATGAGAGTAGTAAGCTTTCTGAGAATAATAAGCTCTCTTAGAAATTTTTTATCAAAGTGGCAGTGGCCATCCACAAATTAAGTAGTGGCAGAACAATGTGCCAGTGCAACATCTTTATATTATTATTTATAGTCTTTGATCAGACTTTTGCAAAATTTTCCTGTGAATGAATCGTGCGATCGTGTAGGATAGCGAATCAGGGCCTTTAACAATTATTGCGACATATTTTGACAGCAATAAATATGTACGAAACAGGGCAGTCTACATTAGAGATAACATAGTTTTAACATTTGTTGCAATATATATTAAAATATTTATTGCCAGTCTAGACCATAGGTTAGAAGATTTTGTATCAAGTCACGTTTCAAACAAAATTTACAAAATTAAAATCGATTGACAGATTCAACAGAATACATCTAGCAAATATGTGATATCTTCTAAATGGCTAGACCGAGATACACACTACCCAGCAGCTAAATTTGCAACTACATACGCATTTGGACAGTTTCATTACTAGTTGTAATGTTACTGATCAAAAACGGATAATAATTTTCCTAGTTGCAGCAAGACTAGTAACGATACTAGTAAAAAAAGAACAATCATATTACTAGTTGTATCAAGACAATAACGATACTAGTCAAAAAAGGAAAAGAATTTCAGGTATACGATTATTATATAAGACATATTTTTTATCTCTTAAAAAAATAAGTAGAAAGTGGCTCAGTTGGTAGAGTACTTGCCTTGAAATATGAGGAATGTGTGTTCGTACTCCAGTTGAGCGAAAGTTTTTTTAAGAGTTACAAAATCTAAATAAAAAAATTAGTACTAAGAGCACTAGTTTACAACAACTAGGATTCCAACTGGGATATAACTGTAAACAAATTAACTAGTTGTGATCGTATGACAAATTAATATTAAAATCGATAGTTCGATATATGAAAAAAGGACAATTAGTATAGTTCTAACTATCCGACAAACACGCAAGTTTGATTTCAAATTAAGAATGATTTGAAACAAACCTTTTCTCAAACGATAAACGTTTGAAAATGATTTGAAAATAACTTGGAAAACACCATTCTCAGCAAAAAGGGAAAATTATTTTCAAATTGAGAGATTCGCTTTCAACCGTTTTTCTCAAAGGTTTTTCAAAGGTGGATTGTGATATAATGTGGAACATAAATGAAATAAATATTTTTACGTTCATATTTTAAATTTTTTATTTTAAATTTTTTCTTAATGATAATTAATTCTTGTTCACAAACTTAGTTTGATCGTCATATTGGGTATATTCGTAAATTCAGTAAGTGCCCAATAATCGAAGTTCGAAAACCATTACTTGGAAATAATTTTCTTCGCCAAGTTTCTTTATGCAAACATTTAACGATGCGATCAAGTAAATAAAGGCCAAAAAATGCAAAAAAGCTAACAGAATAAGACAGTAATATTGCTTACACGCAATTTACATTATAGCCCGTTCAGGCTGCAGCCTAATCAAGTTTTTCTTGATTTCGGCTGAAATCAACTTGAAATTAAGTAATTTCCCATACATTTTGTCATACCCCAAATTAAGATATTTTCCTTAATTTCGGCGAAATTAAGCTGAAATTACAATCACATCCCTGTTTTTGTTTTAAAGTTCCTTTTTTGGAACAACATACATACAACTGTGGGGGTGAAAAAAATTAGTTGACATTTGTCTTAATTAAAAAACAAAAATTATAAAAATAAAACATCTAAAAATATTTTAAACGATTAAAAAGAATGAGTAGTGCCCATAAAAGTGAGAAATTCATATAAACTTTATGAAATGGAAGATGTTTCAAGTGCCAAATGACAGCCGAAATCAAGTCAAACGCAGTATGAACACTTTTAATTTGGTAAGTAATTTCGGCACGAAATTAAGTAATTTTGGTGCAGCCTGAATGGGCTATAATGCCTTTCTTGCCTGGCCTTAAAGGCAGGTTTTTTTAGTTTGAGAGAGGTGGTGAGAAGCTAGCGGGGTAAGAAAAAAAGGTACGAATTGAAATTTTGAGGGGTTTTTTTATTTCTCTTTGTCATTTTCGTACTCTCAGCATTAAGCATGTGTATAATCGTCAAAAAGGCATGGAGAAAAAAGTCTGTAATGTAAATGTCCGGGACTTTTCGTATGGGTTTTAAAAGAAAATTGTAAAAAAAGGCTGGCTAAAAAGGCATAGTGTGAAAAGGTTCTTAAGGCCATGGTTCACCACAGGCTTTTAACGTTTTCTTTTCTACAAAAAAAGTTGTGCTTTGTTTGTACTTTTTAATGAAAATTTGTAATATAATAATTTTTCGAGGAAGTGAATTTATGAGAAATCATTGTATCAGAAGATAAATTTTTTGCTTTAAAGGAATGCTAAATTTCGGTTTATTTACTAAAAAAATAAAAAAATTTAATGCTCGTAACGTTATGTGTATTCAGAAAGAATTGGGCATGATTAGTATTCCAAGGAACAAGGGAAAAATTAACATCAACTTAATTTTTCAACTTTAAATACTAAGGTCGCGATACATAGTTTAAAATAACATAAATAAACAGAAAAATAAATAAAAATAAATCAAAAACTGCATCAAATAGTGACAAAGTTAGTTTTTTAAATCATTAAAACTGAAATATTACATTATGAAAAAATTTTGTATAACTCCTTTTTAAACGCATTTGCATTGCCTAAATTTTGAGCATAATTTGGCAAGGAATTCCAGAGACTTGTGGTGTGTATAAAAAACTGTCGTTGTGATATGAGGCTCTAATATCTATGCTGAATTAATTTCTTCCCTCGATAGATCTAGCAAATTGGATCTTACTAAGCAAGTATATTGGCTGCTTCGACGTAATTATTTTATGTAAGAACATGAGGCATTTAATTTTTAAAAGATTTTCAAAATTTAAGTTTAAATATGTGATACGAATATAGCGAAATGTGGTCGCGACGCCCTTTTACGTATACATATCTTACTATATTGTTGTAAGCGACGTTGAGTTTTCGTTGATCATCACTGTCACAGTTCGTAAAAATTTCACACCCATATAGAAGTATGGGAATTAAATATGTTTTTGGTAGTTGCATACGTATGTTGAATGGGGTTGAATCTATGACAGCCAATAAATTTCGAAGCATACTGTAGACTCTACCCACAACGATATTAATGTCATTAGACCATGTTAAACGAGTATTACAGACAACACCCAGGTTGAATGCTGATTTAACATATTATATTTTGTTTCCTTTGATGTTTAGTGCAGGTACGTCTAAGCGTCTGTTAGATTTCGAAAGCAAAATACATTTAGATTTGGAGTGATCATAGCCCATTTGCATTAGCCCTGCTATCAATTTTGTTTAAATCATTATTAATATAGTTTATGGTGGAATTTAAATTTTTTATACGTGTACTCATGTAAAGCTGTACGTCATCCGCGTACATATGAACTTTTCCGTTAATTATAATATCAGGCAAATCATTAATGTATATACAGAATAAAAGAGGCCCCAGTATACAACCTTGGGGAACTCCTCTATTAACATTTAGTGCATTTGATATATTGTTATTAAGATGAAAACGCTGATACCTGTCCATAAGATAGGAATGAATAAGTTTACAGGCTGAACTTAAGAAGTGGAATAGTTTCTGAAGCGTTAATATTTTATGATCTACCGTGTCAAATGCTTTACTGTAGTCCAGAAGTACTAGAAAATACCATATTTGCATCAAGATCCGATCTTAGATCTTCAACCACATCCACAAGAGCTGTAGTACAGCTTCTAGCTTTCATGAAACCCGATTGCTTGTCGGAGAGAAAATTGTTATACTCTAAGTAGTGATTGATTTGTTTGGCAATAAGGTTTTCCATAAATTTGGATAGAAATAGGCCTGAATTCGCTGCTGGTTTTAGGAATAGGAATGATTTTAGATAGTTTCCACCCAGCAGGAAAGGTGGACTTAAGAAGAACGGTATTCAACAGATGTGTGTAGTAAAGCAATAACTTAGGTATTAGAGCTTTTAAAAACGTAGGATCTAAATCATCTGAACCAATTGCGTTTGATTGTAATGATAGTATACAGTCCAAATCAGACTGATCAACGCAACGAAAACTGAAGGGGTTCTGTATAGAAACACAACAAAAATCAGCGTAAATGTTACTAGTCTGAGATGGGGCATTAATATTTACAAACTGGTTGTTTAAAGTATTAACGTCAATATCCACGTTGTTTGTTTTGTGGTATTTCTGACCCTTACCTATTTTACGGATTTCCTTCCATTTGGGTTTGTTATCTATAGCAGCAGAAAATTTTCTGTAATAAAACACAATATATGCGTATCTAATACGCTTCTGAACCTCCCTGCGAGCAGATTTGTGAATAGCTTTCAGATCATCTGTTTTATATCTCTTCCATCGACTATAAGCAATATCGCGCTTTTCTATTAGTAGTTTTATTTCATGATTAAACCATGGTGGCTGATAGGCTTTGATAAGTTTGGTCCTAATTGGAACACACATGTCATACAGTAATCGAACATTTTCTTGTATTAAAGAGAGTTGATCATTTACATTCTCCATTGTATAGATCTGGTTCCAACAAATATGATCAATATTATGATTTAACATTGTATAATCAATGCTATGATAATCCCGATATGTAAGATATTTGTCCTCAGCTGGCAAAGATAAGTCATAACTCAAAAAGAGAATATAATGGTTAGAATATACTGAAGCTGAAATTTGATCGTAGAGAAGTACTTTAGGTTTGTGATTTACAAATACTAGATCAATCAAACTACAAGATGTAGTGTGAAAATCAGTTGGCGTAGAAACATTAAAAGGATCAAGATTAAGTGAGTGCTTTGGCTCGGTTAACGGGTTATCGACTAAAAGGTTATTATTAAAGTCCTCAATAATAACAATATCATCATATTCAATAGAAATTTCCTCAAGAATAGAAATGAGAGGATACACATTCATACTACTATCTGTACACACTACCTAATAAAAGTTTCTTTTTGTCGACTTTTGAAATTTCTAGAAACAAATATTCGATTTCACTGCCAATTTTAGTAATTAGCTTTACTTTACAAGGAATGCCGTTGCGTACTTATATTTCAACTCCACCACCTTTACATCTGGTTTCAACATTGTTAACAAGGATTCTTCTGTCAGATCTTAAAAGTCTAAAACCCTGTAAGTTATACACAGAATCATTAACATGGTAGAATATTACACAAGGTAGCTCTGGAACGCCAGCTGATTATTTTTTCATTACTTTTTTCATGGTACGAACTGTCAAATGCTGTGTATATGTGAAATAACTACGTTGCACACACAATACCACATGTATGTTTGCTGCTTATGTTCTACACACATACCCTCTCTATTAATGTTTGACATTTTCTATCCCAAATGTACATTTGTATTAGTTGTGCGGCTACCTGTTATAATATTCTACCATGATCATGAACATCCAATGGAAACCACGTTTCAGAAACGCAAATGAAAACAATACCTGCTGATACAAATAAGTATCTAAATTCGTCAATTTTGTTATTTAAACTTTGTGCATTTAAGTGCACGATATTAAGGCCACCCCTTTGTTTTGCAAGAACCCTGAGCATGTTATATGCACCAAGGCGAATTAATTTTTGTTATAAAAACAGCTGACTACTTTTTTTTAGAAGCTCGGCGTGTCAAAATTTGTTTATAAGCAACAATAATCAGTGTGACCGTTGGCCGAATAATGTGGGCATTTGCCACTGTCTTGCCACTTGTTTTAAATTATGTAATGGCGTGTTATTTTCTAAAATAAGAATAATTTGTTTTACTTTTTATTAAAAAATCGGAATGTAGATTTCCTTTAAAGCAAAAATTTACCTTTGTAAGAGATGATACAATAATTTCTAAGAATTTCCTCGAAAAATTATTATATTGCAGATTTTCCTTTAAAAGTGCAAACAACGCAATATTTTTTTCCAGAAAAGTAAACGTTATAAATCTGCCATCTTTTGATAAATTTTACTCCTTCTTTTATTTTTTATGAAGTGGTATTTTATGTTATTATGAGAGCTTTCTATAGTGCGATAATATTAAAAAACGTATAGCCGTATATCTACAGCTTTCTTTTGTAATTTTACGTAAGACATATTTTAATACAAACTAGCCTTGTAAAATCCGGTTTTTGTAGGATGCTTTAGAACAAATTGTAAATAAATTCGAAATTAACCTCTAAGCACATTTTAAGTTTTGTATGATTTCTGGTGTTTAAATTGAGTTTCGAGCTTTGAAGTCTTACATGTAGAAGAATTTTCTTATGAATATATTTTAAAGACATTTCAGCCCGCTGCGCAGAGGGAAAAACCAAATTAGCGGCGGAAAAATAAGACGAGATTATTGAATTTAAAAGAAGTTTAAACGCAGCATGAAAGCGTTCTTCATCACTAAAGGTACGTTCACACTTGGCAAATATTTGCCCAAAAAACGCAACCACTACATTTGCTAAGGGTTTAAGTTGGTTTTTATATCACAAAATAAAGTTAATTATGCTGCAAAAAGCAATTTTAAAATTATTTTTAATAAATGCGAACCCATATTTAAAAAAATATTGAAATTAAAAGAAATATAATTTTAGCTTGTCTGTTGGTCACGTTTTTTTCGGCAAATATGGCATTTTAAATATTGCGAAAAATTAGGTTGTAATTCTTTATTGATTTTAATATCTTATTTGTTGGCGTATTGAATCGGTAATGATGGACGTTTTCGGAAAAAGTAACTTTTCTTTGATAAAGTGTTATATCAGCTACTTTAAACGGCTTTACATAAATACAGAAAAATGTTGCATTGAATACTTTTCTAAATCTCTATAGAAATACAAAAAAGTATACCCTAGTATATCTGGAATCTTAATATACATAGATATTATGGAGTAATATTGTTCTAAAAACTAACTATGTATACACTTTTTTAAAAATTTTTTTCTTGTGTATTTCTAAATGTTTTTGCTGTAAATTGCTTCCGAAACCACTTGTTATTAAATTAAAACTAGGGATGTAACGAATACCGATACCGATACCGATATATCGGCGATACATCAGATTTTCCGATACATCGGTATCGGCGATATTTTACTGTCGATACGACGCACAGTGGCGCCCGTAGAGCAAACGAGGTTGCAAAAATCAAAATTTTCATGTGCGCCTGCGAAATTTTAAATGAATCCATCTTATAGTAAACTTTTCAACGATCTCAAATATGCTACTCTTAACAATATCAGATTTTTAGTTTAGAAGACATAACTGTTCAAAGTTAACCAATTTTCGGATTTAAAAAAACACACAATTTTTAGGTAGTTTGATCCGATTTCAGGTGTAATATCACGAAAACTAGGCAACGAATAGTATTTTTTTTTGTTTTTAGTGATTGATGTGCTTATTAAATGTATAACAATAAAAAAAATTGTGCTGTTTGCTTTGTGTTTCTCTAGGTAAATCAGTATTTAAAAACTATCCATTTTTTCACTATTCTTCAACTTTGACGGAAAATAAAAAAAATTTACCTTTTTTTACCTCCGCCATATTTTCAAAATATGTTCTTTAACTAGTCTTTTACATAACTCAAAAGGTTTTATCTGCCTTTACGTGCCTATTTGGCTTCTACAGGTAAAAAACGTTAAAAAGACATTGTTGCAGAAATTGTATGGCGGGCATCCCTTACATGCCTTGACTGACAGTTACTTTGATGTAATAGTTTGAAAATTGCATTTTGAGTCAGTTGTCTACCTGAGAGCCTCTGGCGAAAAATTTGGTCCTAATATTCCGTTACAGACACAAGATGCACAAAAAACTACTCATTGAAATAAGCAGGTACGCACCTCACTTAAAAATTATTTTTGGCGTACATATGGTGAAGAACAATACTGACTTATGGTACAGGTAGGCACAAATCTCATTTGGCTACGTGCATAATATCAAAACTGTATAATTCAGCCCAAATGCATATGTATGCATGTAACAGGTACATTTGTAGACATGGTAGCATAGGCCTATATATTGCAAAACAAGCTTAATGCCTGCATTAGTCTACGACTGAAAGTTGGCGAAACAAGTATTGAAAACATGGCGTTGAACAATTTAAAATTATTTGAACTGTTTAGAAAGTCAATTACACCAACGTGTTTCGCGGAAGCTGCTTTAGAAGAACTCGATAGCTTATACGGAAATATTGAGAGAAGCAAAAGTATAAAAAATAATCTTTGTATGATACATGCCAAAATTAAGACAAAATGGGTGAAATGCAATCGAACCATTAACATCTTCAACTCCAAATACGAGGACTGGCTTAATGAAGACACCATCCTGGATATATTGGCAGTAGATAAACCCTCCACATCAACCAGAGGAGAAAAAGGAAGGCCAAAAAAAAGTATGGAGGAGTGTTCAATTTTCACAAGAAAGAGGAAACTTGCCGATGCCACCAATGACTTGACCACGAAGGATTTATCGGATGCGCTGTCTATTAAATACATAAAGGATAGTGAACGAGTTAGGTCGCAGATTACAAAATCTGTTGCTGATGCAAGCCCACTGCGACTAAAAAGGATTAAGGAAAGCATTCCCACTCCCACAAACGCACATATTAAAAAGTATAGTTCCGAAGAAGCCTTGGCTCTGTTTTTGGACTTAGAACTTTCCAAAGAGAAATATGAGATACTACGGGCATCTTTAATGCGACACGGGGCTGACCTTTTCCCCGGATACAAGCATATTACGCAAGCCAAAATAAATTCACGACCATTGCGTACGGAGTTTACGGAAGTCTCTGCGAAAGCCAATCTGCAGGATCTTATGGACCATACAGCAAAACGGTTGTTGGAAAGTCTTCCTGAAAATGAGGTGGAAATTCTTCCTCAGAAACTAACATTGATCAGCAAATGGGGCTGCGATGGATCATCCGGACAAAGCGTTTATAAGCAAAGGATATCTTCCGATGACACTACAATATCTGACGGAAATATGTTTATGGCATCTGTTGTTCCATTGCGGCTAAAATCTGATGTTTCCCTACACTGGAAAAATCATCGACCGTCATCAGTGCATTATTGCCGACCAATAATGTTTCAGTTTGCAAAGGAATCGGCAGAACTCATAAGGACCACGGTGAAGGACATTGAAGAACAAATAAGCAAGATTAAGCATACAAAATTGCAAATTGGAGAAGGAAAATATATTGAATGTAGTTACGAGTTCCACCTGACCATGGTTGACGGAAAAGTCGTAAACGAACTGACAGGAACAACCTCAACATTGACATGCCCGATTTGCAAAAAGAGTCAGAAGAACTTCGGTAATTTAAACGATTCTACAAACGAGGAGAATTACGAATATGGAATGTCACCATTGCACGCAAGGATAAGGTGTATGGAGTTCTTGCTAAAACTGGCGTATACCCTACCACAACAAGATGAAAACATCGATGAAAATACATCAATTAAGGATAAGGAAAAGATCAGAAAGAAGCAAATACAGAATGCTTTTTGGAAACAACTTGGACTAAAAGTAGACTGCCCCAAGTGTGGATACGGTAACTCAAACGATGGAAACACTTCAAGGAGATTTTTTGCAAATGATGAGGCAGTAAGTAGAATCACTGGAATTGACAATGAAATCGTCAAAAGATTGGGAACGATCTTGAATGTTTTAAACTGCCAAGAAAGTGTTAATTCTACAAAATTTGGAGAATATGCATCGGAAACTGCATCTCTTTTAGCAAAAATTTATCCACAGAAGAAGTTGACCCCGACCGTCCATAAAATATTGGCGCATGGCAAAGATATAATTGAGTACCAGTCTTTGCCAATTGGAGAGCTTTCTGAAGAAGCGCAGGAGTCTCTTAACAAATTTTACAAAAAATATAGATTGCAGAACACGTTCAAAGCATCAAGGGTGAGGCAAAATGAGGACCTCTTCAACATGTTAGCAGCATCTTCCGATCCACTTATTTCTTCCCTGCGGCATGTGAAGTCACGAAAAGAACTACAATGGAATTATACTTTAGAAATGATTAGTCTTTTAGATATACCTTCTGTTACGAATTGTGATGAATATTTTACAGAAAATTCAAAAAATTAATTGAAAAAAAATTTGTTTAATTTGTTGGCTAATAACTTTAAAACAGAAAAAGCTTTCAAAAGAACTAAGAAATATAAGATTGGTAAAAATAATTTGATTTTGTTACCATAAAATAGATGAGTTAGAAAAAAATTAGAGTTTAGAAATGATTTGTATTTTAGACATACTTTGTCTTACCAAGAAAATGAATATTTTACAGAAAATTGAAAAAATCATTTAAAAAAAAAATCTTTTGTTGTAATTTTTTAGGTAATATCTTAAAACATGAAAAGCTTACAAAAGAACTACAAAAAAATATAAAATTCTTAAAAAAAATTTTTTTGTTACCAAAACTTGGATTTTTTCACAAATTTTAACTTTGAAAACCCATAAGTAAGCACCTATAAGGCGTAGCGTCCACTCCAACCGCTCATTTTATAGGTTGAACAATTATCTATGACATGCAATTTAAATTATTCGATTATCTTGTTCGGTTCAAAAGATATGATTTTTGCAACGAAAAAAGTCAAATGGCGCCACTGTGCGACGATACTTTTAAAAATTTTTTCAGAGTTTTTTTCTGACAAATCATTTATTTTTTTGTTAATTTTACCATGAACTAAACTCATTTCGTTATTTTTTAAATCTTATTAATATCAATTTTAAAAATTAACAATATTTTATACTATTATTTTGTAAAAAAATTATTTATTTTTTGTTAATTTTACCATGAATTCAAATTCAATTCGTTGTTTTTTAAATTATATTCCAGCAAAAAAAAGAAAATGTCATGAAAATGTAGAATTCGCGATCCGGAAGTATTGCAAATTTGGATCACTTCTAATTAGTTTTACATATCCTTGTCATTGCAAGAAGTTCTGTTTTTCGATTACCAATCACCGAATTGGAAGCGATTCTCGGACAAATTTTTTTTCGGTGTTCTATAATGATTTTTCCTCAAGAAAAAAATATGAAAAATTACCCATTTTCACAATTTTTTTAATGCGAGTTGGCGAGTATTTTTTAAAATTATAAAGGAATTAAATTTTTTTCTTGCTTTTCTACTAATTACACTATGCGACAAATAAATACTTTTGGAAAAACACAAGAACTGGACAGTACAGGTTCGATTGTCCTACAATGGGGTAGTAAAACCCTTTACTCAGTTTGGTGACCAATTCTTTTTATGGACCTCCAAAGTTTCTGAAAATCAGTGGGTCCTCAAAAAACGGTGTCATCAGTATTTGGCCAACAGCTAATTCAAACTTTATAATACTGCTTAACTATATATGGCAATAATGTAGCTAAGAGTCTGTTTAATAGATTTTTTTAACATTTCATGCCAAAAAATTTTTTTTGTGAACTTTTTGTTAACAAAATTAAGGAAAAAATTGTTTCTTTCACTTTTTTCAGAATAACTTACAGGGACTTGTAGTTTTTAACTAACAATATTTGGCAAACTTATAGTTACGGTAGAACTGAACAACTTTTGTGAACATATCAATACAATCTACACGTATCTAGGCACTCTAATAGCTCACACAGGCCACCTTTTACCTTAAAAATTGTAGTTTTTCACTATTTTTTTATGCTAAAAAAAATTTTTTTTTAAATAGTATATTCAAGTGTATACTTCTCTGTTGTGTTTCACTAATACATTCAGATTGTATTGACATGTCCACAAAAATTGTTCAGCTTTACCGTAGCTATAACTTTGCCAAATATTGTTAATAAAAAATTACGAGTCCCTGTAAGTTATTCTGGAAAAAGTGAAAAAAAATTTTTTTCCTTTATTTTTCAAAAAAAAACAGTGCGCGAAAAAATAATTTTTTGGCATAAAATGGTAATAAAATCTGTTTAGCGAACTCTTAGCTACATTGTTGCTATATATAGTTAAGCGGTATCACCAAGTTTGAATTTTCTGTTTGCCAAAAGTTGACGACACCTTTTTTTGAGGGCCCGCTGATTTTCCAAACCTTTGGAGGTCCATAAAACGAAATTGGTCACCAAATTCGCCAAGCTAAGTATAGGGTTTTACTACCCCGTGGTAGTACAATCGAATCTATACTGTCAAGTCCGTGTGTTTTTTGGACTGTTGCACTGTGTTATCTGCATATTTTTAATATAGATTTTTTGGAAGCAAAGAAAATGTAGCTCCTTAAAAATACTTCCAATTTTTTATACTGGGTCAATATCAATTTTAAATATTAATAATCGCTTACACTGTAATTTTGTATAATAAAAAAATTGCACTTGAGTTTTGTTAATCTAAACTTGAACTCAATTTCAATATTCGTATCGGTATCGGAATCGGTATCGGCGATATTTATTTTTAAGTATCGGTATCGGATTGGCAAAACGGCGTATCGTTACATTCCTAATTAAAACACAAATAAAGTAGTAGTTTTTAATTTCAAGATAAATTTTTAATGCATTGTGAAATTTGAATGCACTTGGATTTTTTTATGAATTTGGAATTTTTTCATTGATCGTATATAACAACATATGACGCGCACTATGTTAAAAATGGCTGCCTAATTTTGTATAAGCTTTATAGCCTACAGCCTTTCCTGTAATTCATGCACACGTTTTTTGTGGATCAGACTATTAGTTTGGAAGATATATGTAAGCTTTCCGATGACTAAATAGCTTTATCGGTAAAATTGGTCGTATATAACAAAAGACCAATTTTGTTGAAAATGGCTGTCTAATTTTTACAAAATCTATAACCTACATCCTAGGCTATAACTTATCTGTACAATTTTGTGGATCAGACTATTAGTTTGAAAGATATGGGCTTTTCGAAAACTTGAGAATTTTATCGGTAAAATTGGTCTTATGAAACAACATATAGCGCCCACTGTGTTAAAAATAGCTGCCTAACTTTTAACACACCTTGTAGACTACATCCTTCGCTATAATTCATCCGTACATTTTTTGTGGATCAAACATTAGTTAGTGCAAAATGAAGTGGACGATCTTACATCCTTCTTAAATAAAGGGCAAAGAGATATTTTTCTAACAAAGGGGAGAAATTTTTTAAAACGAATTAACTAAACCAAATTATTGCATTTTTATGTATTTCGTGGGCATTAAAATTTTTTGGGGAAAAAAACATTTTTATAAGTAGAAATTCACAAAATTTATTAGTAGAAATTTGTGATAAATTATGGCCTCGTTGGCTAGATTGCTGAAGTTCAATAAATTAAATTAAATAAAAAAAATACTTAAACATTGGCACATAAGTCCAATGTACAGGTGGACAAAAAGTAAAAAAAAGTATTGGAGCCAATATAGTTAGCTGTGTTCCCTTTTATATATAATAAATATTTTGCAAATCAGTCGACGAATGGCGGTGCCCTGAAGGAACAAACAAAAAATACAAACATGTTGATAACCTTCTTCGTTTAATGACATGGACTAAAAAGAACATTGTAGAACTAAATCTAAATTTTAAAAATGACAGACTTCTAGCGAATGATTGTGGTAAAAGATAGACACAAATAGATACATGTGTATGTGTCGGCGTTTTGAAAATTTACATCTGTCCTTTATTTAAGAAGGATGTAAGATCGTCCACTTCCTTTTGCACATTGTTATAGTGAATCGGGATAGGAAATCTTGTAAGCTTTACATTTTCGGAATATTTTAACTATATATCTAACTCTTCGACTTAAACGGCGATACAGCCCACACTGGGCAAAAAGGCCAATCTAGTGGCCGAAAAATATCTTCCAATCTAATAGTCTGATCCACAAAAAATATACGGATGAATTATAGGGAAGGATGTAGTCTACAAGGTGTGTTTAAAGTTAGGCAGCTATTTTTAACACAGTGGGCGCTATATGTTGTTTCATAAGACCAATTTTACCGATAAAGTTCTTAAGTTTTCGAAAAGCCCATATCTTTCAAACTAATAGTCTGATCCACAAAATTGTATAGATAAGTTATAGCCTAGGATGTAGGTTAAAGATTTTGTAAAAATTAGACAGCTATTTTTTAACAAAATTGGCCTTTTGTTATATACGACCACTTTTACCGATAAAACTATTTAGTCATCGGAAAGCTTACATGTATCTTCCAAAGTAATAGTCTGATCCACAAAAATAGTGCGCGCCATATGTTGTTATATACGATCAACTTTAAAAATTTCAAATTCATAAAAAAATCCAAGTGCATTCAAATTTCACAATGCATTAAAAATTTATCTTGAAATTGAAAACGACTACATTATTTGTGTTTTAATTTAATAACAAGTGGTTTCGGAAGCAAATTAGAACAAAAACATTTAGAAATACACAAGTAAAAAATTTTTAAAAAGGTGTATACATAGTTAGAAAAACCGATGTAAGGTCGCATATGCAAATTTCCGCAGCTAATTTTTAGAAGAATATTACTCCATAATATCTATGTATATTAAGATTCCAGATATACTAGGGTATACTTTTGTGTATTTCTATAGAGATTTAGAAAAGTTTTCAATGCAAGAGTTTTCTGTATATATGTAAAGCCGTTTAAAGTAGCTGCTATAACACTTTATCAAAGAAAAGTTACTTTGTCCGAAAACGTCGATCATTACCGATTCAATACACCAACAAATAAGATATTAAAATCAATAAAGAATTACAACCCAATTTTTCGCAATATTTAAAATGCCATATTTGCCGAAAAAAACGTGACCAACAGACAAGCTAAAATTATATTTCTTTTAATTTCAATAATTTTTTTAAATATGGGTTCGCATTTATTAAAAATAATTTAAAAATAGCTTTTTGCAGCATAATTAACTTTATTTTGTGCGTTTTTTTGGGCAAATATTTGCCAAGTGTGAACGTACCTTTAGTGATGAAGAACGCTTTGATGCTGTGCTTAAAGTTCTTTTAAATTCAATATTCGTGTCTTATTTTTCCGCCGCTAATTTGGTTTTTCCCTCTGTGCAGCGGGCTGAAATGTCTTTAAAATATATTCATAAGAAAATTCTTCTATATGTAAGACTTCAAAGACACCAAAGCTCGAAACTCAATTTAAACACCAGAAATCATACAAAACTAAAAATGTGCTTAGAGGTTAATTTCGAATTTATTTACAATTTGTTCTAAAGCATCCTAAAAAAACCGGATTTTACAAGGCTAGTTTGTATTAAAATATGTCTTACGTAAAATTACAAAAGAAAGCTGTAGATATATGGCTATACGCTTTTTAATATTATCGCACTATAGAAAGCTCTCATAATAACATAAAATACCACTTCATAAAAAACAAAAAAAGGAGTAAAATTTATCAAAAGATGGCAGATTTATAAAGTTTACTTTTCTGCAAAAAAATATTTGCATTGTTTGCACTTTTAAAGGAAAATCTGCAATATAATAATTTTTCGAGGAAATTCTTAGAAATTATTGTATCATCTCTTACAAAGGTAAATTTTTGCTTTAAAGGAATTCTACATTCCGATTTTTTAATAAAAAGTAAAACAAATTATTTTTGTTTTAGAAAATAACACGCCATTACATAATTTAAAACAAGTGGCAAGACAGTGGCAAATGCCCACTTTATTCGGCCAACGGTCACACTGATTATTGTTGCTTATAAACAAATTTTGACACGCCGAGCTTCTAAAAAAAAGTAGTCTGCTGTTTTTATGACACCACCTTGAAAAATTAATTCGCCTTGGTAAAAGCGTTATGAATACGATTTCTCTTTTTAAGTCTAACAGCAGCACGGAATATTTGAAAATTAGATTTCGTAAGATTTTCGTTGATGTAAAATTAATTTTCCGAGTTGAGACCAATATGACACAGACGAAAAGAAAATTCTTTATTAATTTTTTAAAATTTGCCAGTGTATACATAGTTAGAAAAACCGATGTAAGGTCGCATATGCAAATTTCCGCAGCTAATTTTTAGAAGAATATTACTCCATAATATCTATGTATATTAAGATTCCAGATATACTAGGGTATACTTTTGTGTATTTCTATAGAGATTTAGAAAAGTTTTCAATGCAAGATTTTTCTGTATATATGTAAAGCCGTTTAAAGTAGCTGCTATAACACTTTATCAAAGAAAAGTTACTTTGTCCGAAAACGTCGATCATTACCGATTCAATACACCAACAAATAAGATATTAAAATCAATAAAGAATTACAACCCAATTTTTCGCAATATTTAAAATGCCATATTTGCCGAAAAAAACGTGACCAACAGACAAGCTAAAATTATATTTCTTTTAATTTCAATAATTTTTTTAAATATGGGTTCGCATTTATTAAAAATAATTTAAAAATAGCTTTTTGCAGCATAATTAACTTTATTTTGTGCGTTTTTTTGGGCAAATATTTGCCAAGTGTGAACGTACCTTTAGTGATGAAGAACGCTTTGATGCTGTGCTTAAAGTTCTTTTAAATTCAATATTCGTGTCTTATTTTTCCGCCGCTAATTTGGTTTTTCCCTCTGTGCAGCGGGCTGAAATGTCTTTAAAATATATTCATAAGAAAATTCTTCTATATGTAAGACTTCAAAGACACCAAAGCTCGAAACTCAATTTAAACACCAGAAATCATACAAAACTAAAAATGTGCTTAGAGGTTAATTTCGAATTTATTTACAATTTGTTCTAAAGCATCCTAAAAAAACCGGATTTTACAAGGCTAGTTTGTATTAAAATATGTCTTACGTAAAATTACAAAAGAAAGCTGTAGATATATGGCTATACGCTTTTTAATATTATCGCACTATAGAAAGCTCTCATAATAACATAAAATACCACTTCATAAAAAACAAAAAAAGGAGTAAAATTTATCAAAAGATGGCAGATTTATAAAGTTTACTTTTCTGCAAAAAAATATTTGCATTGTTTGCACTTTTAAAGGAAAATCTGCAATATAATAATTTTTCGAGGAAATTCTTAGAAATTATTGTATCATCTCTTACAAAGGTAAATTTTTGCTTTAAAGGAATTCTACATTCCGATTTTTTAATAAAAAGTAAAACAAATTATTTTTGTTTTAGAAAATAACACGCCATTACATAATTTAAAACAAGTGGCAAGACAGTGGCAAATGCCCACTTTATTCGGCCAACGGTCACACTGATTATTGTTGCTTATAAACAAATTTTGACACGCCGAGCTTCTAAAAAAAAGTAGTCTGCTGTTTTTATGACACCACCTTGAAAAATTAATTCGCCTTGGTAAAAGCGTTATGAATACGATTTCTCTTTTTAAGTCTAACAGCAGCACGGAATATTTGAAAATTAGATTTCGTAAGATTTTTGTTGATGTAAAATTAATTTTCCGAGTTGAGACCAATATGACACAGACGAAAAGAAAATTCTTTATTAATTTTTTAAAATTTGCCAGTGTTTTTAAAAAGAAATTTTTATCTCTTTTTACAATAATAACAGCATCTTTAGAAAATGTGTTCTTTTTGTTGTTTTGGTTTTGCAGGCGGTAAATAGATTTTATAGCGGGGACTGCAATTTTTATGGTGTCACATATAGAACGGAAAATGGCCATAAGATTTTCATTTTCACAAAAAGGGATTTCGTTAAGGCGTAGCTCACACGCCACAGTATTATTTTCTTGATGTTTAATTTTACTTTTTGTTGAAGCAAGTTCAACAAGCTATAAAACTTCTAGTAAGAACTCATTTTTTTATTTTATTTTATATATTTTTACTTAAAAATTCAAGTGATAATTCTTGTGTTTCTTACATATTACTCTATATGAATATTTCTTAAAGTGTAGTATTCGTTAAGTTTGTACTTTTGGAATTCTCTCACTCGTAATTCTCATTTTTTGTTAGTACTGGAATATCCATTTAGCTGTAAGTTTTCAGTTTATGTTACAATAAATCATTGTCTGATTGAATTTAAAACGAACAACACCCGTGGTTTTTTATCTCTCTCACTGGCAGTCGAAATCACAGCAAAGACCTGTGAAATATACTAATACCAAGAGGGTATTAATCAAATAGGTAACAATTTCTTCAACCCCGAAGAAACCTCTTCCGAGCTCTTGGAGCTCAGCATTGGTCCTTCGTTAAACCTAAGAAAAGCTTAGGTTGGATGTGAATCAGCTAAACGTTCACAATTGGAATACAAGCAGCTCACCACATACATACTAAAGGCGTATGCATACCGGTAACAACTCAAGCATCATCTATTGCAACTACACAGAAGTTAAAATAATCACCTGTCTACGAGGCAAAACCCAAGGAAAATTCTATAAAAAAACGCTGGTATCATCATCATTGGTCTGTGAAACACACTATTTGTCATCAAGGAAAACAATATTGGGTATGTACAGTGTTTGATTTATATTATGTGCAATTTGGGAAAAATTAAGGGATAATTTATATTACAAAAAAATATATGTATGTATATAAACCCTTTTTTTAACACACAAAAAGAAAGTGTAAAATTCTGCATTAAATGAGGGAGAATTCATCCACTTGATGTTAATATACCATCACTATTAAAAAGTGCCACCACTAATACATAGATAATACAAAGAATTTAAACGGAATTATTCCAACAATATACACATCATTTACTATTGATCTAAAGAAAGGCCAACACTATTTAAAAGTACTATCACTGTAAAATAAAAAAAAATATCGGAATTTTTTTCTGACCTGCGCACTAGCATATGAACCTGTTTGACATACGCAAGAAACTTACATCAGTGTTTCATTTCTCACATTTCAACTACTCAAACCCATAGGAACAAATATACTTATAAATGAAAAGTTAATGCTGAAGTTACACGCATATGCATACAAAGAACGAAAGTAGTTCGTGCATTAAAAAAAAGGTGACGAAAAGTTGGTGTTGTGAACATAAATAAAATTAAATAGTAATTTAAACAATTTAAATTCAGTAAAAACTGAATAGAACATTAAATAAAAAATAATAATAAATAAAAGTTGCCAAAAGAAACAAATCTAAGCACACAGGCAAGACCAGAACGGATTCTACTAGAAAAGGTTGGTAAAAATCTTAAACTTAATTTTATGTGAGAATTTTGAAGAAATATAAAGTGTGGTACATACATACTACATAAAAAGTGTGGTACATAAAGAACTGCTATATTTTTGTCTACATCATATCTATGGTAAAATAAATTTTTATTGGAAATCTTCAGCATACTATATACTTCACCAACATAATATTTAAACAGTGGAGTCGATAATAAGTCGCACAAATTTTTTAAAATTATAAATTTCTCCATAAAAGGGAAAACAAAAATTAAAATAAAGCACGGGGATAAAGGGCGCAGGAAAATTGCGGTGGAAAATTATACCCTTAATCAAATCTATTTGGCATATTACGGAAAATATCGAGGTAAAATATTATTTCTTGAATAAGTCTATAGAACAAATTATTGTAGATACTTTCTGAGGCGTTGGTCAGATTAGTGCGATTCTGCTAGAATTTGTTAATTAAGTGCAAGATGAGTAAGGCTAAAGAAGCGGCTGCCGAAAAAAGATGCAGAAGAGATCTTCACCATTTACTAACTTACTGTGAAAGGAATAGAGAAACAGCAAGTGAAAGTGAAGATGTTTCCCTCCTAGAGATAAAAAAGTAGAGTTAGATAGAAGGTGGGAAAAGTTAACAAAATCTTATGACGACTATGTTATGGAAGAAGATAAAGGGGAAGCTGAAGACTTTAAAGACGAGATTTCTATAGAATTTGAGGAGGCTTCGCAAATTCAAAAAAGTCAATCTTTTCATTCCCAGGCAGAAGTTACAAAATTTAGTTGCAAGAAATGCAAACAAAATCACCCACTTAAATCGTGCAACTATTTCAAGTCGCTTAAAGTAGCAGATAGAATAAAATTCGTATATAACAACAAATACTGCGCGAATTGTCTTTCACCAAATCATTTTAAATCAAAATGTCAGAGTGTGTATTCTTGCTTGAAATGCAATCACTTCCATTAGAAGCTCATAATACAAAAATTTCAGGGCTTGGTGAAACGGTGGTAGCTAATTCAAAGGCAAGGTGCAACGTTGTTCTGTGTTCAAGAGATTCAGATTTCAGCATACAAATAAAAGCCATTGTGTTATCAAAGTTATCACACTTTTTGCCCTCTAGGCCAATCAATATTCAAAACTTAGAAGCTATTAAAGGCTTAAAACTAGCGGACCCTTTCTTTGATAAGCCAGCTCCTATAGACATTATTATTGGAAGCAATTACTTATCCTTTATCAATCTACAAGGTGTTAAGTTTTGGAATGACAGTACTGTTGAAGCTAGACAATCCTACTTTGGATGGTATTTGTCAGGGTCTGAATTGCGTGACATACATTCTTTTTCAACCACGGTTTCATCTAATGATGATTCACTTCTGAATGAACAGCTAAGAAAGTTCTGGGAAGTGGAAGAAGCAGAAAAAGGTCGTATTGAATCTGAAAGTGATTTGTTTTGCGAACAATTTTTTCTACAAACAACAAGTCGAAAAAAAGACGGTCGATATATGGTAAGACTGCCCTTTAAAAGGGAGTTTCCGACAGATATATTTTTGGGTCCATCAAAGAATATGACGCTAGCTCAATATCATGGGATAGAGAAGACTTTAAATAAAACACCAATTTTGAAAAAACAATACAGGGAAGTTCTACATGAATATTTGGAGTTAGACCATATGCAGGAAGTCGAGGATTGCGAAACCCAAGACGAAAAGCAGTTTTTCTTTTTTTTGCCACACCATGCAGTCGTAAAGCCTGAAAGTAAACAAAGGTGCGTGTGGTATTTAATGCGTCAAAGAAGACGAAGACTGGATTCTCACTTAATGACGTTTTATACCAAGGTCCCATCTACAAACTGACGTGATGGAAATAATATTACGATGGCGGAACTACAAATATGTGTTTACGGGGGACATCCAAAAGATGTACCGACAAATTTTGGTACACGAGAGGGATCGTCCATATCAGCGTATTCTATTCCGGAAAAATCTGGATGAGGAAATAACCACCTTTCAGCTCAAAACCGTAACGTTTGGAATAAACTGTGCGCCTTTCCTGGCTATTAGAACTCTGTTAGAGCTAGCTAAAGACTGCGAGGCTTATTATCCAGAAGCATCTCGAATTTTGAAACGCGAAATATACATTGATGATATTTGTTCTGGCGGCCATACACTAGACGAGGCAAGAAACAAACAAAATCAGCTTATAAAAGCATTAGAATCTGCTAGACTTCCAATGAAAAAAATCACGGCAAATCACAAATTTTTGCTCGAGAGCTTGCCCCGGGAGGATCTTCTAAACGAAGAGTTTTTAAACTTTTGTGAGTTCAGTACGGTGAAAACTTTGGGCATCTGCTGGAATGCAATATCGGATCATTTTTACTATGTTGTTGATCCAATAGAAATAACCCTCTCTACCACGAAAAGGAGAATTCTGTCTGTGATCGCCAGACTTTTTGACCCACTAGGTTGGCTAGGACCTGTGATAGTGGTAGCCAAACTTTTAATGCAAGAGTTATGGGAAGCAACTTGTGGTTGGGATGATGGTGTCTCACCGCTTCTATGTACAAAATAGTGTACATTTTTAAAGAATCTACCCTACATTTCTACTTTGAAAATCCCGAGATGGGTACGCTTCTCACCAAAAAACAGCATACAATTTCATGGCTTTTGCAACGCCTCTGAGAAGGCATATTGCTGCACGATTTACCTTAGGGCGGAAACCCCAGAAGGAAAGATATACAGTAATTTGCTAGTAGCAAAAACTAAAATAGCTCCCATAAAAAAGATCACAATTCCAAAACTCGAATTATGTGGGGCTTTGTTGCTCACTAAACTGGTGAAATCTCTCGCTATGAATTTACATTTTCCATACGAATTATTTTTATGGACAGATTCCTCAATTGTCCTTGGCTGGCTTCAGAAACCCCCTAATTCATTAAAAACTTTTGTCGCGAATCGCATCTCTCAAATTTTAGACGTCACCAACATCAATACATAGAAACATGTAAAAACTGAGCAGAATCCAGCAGATTTGGGATCTCGAGGATGTACGCCACAAGAATTACATGCAAGTCAACTTTGGTGGAACGGACCTTCATGGCTCAGTCAATCGGCATCCTTGTAGCCAGCTCCACGCAAATTAGACCCGGCGGATTTGGAAACAAAACGATGTTCGAGTTTTCACTTGCGAATTAATTGTGTTAATACTTTCATTGAAGACATTACAGCAACTGACGTACTCGAAAACTTCTCGTCCTTCGATCGAGCCATACGTGTCGTATGTTATGTTTTCCGTTTCTTAAATTGTGTTCGCCGACGCTACGTTGCGCCCGAAAAATATATAACTTCACAAGAAGTAATTACAATCAAGACTCGCCTACTGAATCTCGCACAACAGCAGCATTTCTACAAGGAATATCAATGCATCAAAGAAAAAAGGCCATTGAACCGCAGAAGCAGATTGTTAACTTTGAGTCCCTTTGTAGATAAAGACGATTCATTACGTGTTGGCGGCAGGCTAACCAATTCGGGCTTAAGCTATGAAGAATGCCATTCAGTTATAATTCCCGAAAAATCTCGATTTGCTGAACTTCTAGTCACCTACACTCATAAAATTCTGCTCCACTCTGAACATCACATCATGCTGCGAGCACTCAGACAAGGTTTCTACATACCAAGATTAAAAAACATGGTGCGCAAATGCATCCGAAACTGCAAAGCCTGCACAATCTATAAGCACAAGTTTCACCAAAAAATAATGTCATCTCTTCCCCCTGAACGAGTTAACTTTTCTCTTCCTTTCACGTTTACCGGCGTTGACTTTGCTGGCCCGTTTAACCTCAAATCATCTACCTTACGAAATGCCAAAATACTCAAGGGGTATGCTGCAGTCTTTGTCTGTTTCTCTACTCGAGCAGTACATTTGGAGGTCTGCTCGGATCTGTCAACTGACGCGTTCTTAGCGTGCTTCGATAGATTTATTGGGCGCAGAGGTCTCCCGAAGACAATGTTCTCCGACAATGGACGAAACTTTCTCGGCGCAAGCTATGCTCTCCTTAAAAGCCACAATAATTTCCTCGAATCAACCGAAGATGCTCTTGCCATAAAATATGCAACAATAAGATTCACTTGGTCTTTTATACCGCCATATGCACCTCACATGGGTGGCCTCTGGGAGGCAGCAGTTAAGAGCATGAAATCACATCTAAAAAAGGTCACAAGTAATATGTCATTTACCTTTGAAGAGTTTACCACCTTACTCGTTCGTATCGAAGCCGTGTTAAATTCCAGACCACTGTCCCCCTTGACAGAAAATCCAGAAGAAATATTGCCACTTGAATACTGATGACATAGTTATTGTCAAAGACGACTTATTACCCCCCCGAATGGCGCTTAGGACGCATCGTTAATGTTATACGTGGCAAGGATAATAACGTCTGAGTTGCAGAAGTAGTCACCAAAAATGGCACCATCGTACGCGCAGTAGTTAAGCTGTGTTTACTTCCTACTAGCGATGTCCGGCCTGAAAGCTCAAAGCCCGACAATCCAACCAATATGGATCGTACCACTTCTTCTCGCCACAAAATTCTCACACGTTAAAGAAATTCTTGATACCATTTGCACATATTATTTATCACCACTGTATGTATTTCTTTCCCTTGTTTTCTTTTCTTTTTTTTCACAGATGGACAAGCCACGCTGTTATGTTTGCCGCAAAAATCATCCTCTAAAATATTGTAACCAGTTTAAAGAGTGGAGTGTGGAATTGAGACGGCGCTCATTAAAAAATCAACGCTACTGTCTCAATTGTTTGGCATACGATCATGAACGTTATTGGTGCCCCTCCGACAAGCGGTGCAATTTTGAGTACCGAGACAATGTCTGTTGCAATGCCAAACATCACACTCTGCTTCATATGGACAATCGGGATCCTCTTTCCTCCAGTGTAGAGGTTGAAGGACCAGCTTTATCAGAAAGCGACGATGATGAAGCCCCTAAGATATTCCGGCCGTATATTACCATCTCTAACCCGGTTCCACATGTGTTCATACCCAAGCTAGCGCCTGAAACCAATCAACAAACAGCAGAAACCTCTCGTAGAGGCCCGATTTCCATGAAAAGGCAGCAATCATTACCAGAGGTGTGCAAACTTCCCTCAACCGCGATGCTGTAGATAAAGCTACGCAAACTTCTACTAGAAGCATACCAAGACTATTTGATCAAAGCTCACAAACTGCCTCCACTGTTGAGCAATTACTTTCTCGTATGAATGCATCTTTGGCCAGCCTAAACATTCACAAGGTTCATCTGCCGCCCATTCCGCCCATAGTACGAGCCTCTAGCTCACCCCTTCTTCGACACATGGCGTGAAGTCGACGGAATTGTGGGCAAGGATATAGCCAAAACACTGCTTCAAGGCAACGCTATAAGACAGAAAGATCTCCCAAGGGCACAACGATCTAAACTGGGTTGGATAATTGGAAGGCTGCAGCTGCCATTCGGCCGGGGGAGTATGTTGAACCAAGTTCAACAAGCTATAAAACTTCTAGTAAGAACTCATTTTTTTATTTTATTTTATTTTATATATTTTTACATCAAAACTCAAGTGATAATTCTTGTGTTTCTTACATATTACTCTATATTAATATTTCTTAAAGTATAGTATTCGTTAAGTTTGTACTTTTGGAATTCTCACTCGTAATTCTCATTTTTTGTTAGTACTGGAATATTCATTTAGCTGTAAGTTTTCAGTTTATGTTACAATAAATCATTGTCTGATTGAATTTAAAACGAACAACACCCGTGGCTTTTTATCTCTCGCACTGGCAGTCAAAATCACAGCAAAGGCCTGTGAAATATACTAATACCAAGAGGGTATTAATCAAATAGGTAACAATTTCTTCAACCCCGAAGAAACCCCTTCCGAGCTCTTGGAGCTCACCACTTTTCAATAACACAATTTCCTCCTGCATACTTTTAACTTCGTCCGCGACTTTTAGTGACTGCTTGTAAATCGTTTTTAAGTAAATCAAATCTCTTATCAATTTCTATTAAGAGTTCATCTTTGTATTGAGTCAGCTTATCTTCCACTACTTTCTCAATCCGCTCAGAGAGTTTCTCAAAGCGATTATCCATGACTGTTAAACGTTTGAAAAGCGAGTCTGGATTGGATACGTTACTTTGTAAACGTTTTCTTACAAGTCTATTAACTGGAGTGCCCAATGTTGTAGTTGAGGCAGTATTAAAATAGTTTACATGGTTGTTTTTAAATTATTCATTTTAGTTTTTGAATTTTTTGTTTTTATTTTCTTAGCTGTTTTGGTAAATTTCATTTATTCAACAAATAAATGAAATTTCATAAATTTCATTTATTTGTTGATGGTTATTAAGCAATTGTCTATATGCATTTCATTGGCGCTTTTACCAAATCGTCAGTAGACTTCAACCACAACTTTGAACAGTTACAAACCTCTTATTTTATGCACAGACTTTCAAAAACCATTTGAGAATTTACAAACGATAATATTTTTGAAAATCACAAAAGAATAAAATAAGTATAGTAGGCTTAGAAACTTATTCAAAACCGAACAAATATTTTATATTAAAATTAATAACAAAGCTTATAAATAAAAATAATGACATGACTAAAAATAAATCATTATGCATATGGAAATATAAGAAAAATACATACCGCGACCTTAGTATGGGTTTAGCCCATATGCCAAAAAGTCGGAATGGAGAAAAACAACAAAGAACATTTACATAAAGTTTTCTCAAAATATATCCGATAGAATTTTTTGTATTCTCACCACTGCTTCCGTCATATGTTTGGAAGAAAAATTTACATTTTTGTGAATTTTCATCCGATTCTAAATTAAAATTTTTTACTGAAAGTAAAATATCTTGTTTTATGCTCCAGTAACCAATTTTATTTGTAAAAAGTATATTTTGTTGCTCCATATGTATACTAACTGCTGTGTATTGAGTAACTTGTTATTGAGATGAAATTTTCTATTTTTTATTGAAAATAAGCGTAAAATGTTATTAGAATAAAAAGTTAATATTGATGAAACTTGGTATTTTATTTAATTTCTGATTTTTATTTTCTTATTTAAAAAAAAGAATTTTTTTTTACAAAAAAAGTATCAAAAATGATGATATCGAGCACAATGAATGCTTGATATCTCAGCAACCAGGAACAATTTTGCGAAACAGTTTTTGGGTTCTGAAAGGGGGCATTCAAAATATATAAACCCCATACTTAACTCAATTTTTTTTAAAAATAGTCGGTGGGCCAAAACAATACTAAGGTCGCGATACATAGTTTAAAATAATATAAATGAACAGAAAAATAAATCAAAAACTGCTTCAAATAGTGACAGAGTTAGTTTTTTTTAAATCATTAAAACTGAAATATTACATTATGAAAAAATTTTGTATAACTCCTTTTTAAACGCATTTGCATTGCCTAAATGTTGAGCATAATTTGGCAAGGAATTCCAGAGACTTGTGGTATGTATAAAAAACTGTCGTTGTGACATGAGGCTCTAATATCTATGCTGAATTAATTTCTTCCCTCGATAGATCTAGCAAATTGGATCTTACTAAGCAAGTATATTGGCTGCTTCGACGTAATTATTTTATGTAAGAACATGAGGCATTTAATTTTTAAAAGATTTTCAAATTTAAGTTTAAATATGTGATACGAATATAGCGAAATGTGGTCGCGACGCCCTTTTACGTATACATATCTTGCTATATTGTTGTAAGCGACGTTGAGTTTTCGTTGATCATCACTGTCATAGTTCGCAAAAAGTTCACACCCATATAGAAGTATGGGAATTAAATACGTTTTTGCTAGTTGCATACGTATGTTGAATGGGGTTGAATCTATGACAGCCCATAAATTTCGAAGCGTACAGTAGACTCTACCCACAACGATATTAATGTCATTTGACCATGTTAAACGAGTATTACAGACAACACCCAGGTTGAATGCTGATTTAACATATTCAATTTTGTTTCCTTTGATGTTTAGCACAGGTACGTCTAAGCGTCTGTTAGATTTCGAAAGCAAAATACATTTAGATTTGGAGCGATCATAGCCCATTTGCATTGGCCCTGCTATCAATTTTGTTGAAATCATTATTAATATAGTTTATGGTGGAATTTAAATTTTTTATACGTGTACTCATGTAAAGCTGTACGTCATCCGCGTAAATATGAACTTTTCCGTTAATTATAATATCAGGCAAATCATTAATGTATATACAGAATAAAAGAGGCCCCAGTATAGAACCTTGGGGAACTCCTCTATTAACATTTAGTGCATTTGATATATTGTTATTAAGATGAAAACGCTGATACCTGTCCATAAGATAGGAATGAATAAGTTTACAGGCTGAACTTAAGAAGTGGAATAGTTTCTAAAGCTTTAATATTAATGTTTTATGATCTACCGTGTCAAATGCTTTACTGTGGTCCAGAAGTACTAGAAAAGACACCATATTTGCATCAAGATCCGATCTTAGATCTTCAACCACATCCACAAGAGCTGTAGTACAGCTTCTAGCTTTCATGAAACCAGATTGCTTGTCGGAGAGAAAATTGTTATACTCTAAGTAGTGATTGATTTGTTTGGCAATAAGGTTTTCCATAAATTTGGATAGAAATAGGCCTGAATTCGCTGCTGGTTTTAGGAATAGGAATGATTTTAGATAGTTTCCACCCAGCAGGAAAGGTGGACTTAAGAAGAACGGTATTCAACAGATGTGTGTAGTAAGGCAATAACTTAGGTATTAGAGCTTTTAAAAACGTAGGATCTACGTCATCTGAACCAATTGCGTTTGATTTTACTGATAGTATACAGTCCAAAACTTCAGACTGATTAACGCAACGAAAACTGAAGGGGTTCTGTATAGAAACACATATGCAAGTTTCCGCAGCTAATTTTTAGAACAATATTACTCCATAATACCTATGTATATTAAGATTCCAGATATACTAGGGTATACTTTTTTGTATTTCTATAGAGATTTAGAAAAGTTTTCAATGCAAGATTTTTCTGTATTTATGTAAAGCCGTTTAAAGTAGCTGCTATAACACTTTATCAAAGAAAAGTTACTTTGTCCGAAAACGTCCATCATTACCGATTCAATACGCCAACAAATAAGATATTAAAATCAATAAAGAATTACAACCCAATTTTTCGCAATATTTAAAATGCCATATTTGCCGAAAAAAACGTGACCAACAGACAAGCTAAAATTATATTTCTTTTAATTTCAATAATTTTTTTAAATATGGGTTCGCATTTTTTAAAAATAATTTAAAAATAGCTGTGATATATACTAATACCAAGAGGGTATTAATCAAATAGGTAACAATTTCATCAACCCCGAAGAAACCCCTTCGTAGCTCTTGGAGGTCACCACTTTTCAATAACACAATTTCCTCCTGCATACTTTTAACTTCGTCCGCGACTGTTTCTAGATGGGATACTCTTTCAGTGACTGCTTGTAAATCGTTTTTAAGTAAATCAAATCTCTTATCAATTTCTATTAAGAGTTCATCTTTGTATTGAGTCAGCTTATCTTCCACTACTTTCTCAATCCGCTCAGAGATTTTCTCAAACCGATTATCCATGACTGTTGAAAGTTTGAAAAGCGAGTCTGGATTGGATACGTTACTTTGTAAACGTTTTCTTACAAGTCTATTAACTGGAGTGCCCAATGTTGTAGTTGAGGCAGTATTAAAATAGCTTACAGGAGCTTCCATATTCGATACAATGGTTGTTTCTAAATTATTATTTTTAGTTTTTGAATTTTTTGTTTTTATTTTCTTAGCTGTTTTGATGTTTATTTTATTTTTCCTGAGATTATACATTTATCAGTTTAAATGAAATATATTTGTTGATGGTTATTAAGCAATTGTCTATATGCATTTCATTGGCGCTTTTACCAAATCGTCAGTAGACTTCAACCACAACTTTGAACGGTTACAAACCTCTTATTTTATGCACAGACTTTCAAAAACCATTTGAGAATTTACAAACGATAATGTTTTTGAAAATCACAAAAGAATAAAATAAGTGTAGTAGACTTAGAAACTTATACAAAACCTAAAAAATATTTTATATTCGGTATGAATCTATTTTATTTTTCTACACCTGTATACAATTAAAACTCCATTGGATAACAATATAAGTATTATAAGGCAAAATGACATATTGTCATAATTATATTTTAAATAAAATTTATTTGTTGATGGTTATTAAGCAATTGTCTATATGCATTTCATTGGCGCTTTTACCAAATCGTCACTAGACTTCAACCACAACTTTGAACAGTTACAAACCTCTTATTTTTTGCACAGACCTTCAAAAACCATTTGAGAATTTACAAACGATAATATTTTTGAAAATCACAAAAGAATAAAATATAATTGTATACAGGTGTAGAAAAATAAAATAGATTCATACCGAGTATAAAATATTTGTTGGGTTTTGTATAAGTTTCTAAGCCTACTACACTTATTTTATTCTCTTGTGATTATCAAAGATATTATCGTTGGTAAATTCTCAAATGGTTTTTGAAAGTCTGTGCATAAAATAATAGGTTTGTAACTGTTCAAAATTGTGGTTGAAGTATACTGACGATTTGGTAAAAGCGCCAATGAAATGCATATAGACAATTGCTTAATAACAGAGTACGAAAAAACGCAGCGCAGCGCCGCTCTTTTCGCTCTTTTTGCGCTTTACGCAAAGAGCGGATCAAATTTATTATTGCGCTTGCGCAAAGCGCAAAAAGAGCCAAAAGAGCAAGAAATGCGCATAGCGCATTTACTGCGGTGTAAAATGTTAGTAAAGGTATAATATCAAGAAACCACTTCACTTGTTGAGTGGTATGTAAAGAGTGCCTTTATTAAATTATCTTTCTCTACTCGTTAGTTTATACATAGTTGCTTATACATAGTTGCTTAAGATTAGTAAGTATTGCCAGTGCTGCGCAGTGTCATCAGAGATGGCACTACACCTCCCTTCTTTTATAAAAATTGTGTAACAATTTTGTTTGATTGTAAATGTTTATATTTATAAATGTTTAAAAGTTTGAATGTTAATATTTGTAAATCTTTATATTTGTAAATCTTTATATTTAGTTTTTATTCCAAAAATGTTTAGCTTCTGTATATGTCTGAAAGTTTGGGAACATAGGCATTGGCCACCTACCTATGCACCTCCCTTTTTATAAAAAATTTTGAAACAAATAAGGTGATCAATCTTGTTTGCTTCAATATTTTCTATAGTATGTTTTTAGAGATTACAAAATATTACATTTTTCAAAAATATGTAAACAATTTATTTTCTTTTGAATTTTAAAAGTAGAAAAAAAATTTTTTTAAAGCAATTTGATTTAAGGTTATTTGGTTAAGTTAATTTGATTAAGAGTAAGTATCTATAAATATTTTTATTAAGTTTTATTTTAAATAAGCAAATTTAAAGATTTTGTATAAACGTTTTTTTTAGTAATTTTAAGTAATTGCAAAAAAATAATTTTCAATTGTATATATGTAGAGAAATTTTTGTTCTGTTTTTAATTGTATATCCAATTAGGATTCATCCTTATATAAATATATTTAATAAAAGATATATGAGAAAAAAGAAATTTTGTTTTAATTTTAGTTTTTGTTTTTCTTTTTTTTTTTCTTTTTATAAAAATTATGTTTAATTTTTTAATGGTAAATTTGTTTTAGGAATATAAAATAGAAAGTTTGTTTTGTTCTAGTTATACTAATTTATACTAATTTAATTTTTTTTGTCTGAAAATTTTTTTTATTATTTCGGCTTTCTAGTTCAATAATTGAATTAATGTAAATTCAAATTATTTTTATTAAGAGTGGAGTGCTGGAATATTCAAATCAGATTAGCAGAACGGATCAGTACTACTCATTGCGACGGCCGCTACGCTCGTCATCATCAGCGTTCTTGTTCGCTTTTACCACTTATGAAGGTGGATGCTTTTTTCAATGAAACATCAGCTATTTAACAAATTTTTGCCAGTAAATAGAATACAAGACTTATTTTCCATGGTAAATTCTTGCATATTTTTATTTCAACTAAATTTAGTTGTTGGTGTGGGTGTAAGATTCAGTTCTTCAATATTTTTCGGTCTAACCTTGTTTATTGTACATTTAGGACAATTTCTGACAAATTTAGCTACGTCTCTTGTCATTCCTTTCCAAAAAAACTTCGTACGAATTTTAGCATATAATTTCTTTTGTCCGCAGTGGCCGCCTATGAAAGGGTCGTTCTGGTATATTTCCAATACTTTTTGTTTTTCTTCATCTTGCGTTATAGTTTGAATTGGTTATGTTAAAATGATTTCAAATGTTTTTAGAATTTTGGTGCCATATTCTTTTGCTTCTTGAATTGTATAAATTGTAAAAAATAAGTCATCTTTTGGCCACTCTGCCCTGTAGATATTGTGATTATTGGCTATAGTTTGGAGCCTCGAAAGCAAATAGTCTAGTCTATTTGTTTCGCTAATAATCTCAAAATCGACAGTTAGCAGTCTTTTAAATTTTCTGTAAAAATTTATGCGCATTATTTTATTGTTTTCATCTATATTGATTATTTGTTGAAATCGTGTGCGTATTTATCATAAATTTTTGGTGCTATATTGTTTTGTTTTTCTGACGGTTGTGTTAATTCGACTTTGTTATTGTGTATGTCCTTAGACTTTGAACGTGTTGTCATAGCAAGTACTTAGCGTTTGAAGTTTTCAGCTCTTCTATCGTAATTCTTGATAGCGCATCCGCTCCTACATTATTTTTGCCTTTTATGTATTCCACCACGAAATTATACTCGGAAAGGTCTAAACGTACTCGAGTCAGTTTTGAAGAAGTGTCTTTGATATTGAAAAGGTACACCAACGGTTTATGGTCCGATCGTACTACAAAATTAGTACCATATACATAAGGGCGAAATTGTGAAATAGCAAAATGGATTGCTAATAGTTCTAGTTCTATAATAGGCTTTTTTTGCTCTGATTTTTAAAATGATTTTGAGGCGTAATATATTTGTAAGTCGTTACCTTCAAAATTTTGACTTAATATTGCGCCACATCCGGTTTTCGATGCATCCACTGTTATAAGAAATTGTTTGCTAAAGTCAGGATATTGCAATATTTTCGGTGATATCAAAGCGGATTTTAATTTGTCGAACGAGTTCTGACACTGTTCATTCCATATAAAGTCTACGTTTTTTCTCGTCATGCTATTTAATGGTGCTGCAATGGAAGCAAAATTTGGAATAAATCGCCTATAATAATTGGCGAATGCCACAAAACGCCTAGTTGAGTCCTTATCATTTGGTACCGTATAGTTTTTAACTGCAATAATTTTTGATTCATCTGGTAGTAAACCGTTTGCTGTACATTTATGGCCTAGGAATGTGACTTCCGGACGGAAAAAGTTACACTTGATAGGACTTATTCGCAAGTTATATTTCCTAAGGATTTGAAAAACGTCTGCTAAATTATTTAGATGGTGTTGCCTACTGCATCCGACGATTATTATGTCGTCAATATAAAGGAAAGCCTTGTTTGGCTGAAGTCCAGAAAATGCAATAGTCATCATTCGAGAAAATGAATTAGGTGCCACGTTCAATCCGAATGGCAAAACTTTCCACCGGAAAGAACTCCTATCAGTACTAAAAGCAGTAATGTCACGAGAATTCTGATGCAATGGAATTTGGTGAAAACCAGAAAATAAATCGATGATCGAAAAGTGCTTTGCACGCCCTAAATTGTCTAAAATATCGTCAATGCGTGGCAAGGGAAATTTATCCGCAATAAGTTTTTTATTTACCGCTCGGTAATCTACACACATTCTATAAGACTTTTGATTGTCTGTGCTTTTTTTCGGGACAAGAATTAACGGGCTGTTAAAGTTTGAGTAACTTGGTTCTATTAAATTATTTTCCATCAGATTCTGAACTTGCTTATCTATTTCCTCTCTTTGGGTATGCGGTAACCTATAATTCTTTATGTAAACAGGTGACTCATCCATTAATCTTAACTTTTGCTCATAAAAATTGTTTACTGTCATTTTATCGTCTTTTAACGCAAAAATATCTGCGAATTCTTCACAAAGGGGCATTAATTGTATTATATCGTCTGGCATTTGTTTTTCGAGAATATCTCGTAGTTTTACTATACGTTCATTGTCTACCTTATTCTCATTTATTGAGTATACGTAGAAATTATTTAATTTTTCTGTTTTAAGGTTATCGTTTTCAATAGATTGAAACTCATTCGTTGTGTTCATTACCCTCAGAACTGGGTTATTAGAATTAATTATCCCTTTAGCTACAAAAACACCTTCGCAGACTTCCTGTGAATCCACGAACATGGGTTCTGTAATGTTATGTAAATGAAAAATTCGAAACACCTCGCTTCTAGGAGGGATAATGCACGTAAAGTTTCGAGTACCATATCGTATTGGTATTGTTAAATTTGAACCTCTACTAGCTAACGAAAGAGTCATATGTTCATAACTGATTTTACACATGTTATTTTTAAGAAAGTCCTTGCCTAAAATTCCGTCTGTAGGGATATTAAAATCGTCATTTACGATATGAAAAACTTGTTGAATTAAATGGTTTGAAATTAATAATGTTGTACAGATTGTGCCCAATGTGAAGATCGCATTTGACGTTATGCCTGTTATGCTGATAATGTCATGTTTGTTTAAATATGTATCAGAGTGTATACAAGAAATTTTTATGAGAGATACATCAGCTTGTGTGTAGACTAAAAATGAGCATGATTTGACAGTATCTGAACAGCCTATCGTAATAAAGTCTGCGTAATTAAGATTAAAACTATAGACGGTTTTGTGAGAGTTTTGTTTATGTGTTATTAATTGTCTTCTTCCCTCAACATTTCGGGTTGAGGGGCTTCCCAGTTTAAAGTCCTTACTGCCGCCCTTTGATTATTGTTATTATGTGCAAAATTGTTCCTGTTATTTCCGCGATAATTATTACTAACATAATTATTGCGATACTGGTTACCGTTGGGATTATTATTATTACTCTGTCGCTGATTATTCCCATTTTGGAAATTGGTACGACCATTTCCCCGATAAGAATTCATTCGCTGGTTGCCACGATAATAATTATTAGAATTAAAACGGTTGAAATTGTTACTTCGTTGAAAATTGGTGTTTCTGTATTTGTTTTGATTTTGGATAGCAAAAACTTGCTTTTCCTTTAACTCATTCGTTTGTTCCACTACAAGCTTCGCGACCACATCTTTTGGGTCGGAAAAACCTGATGAGGCTAAAATAGATTTGACCAAGTCTGATTTGGCATTTAAACGACAGACTGAAACGGTTTGTTTTATAGCCATCTCATGAGCTTTGTTCCTGGTAATACCCTCTATTACTAGAGAGCGCTTCAACGCGTCAGCAAGCTCTTCAGCTTGTTTGCTAAATACTACGTAATCGTCATTTCTAACTGTAAGTGCCGCTAGTCTACCAGTTATAACTTTGGAACTATCTGGTTTTATATTTTGTTTTAATGCATTTTTAATGTCATCTATTGTATTAATTGTATCAGGTAACACTTCGCGTGCCTTGCCCTCTAATTTTGATTTAACAAAATTCAGGAATGTTTGTTGTAAATTTTGATCAATGAGATCTTCAATAAGGGCAATTTTGTCCAGAAATGACTGAAGTTGTAATGCATTTCCGTCGTAATTCTCCCTTATGATGGACGAGCACATGGTAACAAGAGTACGTTTTTGGTCTACACTAGCCATTTTAATTCTAAGGCCCTGACAATTTTCTAGCAATTTGATCGATTTCTTATCTACCACCACGCCCTTTCTAACGCGTATCAAAAATTTTTTGTCTGAGTTCCTCCAATTTATATCAGGAACCAGTATTTCGCAATTTAATTTATAAAAACAGTCAATAAGTTTTTGTTTACAATTATTGACTTTATGTGAAATTACAATTTTATCAGCTTCTGATAAATATGCAAAGCTTGACTCAATGTAGTCTAATATTGAATTATAGCCCTCAATTAAGAGTTCGATATAGTCATTTATTTTAACCAGATTTGTGGAAATAGGTCTACTTTGTAATATTCTTTTTTGTATCTTATTAAATTTTGATATTAATTTATCAAATGTTGTGTTAAATAACTTAGACATCCAAATAGTTTTGTTTATTTAGTAGTTATCCTTTGGAGAACGAAAAAAGAAGAAAAATCCCTTATATGCTTCAGCGGTGCTTGTATAAAACTAAATTACAAGTTGAAAAATTGCTCCACAAATTTTTTTAAAATGTACATAATATGTACGGTGCATATCTGAGTATTTTTTTAATACACTTTAAAAAGATTTATATTTCTTTACGGTGCATAAAAGCGAGAAATGCATATAAGAGAAATGCAAATACGAAAAATAATTACGGTTTTTTAAATACAAATAGAAAATCGCTCATGTTGGGGTACATATAAACGTTAAATGCAAATAACCGACGTGCATATAAGCGATAAATACTGTATTATAAGTATTCGTGACGGTATACGTTAATTTTTCATATTAAAGTTTTTTGTTTTTCTCTTTTGAAATTATTTCAATGCAACTTAGGGCTTTTATGAACTCATATGACGACATACAGTTTGTAAATAATATTTTTTCAAGGCTAAAATTTTTTAGGAATTTCACTTTAAATAAAGAATACCCATAACAAATTTATTTTATTTATGTTTTGTTTTTGTATGTGAAACCCCGTCTTCTGGTTACATTTATTCTTATTTGTTTACGCTTTTTAAAGATTTTGACTCCAAAGACTTTTTTGTCGTGGCAGCAATGAATAAACTCAAACCAACCACTGTTGTCATAAAAAAGAGCATGCGCAATGCGCCGCTCAATATGCGCAATGCGCATAAAATTAATGCCATATTTGTGTTCAGCAGCCCCAATTTTGCGTAAAAAATCTAATTTTTGAGGTGAATTTTATTTTGTGAACTAATGTTATTGGCAACGAACTTATAAAACAAGGATTGATGGCTTCTCCCTTCCAGATGACCATTTCAAAGTGGTCATCCAAAGTATTAAAAAGTATTTTTAACAACAATTTTACCCAACTATAACAATAACTATACTTACTTTGTCCCCTTCGTTGCAATTTCGGATCTTTTCCTCTTTTTCTATTAATTTTCAAAATATCCACCAAAAATTACTTGGCAAAATTATGTAAATCTAAAAAACTTTATAGTTATGTACATACAATCAACACAAGTAAACAAAGCTCATACTTCAAATAATCGGTTTAATATTTAAACCGATTATTTGAAGTACTATAAATCCTTAACAAAAAATTGGCGTATTTATTATTTTACATTACTATAAATGTATTTAAATTATGTTTTTATGTAGTATAAATATTAATTTACATCTTAAATAAAGAAAAATGTCATTTTATATTAAAACTATACAAAACACTATTAATACATCTGAATATCCGGATGAATTAATAATCGTTTTGTTGCATCGTTAACTATAAAGAGACAAGAGAGAATGATGGCGTTGCCAGTATCAACATGTCAAATTTATTAAGAGACCAACCTAAATTACGACGCAAAGCGTTGTCTGGCTGTCAAAATTTCTCATGCCCATACAAAATGTATGAAACTAACCGAAATAACGCGGCGTCAACGCTTTGCAATTGGAAAATCCAATTTTGACAGCGCATAAAGAAGTGAAGTTGGCTGCAAAAGTAGTGTTGTTTATATTGTTAATGCTCACACATATACTTACAGTAATGTAAATGTAGCTACTTTCAGGTCAATTAAGCGTCTTCATCTCTATTTCTATTTAGAGTTTTTTATTAATCAAAGTGAGTAAACATTACTGTTTCTGGCACAACGTTAACGCTCTAATTTAGGTTACCCATGTCAGCGTAAAAGCTAAGCGTTAAATTACGTTGCGCTTTGCGTCGTAATTTAGGTTGGTCTGTAAAGCATACAGTAGTTAACATAGTGTTTTTGCATGCTATTTTTTAACATAGGTATGTTAGCATTAATGTCGCTGGTAGCTGACATGAACTTCAAACCTCAGGTAAGATTTTTTTTGCATAAGGCTGTAAATAAATAAAATGTGAGCACAGACTATGTTGCAGTTTTTGTTGTTGTAATGCTTTTATTTTGTAGGCGAGTATTTTTGCATCTTAATATGTAATTGTTATTGTTTATTATTAAGAATGTTAATGTTTTGCAATTTTAGTAGGTATTTGTTATTGTTCAAGAACAGGTTCTTTACAGTTTTCTTTTTGTGATTTTATTTATTATTGGGTTTATTAAATCGTTTGCAATTTTAGGAATTGATATTAATCAAGAACAGATTCTTTTCTATTTTTCTTATAAAATTCTTAAAAAACAGGAGCTTAAAATAGTAATTGCAGGCAATTTTTGTTGCTATAAAAATATATATTAAAATACAGAGCTCTCAAAAAAACACGTCCGACCGCGGCGAACTATAAACCGATTTTAAAAATTATTTTTTTGTTTGAAAGGGTTCGCCTGCAGACACGTCCTATATTTTTTATTCGAAAATCCATGCATAACGCTGTCATTTGTAAACCGATTTTCAAATTCTTTTTTTTTTAAGGTTTGCCTGCGGCTTAGTCCCATCATTTTTTTTTTAATCTGAGGGGGGAGAATTGCTCCCCGCATGCATAGCTCTGCAATTTGTGAACCGATTTTCAAAATTCTTAGAGGAGAAAATTTGCTCCCCTCATGCATAAATCTGCCATTTGTGAACCGATTTTCGAAATTATAATTTTGTTTGAAAGGGTTCGCCTGCAGCTTTGTCCCATATTTTTTATTAAAAAATCAGATGGATAATGTTGCTCCCCCCATGCATAACTGTCATTTGCGAACTGATTTTCGATTTTTTTGTTTGTTTGTTTGAAAAGGTTTCCCGCGGTTTAGTCCCATAATTTTATCTGTAACCCGATTTTCAAAATTATGTTTTTGTTTGAAAGGGTTTGCCTGCAGTTTAGTCCCATTTATTTTGAAAATCGGAGTGGGAAATTTGCTCCATTTATGTATAACTCTGTCATTTGTGAACCGATTTTCCAAATTCTTTTTTTGTTTGAAAGCGTTTGCCTGCAGTTTTGTCCCATAACTTCTCCCTCCGATTTAAAAAAAAAACTGGCACCAAACTGCAGGCAAACCCTTTCAAACAAGAAAATAATTTTTGAAATCGGTTCAGAAATGACAGAGTTATGCCTGAGGGTAGCAAGCATCCCCCTCCGATTTTCGAATAAAAAATATGGGATAAAACTGCAGGCAAACCCTTTCAGACACAAAAAGAATTTTGAAAATCGGGTCACAAATGAAAGAGTTATGCATGGGGGAGCAAATTTCTCCGTCCGATTTTCAAAAAAAAGTAATAATAAAAAATTTATGGGACTAAATACTTTTAAACCAAAAAAGAATTTTAAAAATCGATTGACAAATGAGATAGTTATATATTGTGGAGAGCAAATTTCCCCCTCCGATGTTCCAAAAAAATTGTAGGACTAAATGCATCGAAAAAATAATTTTGAAAATCGGTTCACAAATGACAGAGGTATGCATGAGGGGAGCGAATTTTCCAGTCCGATTTCGAAGAAAAAATATGGGACAGAACTGAAGGCAAACCATTTCAAACAAAAAAATAATTTTGAAAATCGGTTCACAAATGTCAGAGTTATGCATGTGGGAGCAAATTTCTCCCTCCGATTTAAAAAAAAATTTGGAGCCAAACTGCAGGCAAACCCTTCGAACCCTTAACATAATTTTGAAAATCGGTTCGTAAATGGTACAAAACCTGTTTAAGCCAAAAAAGAATTTTAAAAAATGGTTGACAAATTAGATAGCTATACATTGTGGGGAGCGAAATTTCCCCTCCGATTTTCGAATAAAAAATACGGGACAAAACTGCAGGCAAACCAATTCGAAAAAAAGGGAATTTTTAAAAGCGGTTCACAAGTGACAGAGCTATGCGTGGGGGAGGTTTTGACCCATTTTATCCCCTCTTGGTAAAAAATCCGAAAAAATTGTGGGCCAAATATCTATATGTGTTGGTGGAGACTCCCGACGATGGAACCCAACAAGGATACTTCGATTTAATATTCAAACACGTTTATTTATTTCTTTTATTTATATTTATATATTTATCTACCCTGGAGGATGCCGTAGCAGTACGCAGGGTAAAGTTGTTTTTCTTACTTCACTTTACACAAAAAAAAAACGCTCACTTAAAATTTAACAGCGTATTTATACTAAAAATATGCTGACTACTTAATTTACTTGAATACAAATGTTTGGTCGCATTGATCAATCAAAATACATTTGCTTATGCTGACTTTAGACGACATGTATTTTACATCTGACTTGTTAAATTTCCCACTGCATAAGTGATACATGCCGTGTGAAACATATGAAACATTGTCAGATGACATTTACAGAAGCAAAGTCAGATGAAAATTTTTCAATTAGAGCGTGTTCTATTTTCATCTGACAAGGCATCTGACATCATCTGTATTAAATTATCAAAAGTGTGGTTTGGCTGAAAAAAACATTAAAAAGCAAAGAGCGCTTTATATATTTACGAAAATTGTGCAAAAACTCAGCTGTTGTGAACACTCAGAGGTTATGTCAGATGTAATTGCACATGTACGTGTGAAAGCAAATATTATAAACCGTCTGTAAGTTGACAATTTTGACAAACATGTGAAGTTACATATGTCTCACACACCTAACAAGGCATATGTAAAAAACATGTCGTCTAAAGTCAGCATTATTTAGTACAATAAATGTGCTGACTTGACTGTATAACAAACACAAAATAAACTGTGTATCAACCAGTAACAACGAAGTGTAACTGGAGATACAAAAAGCACAAACTACATTAGTGTATTCACTTAATGCACAAAAATAATATGTGTATTCACTTAAAGGTATTTATTTATTTAATAAAGCAGAATTCCTGCTGTAGCCGTATTGGGGGATTGATTCATAGCATTCCTCCCCCCTTTGCGGAAGAAAACATTTAGGCACTAGATGTTTTCGTAATCTTTATATTCATTCTCTTTTAATTGACTGTTTTATTTATTAGATATTTATTTTAATTTTTATTTCAACTACAGAATTAAATTCTTACAGATTACTACAAGTACATGCCTATTTAGTTATAATATTTAAATAATAATAACAACAGAACGCTGGTGTGAAATTCTCGATATCATCTTATTAGGTCTCTGCCGGATCTCTTGTGGCTAACAACTTCATGGGAAATGGTCAGCGTTGCAGCTGCTGATGATACCTTTTGTTGATACTATTGAAGTGATTGTCGATCTTGCTGTTTTCCTTGTTTTGTTGTTCTATTTCTGTTGATATTATTGTCGTGATTGTTGCCTTTGCTGTTTTCTTGCTTTTGGTTTTCGATGTTTTGTTGTTTTTATTTCTGTTGATTATGTTGAAGTGAATGTTGATCTTGTTGTTTTCTTTGTTTTTGTTCTTGCTGTTTTCATTGTTTTAATTTCTGTTGATAATATTGTAGTGAATGTTGATCTTGTTGTTTTCTTTATCTTGTTGCTTTTATTGTTTCCATTGCTCTTATATCTGTTTACTATGTTGTAGTTGTTATTGTTCTTGCTGTTGTCTTGTTTTGTTTGCTTTTATTTCTGTTGATAATATTGTAGTGAATGTTGATCTTGTTGTTTTCCTTGTTTTGTTGTTCTATTTCTGTTGATATTATTGTCGTGATTGTTGCCCTTGATGTTTTCTTGCTTTTGGCTTTCGCTGTTTTTTTGTTTTGCTGTTTTTATTTCTGTTGATAATGTTGTAGTGAATGTTGATCTTGTTGTTTTCTTTGATGTGTGTTCATGCTGTTTTCTTGTTATCATTGCTTTAATTTCTGTTGATAATATTGTAGTGAATGTTGATATTGTTGGTTTCTTTTACTTGTTGCTTTTATTGTTTCCATTGCTTTTATATCTGTTTACTATGTTGTAGTTGTTGTTGTTCTTGCTGTTGTCTTGTTTTGTTTGCTTTTATTTCTGTTGATAATATTGTAGTGAATGTTGATCTGGTTGTTTTCTTTTTCGTATTGCTTTTATTGTTTCCATTGCTTTTATATCTGTTTACAATGTTGTAGTTGCTGTTGTTCTTGCTGTTGTCTTGTTTTGTTTGCTTTTATTTCTGTTGATAATATTTGTGACAAACCTTTTTTATTTACTTGAGCAGCAGAGGTGGCACGTAGGTGTTAAGGTTGTAGCTCGCCGGAATGGGGGGTTCTTTCCTCTGCAGGTTTGCACAATTAGATTTACGTGCCATTATTCGGTGACAGGAAAAATTGTAGCTCAACGGACAATTGAACAGACACATGAGGGAAGCTTTATGTGTCCTTAAAGTAGCCGACGGACTCTGGACGGTGACCGTGGAGACGGATTTAGGGCTAGGGAATGATGTTGTTTCCCTAGATAGGCTGCCCACCCCTTACGACATCGTTATGTCGTCCGTGACATTACAGTTGCCTGAAAATAATATATGGTAATGTCCCTAAAAGAACGTTGAATAACCAACCTTTAAGCTCAGCTACTAATCAACCTTTTTGAATTAATTAACAACACATTTTATATATTCTTGGTTTTTATAAATTGAACATTTTTATGTTTATCGTTTATAATTTTTGGGATAATATGTCTTCAATAAAATAACATTACATTTCTAAATACATACAATTATTCGAAGAATAAAGATTACTTTAATGTTTACACATAAGTGTATTCATATACACAGAAAAAAACTAAATTACGGTTTCAATTACGAAAACTGCGAGTTCAACTAGTCGTGTTGTTGAAGTTCAATCAACGGCTAAAATTGTATATTCAATTACGGAAATTTACCTCTTTCAGTTACTTAAATTTTGTACGCACGTTTAAGAAATTTTGTTTATTTTATATTTTTTTAGGAACAATTTTTTTTTCTGTGTATACTGTGTAGAATAGCTTACAATATTTGTTCTTTCATATAATAAATATTTTGCACATTTGGGATATATATTGTTTCGAAGTTTATTGGGTTAATACTAGAGAAATAGTTACATAGCTACACTGATAATCAGACAAGAGCTAGTACATGCACAATGACGAGCAAGACAGTGACGGTATGATGGTGGTATCTGTACGCGGATCTTTGCACGATGGTGATGTTTGTACGATGGTGATGTTTGTACGATGGTGATGTTTCCTATGGGCCACACGCAATTCCCCTGCACAGATTCAGTTGGAAAACTAAACACTGTTTGCAAAACCTCCAAACGAAAAGAAAGTCCAAACACAATTGATGTTTCTGCCGTTGTCGATACGTTTTCAACGATTTTTTGTTAAACAAAACCGTCCACATAAACTTCTTGGTCTATGTCGAATAGTTTTTTTGACCACTGTATGTTTAATACCTTTATGCACTTTGCAGATATGTAATTTATAGAATTTATTAATTTCTTCTATTTTACGCTCTTTTTTCTTCAAGTGTAGGGCTTCTTTTTGTTTTAAATTACTTTTTTTTTGTTCAATTATCTTTTCCTTTAGTTTAATCAAAATCGTTTCCTTTTTTTTTACACACACATCCAAGATGATTTTTTTTTTCACAGTATTTTTATCAGATTTAAATCTAATAGCAATTGTACTATAGCAAATACTTTATGACACTCATATCCAATCTTCACATGTGAATAGTTTTCTAAGTTTTTTCTTTTTTTCTTTTAGTTTTCTGTAGTTTTATTTAAATTTAATTCAGATGTGTACTCGCTAAAAATTGTACAATGTTTCGCTTGCTGGTGTGTAACATCAATTAATTGCTGACCTTCTCGACTCTTCGATCGTTTTTTTCATTATCAATGTCATTTGGGTCACCTTGTCATGTTAAACCCTTGACATAAGGTCGTCCCTTTTCAATTCGAACTCTCCACACGAAAAATATTTAAGCCCATGTTCAATGGCACAATTATAAGGTGGTGTCGAACGTACCTGATACCAATTCGCCGCTTTATTTGTATTTAAAGCGAACTCGAACTAAAGGACAAAATATCTTGTGAGCGACCGTCACAAAGCCAATTTCTTGAAATTTACATGCGAGTTTCAAGGAATTGGGACTATAAAACGGGGGCGTCGAGATATCGGTAACATAAGTTTCTGAGTTCGACTAATATTCTTCACTAAGTTTATAAAAAAAAACTTTTCGCTTTTCAGCATTTGCTAAATCTAAACTATGCAAAAATAGATTGCCTCGGAGTATCTGACCTAACGTGAATCGATAGTAGAGCCAGTGCTAGGAAACCTTGTTCCGAACGAGATGAGAGAAAGGAATGAAAACAATCGGTTAATTTTCTTTCTGTTTTGGTTTAAAAAAAATTTTTTTTAATTGCTGACATATTGACAAAAATTGTTCGCTGGGTAGCAATACTAAACAGGTGTTAGCACCAAAAAAAAAAAACAAAATACGATTTCAATCAAACGACCGGCGGGTGAAATCTATTTTGCTGTTAATGATCATCCTGTGTATGTATGTATGTGTGTCAATTACCGACATTTTAAATTTCTCGTATTTTTTCAAAAAGGAAACTTTCCTGCACATTACTTCTCTTTGGTTATTTTGATCGCAATTATGAAGTAATTACGACTAGCTTTAGCTCTTAATTAAGCCAATTAATTGAAAATAACATACTAACTTTCCGGTATGGGGTGTAGTGATGCTCAGTGTTGCCGCTGCAACAAAATTTTTCTATCATGTTTTCTAATTTTTTTCCATTTTTGTTTTCTTATGGCTGTAGGTAGAACTAGTTTCAATAGAGATGAATAAATGTTTTCGTTTTTATTTTTTTTTTCAAAGTTTGCAAACTTGACCAACAATGGTAACATTCTCTAGCATTATTTGGTTTGCATACGATGATTAAAAAAATTTTTTGGCAAGAAAACGCAAGTAGATTTATATATGATATCTATCATAGAACCAATTCAACATACAAAAAAAAATCTGCGGAACTTTGGCAAAACCGCTTAAGTGCAGTTATATTTTTTCTTTCTTAAGTCTTCAGGAGAGTAAAAGTGATATCGAGCAGACTGAGACATTTTGCCTATGTGATTAAGGACAAATTAAGATTAAACATTTGAAATTATGTCAGAAGTTTGTTAAAATTTTACTAATTTAGTTTTTCTTACATATTTTGAATATTTACTGTTGACTATTCGCAATTTAACGATTATGAAGGTGTTAGATCTTTGTAATGGACCGTTGCAGAAACTCGACTTAAGTGATAATGTCAAAATATTTCGAACCAGATATTAGGCTGCAACAAATAGGTAAGTAACAACTTAACTAAACTGCTACGAAACCGCAAGGAAATATTAACGTTTTATGCTAACGCAGTGGGTTTTTTCTCTCTAACCCTTTTGGTGAGGTAGATTGAACCAAATAGTATAAAAAAATTATACAAATTTAAAACTGAGCAGATAAATGGTATTTACAACGATATTGATATAACGCGTCTACAGTCATTCACACATACTTGTAAGGGCGTAAAAAAAAAATTCTCAAATGTCTTTCTTTTTCGATCCTTCGTACTACAAAAGTGCTAACTATGTCTCAATTTCGAATGATAAAGGACTAGTAAAAAAAAATATTAGGATTATATGGATTGACCTTATTGCTTTAGGTGCTGAGCGTGTATAATTCCGATAAGTTGACCTTTTAAGTTTTCTATTTCATATTGGCAATTTCCAACAGCCTTTCTTACTCGACATTTCAGCCAAGGCTTACACAATTTAGCATTGATTCCCTTTGCAAAATTACTCTGTACAAAATTTTTTCTAAAGACTTCTTGTCCAGGTTTAAAGGTGATATCTCTGCTTCTCTTATTATAAGATTTTATGTTCCTCGCGTACGCGTCTTGTAATTTATTTTTCATTTCTTTGTGAATAAGTTGCATTTGCGATGATTTAGGCAGTACAAAATTTTCCCCATCTTCAATCGATCCTAATTTCCGTAGTATGTCGTAGGCCTGCGCGTGCGTTATCATATTATAACCTGTCAAAGCAAAATAAGGACTCACACCTGTTGAAGAGTGAATTGAAGACCGGATTGAACATTCGATTTTGGATAAATTCTGATCCCAGTTGGACTGATCTTGCTGTAAATAGGTACGTATCGAACTTAATACGGTCTGGTTAACCCTTTCGCTAGCGTTAGATTGCGGTGCATGGATGGCAGTTTTCATGTGCTTAACACCAAACATCTGGAGAAAATTTTGAAAATCATTAGAAATAAATTGTTTGCCATTGTCTGAGTGCAACAACTCAGGCACACCAAACTTGTAAAATATTTCATCTCTCAAAAATTTTATGACCAGCTTAGTGGTCGCTTTAGGCATAGCTCTCAATAAGACGAATTTTGTAAGATGGTCTAGTACCACGAATATGTACACATTTCCCGACTTTGTCCGAGGATAGGGACCAAGAAAGTCTACATAAACTTTCTGAAATGGTCTGTCTGTATGTACTTTATTACCCATTAACGGCCGAAGAATCTGTTTTGAATGCTTTACTTCTTTGCACACATCACATTGACTGACGAAATACTTAACTTCTTTTACCATACCTGGCCAATAGAAAAATTCCCTAATATTGTGCAAGGTTTTTGATAGGCCTCCATGAGAGGTATTATCAAGATGTGACTTTCTTATTACGTCGTTAATTAATCCAGCAGGGAGCCAAATTTTCCAACAGTCTTTTTCATTATCGTCGCGATTGAATTTGACTTTCTTATAGACGATACCTTCTTCCACTTTTAAATCGGGTAACCGGCCCATGTTTTGTTCTACTGTGTCTACAATTGAGAGATATTGTTCGCTTTTAAACTCTTCAGAATCGAAATCTAAAATTTTTGATGTTTCTATGGTAATCTCTTCCATATTCATCCTAGACAGCATGTCTGGCACTACATTTTTGGTTCCTTTCCGATGTTCTATGCTGAATGTAAAAGCTTGCAGCTTAAGACTCCAGCGCGCTAAACGTCCATGTAAGTCTTTTTGCTCCATTAACCATTTGAGGCTAGAATGGTCGGTTATGACGGTAAAATCCATCAACTCGATATATTGCCTGAATTTCCCTATGGCCAATACTACGGCGATACATTCCTTCTCGGTCGTTGAATAATTTTTCTGAGCGCTGTTGAGCTTTTTCGAAAAATATTCTATCGGATGCTCATCGTCGTTTTGATCTCTCTGAAATAAGACCGCTCCCACACCAACGTTAGAAGCGTCGCACTGCACAAAAAACGGTTTTTTTGAAATCGGGACTGACAAGAAGAGGACTTGACACAAGACATTGTTTGAGTTTATCGAATGATGTTAGAGCTTCAGGTGTAAAAATGAATTTAGAAGATTTCTTCAGAGTATCTGTGAGAGGTGCCGTTAATGTTGAGAAGTTGTCGATAAAACGACGGTACCACCCTACTGTTCCTAAGAATCTTCTTACGTCTCTGGGCGTTTTGGGGGGATGGATGTCTAGAATCGCGCTAACCTTGCTGTCATCTGGTTTAATTTTACCTCCACCGACTATTTAGCCAAGATACTTTAATTCCATATAGCAAAATTTTGACTTTTGCATGTTGATAGTCAGACCTGCGGCTGTTAGCTTTTTACCTACTATTTCTAGCATTTTCATGTGATCTTCAAAATTCGCGGACACTACCAGGAGGTCGTCTAAGTATACAAAAATCCTGTCTTTCAGCTCTGAGGGTACTATTTTGTCCATAAGTCGACAAAGACGTTGCGCGGCATTACAAAGGCCGAAGGGCATGACCTTGAACTGATATTGGGGACGGCCGGGAACAGTGAAAGCTGTTTTGGCCCTGCTCGATTCTTCCAATGGCACTTGCCAAAACGCGTCTTTTAAATCGATGGCCGATATGAAATACGTATCACCAAGGCGAGCTAGAAGACCATCGATGTTAGGGAGAGGATATGCATCCTTCAGAGTGACTTTATTCAACTCCCTAGCATCGAGGCATAAACGGTTTTTATTTGGCTTAATCACCAGTGTTACTGGGTTATTCCATTCAGACGTTGTTGCAATTTCGATGACATCGAGCTGTAACATCCGGTCAAGTTCGTTGTACATCAGTTTTTGGACCGCTGGACTTACGGGATAGTGCCTCCTTTTCTTTGCTGGCGCATTACCGGTGTCTATATAGTGAGTTTCGAGGTTCGTTTTCCCAAGCCCATACTTGCTAAAGCACTTGAAATTCGTTTTAACATTTTCTAAAATTTGCTGCTGTCTCGGTGAAAGTTGATGAACTTTTGGATTGGCTGTTGCGTCATCTGTTTCAGAAGGATCTAAGCTCTCAATGCACATTTTTATGCCTATCTTCTGCCAGAAATCGTACCCTAATATAAGATCTTGTTTCAAGTTTGGTACTAGATACAAAATCGTTTCTACGTTCTTAGTACCGAACTTTATGTTCACCTTGATCTTTCCAATTATATTATGATTTTTGCCATCGGCCGTTTTTATCACTGACTTGAAATCAAATATTTCAGCTCCAATTTTGTGAACTTTATTGATACACTCGTTGCCGAGACAACTTATCGAGGCTCCGCTGTCCATGAGGCCTCTAAGTTTCAAGTCATTGATTTCAACGTCCATAATAGGTCGTATGTCGTTCTCGCAGGTTAAAAATGCTGACGCAATTTCCTTTCTTTCCTTTTTCCTAATATCATACCTCTCTCTTGTTTTCCTAATTCTATCTGCTATCTCTTTTGCTGTACTATTGAAAATCTCTTTTCTACACCTATTATAATTTTCCAATCGCTCGTCGTAGGATAATTTAATTTTTTCATTTGAGTATACATTGATCTTTCCTAAATTAATTTCTTGTGCGTGGGGTTTGGTAAGGATAGTTTGTGGTTGAGGGGTACTTTGCCTATGACAGTCTACACCTATTTCATTGTCCGAGGGACCAATAAAGTATTTTAAGAAGTTGTCGTTTTCTGGGCTACATTCGGATCTGAACATGTGGGCCCAGTTCTTGCCATGTTCATCTTGCCGTTTCCCAAACATCGCGGACACTTTGGGGTAATGACATTATCGAACCCACACCGATAGCAGAATAAATTACGCTGATATAGGTTGCAGTCGACAAAAGAGTGTCCAGGTTGTTTACAGTTCCAACAGATGAATTGATTTGTAGGGGGCTTTTCGTGTTTAATGGCCTCAACTGATATTAGCTCTTCTTGAGTTTGGTCTTCGTAAAATTCTATTTCATTGATGCGTTTATATTGCGGGACCTGTCTATATTGTGTTCTTTTACTCAGATTCCTTTCGGCTCGGCGACACTCTTCCAACAGATGATCAATCGAACTGATTTTCATCGGTAATACTAGTTGCGATAAACCGTCTTTTAAATTGTCTTTGATGATTTGGACAAGTTCGTTTTCTGGATAATAGTTTCTCAATTGGTTTTTCAGTCTAACAATTTCTGCGATATAGGAATCCGCCGATTCCGTTGGTTGTTGTCTTCGTTCCATTATTCGTCTATGGACTTCGAAATCGCTTTGAAATCATCGAAACTTTTTAATAATATGGTCTTTTAAAATGCCCCATTCGCAAACTGGATTCTGCTTCCGAAAGTTCCAAAACCACTCGTAAGCATCTCCCGTCAGTAGATGGTGAAAGCCTTTCATGACTACACTCCATGGACAGAAATAATCTTCTCTCAGAGCCTCTACTCTAAACATAAAATCTTCGATTGTAAGTCCCTTACAGGTTCCATCATATTTAATGCCCCACTTTTCCAATTGTAGTGGTGTACTAGGTCTACATCCGAATGCCATGTTTTGAGTGAGATACTGATTTTGAGGATTATAAGGATGTTGCTGACTATAAGGGTCTTGCTGATTATAGTTATATGGCTGATTATATGGATATTGCTGATGTTGTTGTTGAAAATTTCGGTCAGGATTGTTAAAGTACTGGTGTTGGCCATGTCGCTGTTGCTGATAGTCGTTAAGATTAGCTGGTTGTTGGTTATACTGATTTTCGTATTGTTGCTGAACATTTCGTTCGGCTAAATAAGGGTTATCGTTAAGATTATAGCTGTTGTGATTAATGGACGAGTTTCTTTCTGATCTTAGAGATTCTCTTACTACCCTAGGTATAAGTTCCCCTATATTTTGCTGTATATTCCTCATTACACCTGCCTGTGCAGCTTCTACCGATGCTCTAACATATTCCCTTAAGGATTGGCTATCAATACTTCTCTCCCTATCCTGGTTAACTTCTTCGTTCAAACGCGGTAAACTATTCCTGTTACTTCTTGACCTGTTCTGATCCTGGTTCTGTTCACTCATATTTCTTTGAGTTATACTGCTATATGTTGGCGTACGAATTACAAAGTCAGATCCTGGTGACGACGTAGTACGACGTCCCAGATTAGGTGGAAATCTGATATCTAACAATGGTGTTACCTGATTTGGGTTACTAGGCCCTGGGGTGTGTGACGAAACGTTCGCAGCAGGAACCGCTTCAGGATGACTACTAGCACCAGCTCTACTTTCTGACCTTAGTATTCTTGGCATTGCTACAATAATTTGACTAAAGCCGTTGTAAAATTGACTATCCGTTCTTGAAAAAAAAACTAATTCCAATTTATTTATTATCTTATGATAAATATCTTGGGAACTAATAGGCAGATTTTGTAACGAAAACTATATGAAGGATAACGCCAATGCGTTTCAAAAGAATTTGTTTTCCATACAACCTTCAAAGCAAATGAAAACGATTGTATTTACAGTATCTGGCTTTACTATAGAAGACGTATTTGTATATGTGTGGATTTGTTCGTGGTAGATTTGAAAATAAGTTTACAAGATGCCGGAATGCCGGAATATCTCCTTACGTAGCCGTGTATGAGAAAAAAAAGAAACTGAAACTTGCTTCAACTTTAATCCACCGAGTCAGATAAGTACTTGTTTCGCTATTAACATTTTTTGTAATTAAGTCCAATAAATTTGAAAAAAAAATTAATTTGGTATTTATATCCGCACTAACCATGCACTAACCATATACAAATATAGATTCATTCACCATTTAATTGTTCAGTTTATTAATAGACAATTTTTTGTAAAATAGTTGTTAGGATATATTAGTATTGTAATCAAACCCTGATTCCTTTTTGTTGCTTCAACAAAAAAAATCTAAAAATTTTTTTTCTAACTAAATTCAAATAAGTATTCGGTTGATTTATGTAGTTTGCTTGTAGTTGGTAATTCAAAAAAAATTTCCCCAGAATCTTTTATCTCCACAATCACATTACTCCTGTATTTTATATCACGTATCACCTGGTCTAAGCAGATATTTAGAACAGTGAATGATAATATAAAACAAGATTATGCAGAAAAAAAACTTTAAATACTAATTGTTTTTAATGAAAACAATATATTTATGTATTCAATTACGTTAATTTAAACTTTTCGCAACTAAGTTTAAATATTTACGGACCGGAAACGGATATGGACGAAAACGTTGTTATGAATCACGCGGAATCAATCCTCTCACAATACAAATTTGTGCAAATGGTTGTTTGACTAAAGTGTACTACAAACCATGACTCCCAATTTGCTTATGATTGGCTTGATTCTAAATGAAACAGCAGAAATTGATTTAGGCCCTGATGTCGTCGCAACTCAGGCATGGGTCTGGCTGACCCTTCCAGGACATACAACATCACAAGCCATCCTCAACCTCTGTAATGGAGACATTTTTAATTCATGCTCCTATGTTGGGCGCCAAAATTGTGACAAACCTTTTTTATTTACTTGAGCAGCAGAGGTTGCACGTAGGTGTTAAGGCTGTAGCTCGCCGGAATGGGGGGTTCTTTCCTCTGCAGGTTTGCACAATTAGATTTACGTGCCATTATTCGGTGACAGGAAAAATTGTAGCTCAACGGACAATTGAACAGACACATGAGGGAAGCTTTATGTGTCCTTAAAGTAGCCGACGGACTCTGGACGGTGACCGTGGAGACGGATTTAGGGCTAGGGAATGATGTTGTTTCCCTAGATAGGCTGCCCACCCCTTACGACATCGTTATGTCGTCCGTGACATTACAGTTGCCTGAAAATAATATATGGTAATGTCCCTAAAAGAACGTTGAATAACCAACCTTTAAGCTCAGCTACTAATCAACCTTTTTGAATTAATTAACAACACATTTTATATATTCTTGGTTTTTATAAATTGAACATTTTTATGTTTATCGTTTATAATTTTTGGGATAATATGTCTTCAATAAAATAACATTACATTTCTAAATACATACAATTATTCGAAGAATAAAGATTACTTTAATGTTTACACATAAGTGTATTCATATACACAGAAAAAAACTAAATTACGGTTTCAATTACGAAAACTGCGAGTTCAACTAGTCGTGTTGTTGAAGTTCAATCAACGGCTAAAATTGTATATTCAATTACGGAAATTTACCTCTTTCAGTTACTTAAATTTTGTACGCACGTTTAAGAAATTTTGTTTATTTTATATTTTTTTAGGAACAATTTTTTTTTCTGTGTATACTGTGTAGAATAGCTTACAATATTTGTTCTTTCATATAATAAATATTTTGCACATTTGGGATATATATTGTTTCGAAGTTTATTGGGTTAATACTAGAGAAATAGTTACATAGCTACACTGATAATCAGACAAGAGTTAGTACATGCACAATGACGAGCAAGACAGTGACAGTTAGTTTGTTAGTTTTAGGGCGGGGGGGTTAAGTATGAATTTAGATCTTTTTGTATTTTTTTTTTTAGATTTAAGTTTTCTTGGATTTTATCATAAATATAAATACACCGATACGTTAGAAACCGATACGTTAGAAATTAATGTTAGAGTTAAGTAGATTTAAATTCTTTATAGGTTGGATACTTTCCTTCCTGCTGAATTTTAAATTTGCTTAACTATATATATTACAAATAATATTCTTTTATTTGTTTCAAATTTATTTATATAATTATATAGTTTGTAAATAATTTGCTGTTGGAATGTACGCTGCGGTAGTACTTATCTTGATCTTGGATCTCGACGGATGGTGGTATCTGTACGCGGATCTTTGCACGATGGTGATGTTTGTACGATGGTGATGTTTGTACGATGGTGATGTTTCCTATGGGCCACACGCAATTCCCCTGCACAGATTCAGTTGGAAAACTAAACACTGTTTGCAAAACCTCCAAACGAAAAGAAAGTCCAAACACAATTGATGTTTCTGCCGTTGTTGATACGTTTTCAACGATTTTTTGTTAAACAAAACCGTCCACATAAACTTCTTGGTCTATGTCGAATAGTTTTTTTGACCACTGTATGTTTAATACCTTTATGCACTTTGCAGATATGTAATTTATAGAATTTATTAATTTTTTCTATTTTACGCTCTTTTTTCTTCAAGTGTAGGGCTTCTTTTTGTTTTAAATTACTTTTTTTTTGTTCAATTATCTTTTCGTTTAGTTTAATCAAAATCGTTTCCTTTTTTTTACACACACATCCAAGATGATTTTTTTTCACAGTATTTTTATCAGATTTAAATCTAATAGCAATTGTACTATAGCAAATACTTTATGACACTCATATCCAATCTTCACATGTGAATAGTTTTCTAAGTTTTTTCTTTTTTTCTTTTAGTTTTCTGTAGTTTTATTTAAATTTAATTCAGATGTGTACTCGCTAAAAATTGTACAATGTTTCGCTTGCTGGTGTGTAACATCAATTAATTGCTGACCTTCTCGACTCTTCGATCGTTTTTTTCATTATCAATGTCATTTGGGTCACCTTGTCATGTTAAACCCATGACATAAGGTCGTCCCTTTTCAATTCGAACT
>OY101450.1:67078305-67218305 GCA_956483635.1 Panzeria rudis | reverse complement strand
TGTTTCATTATTTATTAAAAACTTTGTTTGTTGAAAATTAGTTTTGTTACTCCCTTTTTTATTCCTTTTATTTTAATTCCTTTTATTTTAATTCATTTTATTTTAATTCCTTTTAACTCCTTTCCATAAGCACTTCGAAGAGTTCAAATTTTGTGCGACATCCTTTTTTAGCATTTGGGTTTTTTCTGTTTATGTTTCAAGTAATATGTCGTACTAAGCATTTTTTTAAATTTCGTTTGCTATATTGCTTCGATTTAACTCGCCATAAAGCAGGCAAACCACGATAAACTTCAATAAATTCAATTTTGTTCATCCGTTTTTTAAATAGTGCGTCTCCATAGAAATGATGCGGTCGCTGCGAAAACTAAACAAAAATGACATTTGAAGTAATTACACAGCCACTCATCAAACAAGCTTCAAATTTCGTCAGCATCGGTAGTGAAAATCAAAAGTGTTTTGTTTCTCGTCAAACTCACATCAAACTATACGTGTGAGGATTTTTGCACTAATACAGTCACAAAAATCTCTGTTTGATCGAACAGTTTGATAAATGGCCATGCCGCTTTACGACCAATACAAAATGGCTGTCTGGTCTTTACCAGAGAATTGCAAAATGGCCGCCTGTCCTAGATATAAAAATTCTGCCTAGTTTTGGCACTGCCCTATGTCATAACCTTACCTTCCTGTGCAGCGGGACACAATAGTACGGAAATAATCCAAAGGGAATATTACACCGTCCTTGCTGTAATTATATCCTGTCTTCCAGGGTGAATATATAATTTTAATATTACACACACGCGAACTTTACTTTATTTGACGATGTTGACGCCGGCTCTGACAAAACTAAACTGCAATAATTGAATATATGGATGCACGCAAGGCGAATTCATACTAGGTGGCCGCAAGAGCACAGCTATTTACGTAAAGGCTTATGTTCTGAGCTATAGAACACGTATTAAGCAAAGCGAATTAATATCAAGTGGCCTTATCATTAAAACTACACACATACAAAGTAGGTGCGGGACTATTTTTATTTGAACTTTGACAGTTCGGGTTAAAATATGTCTCTTTTTTATATAGAATTTGACTGATGGGGTGTAATCAGCTGATGATCATCTGTGATGATAAGGTTACCTGGTACTGAATTCGCCTTGGTATTGTGGTATTGGACATAAATTTAAAAAATTCACTGTGAATGGATCGATGTTTTTTGTTTTTATTTTAATTTATTTAATTTTGTTTAAAACTATTTTATATTAATTTGCTTTATTTTATTTTAAAAACTTTGTATTTTTACCATAGGTACATGTTTCGTTTGTTTAATTCACGCCAACAACAAATGCCGATCAAATTTGACAGCTTATGTTCAACATTATTTCTTGAACATAAGTTTGAACTTTTATGTCGCAATTTATTTGCAAATAAATGTTTCTGCGGTCCACACGTGAACATATGATGTTGGAAATAGAATTTGACAGATGAGAACATAATTATTTTGTTTCTGCGGTCCACACGTGAACATATGATGTTGGAAATAGAATTTGACAGATGAGAACATAATTATTTCCAAGTTTATTGCTCGTGGAGACACCCAGTAAATGTTTACACATTTGGCCTGTCAGCAGTGTTAATGTATTAGCTTTTTTGACAGCCCAAAGTACCACCGCGTTGCCAAGGCGAATTGATACCCGGTGGCCCTATTAGTAAAAATGAGCATCAGCTGACTTTACCAAAGTGTCAAACTCTGTGTAAAAAAAACTAAACAACAACTTTTTATATATGCATTTAACATGACAGATTGGTAAAGTCCAGTTGTTGTTGCACTAATAAGGCCACTTGGTATTAATACGCTTTGCGCGCTGCCAATCAAAACTAAAACCACCTCAGAGTTGCAAGTACACAGAGTTGTACTTCGCAGCCAGACTAAATTTATTGCGGCGAAAAATGTTAACGTGGAGAAATATGGCACTGACATATATTGTCACACAACAAGTAATATAAGATTATGGTGTAGTTGTAAAATATCAATAAAGAGACCAACAACTTATCAAATCCGGAAATGTTTTTCACACTATTTTATATTTTTATAAATTAGGTTCAGGTTTTATGCCTTTACACATGACCACAAAGTAAAATGTGATTTTTCTATGAAAATATAATTAATTAGAATTTTTCCAGCTAATATATCACAAATAACTTACATTAACTTTGGGATTTTGACATGGCCTTTAGAAATCACAAGTACTTTCGTAAACTGGTTGTGCGGACGAAATTTGAAAGTTTAACTTCAAGTCTTTTGGAAAACTTTTAAATTAATTAAAATTTTATTTTATTTCAACATTTTAAGTAAAAAAATCAACAAATTTGATTGAAAAACATGGATGAGAATTTAGGTTTTTTTTACAACACAGTTTACCTGATAATGATACAGCTCTTCTGATGGTAAAACGGAAATATGAGAAAGCTTCCGTTTTTTGGCGACTCAAATGTTTGAAATTCGAAAATCAATCTAGAAGGTATTAATTAGAGTACAAGCATAATGCCGCAAAACAAGGTTACCTATACGCTTAAGAATATGATTGAATAATTGGTTTCATACGACTACCAATAGAAATAAATATTTGGTAGGCCTCTCTAACGTACTCGAAAGATTAAATTGAAGGACAAATTAAAAAACATTAAAAGCTTGAGCTCTGTATTTGATAGATTGTAAAACCGATACCAACGGAACTCTAATCTTCGCCAAATAGAGGATTTGATAAAATTAACAATTTATTTTAATGATACGCATAAGAACCGTTAAACGTTACTCTACAAGTCCATAAGCTCTTAGGGATTGTTCATTACAACTTTTAGCGAGTTTCAATAAATTTTAGACTTTGTTTTCAATATTGCGATTTTTGCGAATTTGCGACATTTTCGCGATAGGTGTGAATTATTCCTAGCTTGGATTATGAACTTAGAAAAATGTTTGTTTTTTCTTATAATAAATTTTGTATACTATTTTCAATTTTGCTGATGTTACGTTAAAATGTAAGGAAATATAATTTTTAACATGTTCGTACACTCCTGTTTAGTTGACTATAACCGTTTGAGCTGCTTTACGCATAGCAATATCGGTCAACTGCTTCGACCCGTTACAGTTACATCCCGTTCCAGTCGGCTAACTCTACCTTAAGTATCGTTGCATCGGGTACTTTTTAAGATAATAGTATTTTTACATGAAAACTCAGATAATACAATTTTAAAATTGCATTTCACTCGCAATGGGCTAAGACATTTTAAAAATGTATGTACCAATAGAAAGGCATTTTAGAGCACTTTGAAATGATACCAATATCGTTATATGTGTTCTATATTCTAGGGGTTATAACCAATTAAAAATAAAAGTTTTGAGCCCCGTAACTCCGGAACCAAGAGAGAGCGGCGAAAAAATGTTGTATTTAGTCGTAGGTGATCAAAACGTAAAATGCCCAAAAGCATTTCGATGTTACCAGACCTTCGACCATGCTGGTATGCTGGCGGTCTTTTTTCCCCGGCTGGAGCTCGCCGTCTTGGGTGGAGTTCTTGCCGATCTATCTGGTTAATGCGACTACCAAACAAAAAAATAATTCATACCGGCCTTTTGAGAATAAAAGGTGAAAATAAAATAATAAAAGAAAAATTTGGTTAAGAGCCCGAAAGTGACCAAGAGAACTAAAAATTGGATCTTGATGTTGATCTTGAAAATTTGCACCTTATACTTACTGTGTTGGTTCATCTGCCCATATTCCGTTAGCAGATGTAATGCTAACTTAGGCGGCCCTCCCTCTTGAAATCCATTCGGATTTCACCATGGTACCCTAGCTGCCTCGAATTTGCAGGGTACCCCTAAAAACGTTTACTTATCCTTTCCCTACCATCCCATTGTCCTATCCGGATTACTTTACTCACTCATAGTTTAAAATAACAAGAACGCACTATTTATAAAACATTATAATTATTCTTAGTTTTTATTAATATATAAAAATCATAAAATTAAAGACAAAGAAATTCTACATTGACGTTTTTTGTGACTAATTATACTATTGATTTAAGCAAAAATTTTATGATATGATTAAAAAAAAGAAAATGTATAAATAAAGACAAGCAAAATCGATTGAATATTGTTTTGTGCGTTAATGATTCTAAATGGATATAATTCCAATAACGGCTATCTGTTTGGTTGCACAAAAATTTCTTTTACAGGCTAATCTGCTTCTGGACCCTTGGACGTTGGATAACGAATCTTCGGCGGTTTACGGCTAAGCCGTCCGTCCGTTAACGTGTCTGGTTCGGATTTGCACCGGTAAGTACGTAAATCAAAAACTGTACATATATATAGATTACACTTGCCTAATTAAATTAAGTTTTCTATTTCCCGGAAAACTTTTGGGCAAACTACCCCCACACGTGACGTATTCCTGGCTTGAGCTCAACCCTACTATCGCGCACTCTGACTCACTTTACCAGAGGACTGTATCTACCGGTAAGTTTTTCCCCATAGAAAAATACTTAAGGCTAAGCTAAATATATATATTAATAAAATTTGGATTTCGTCCGTAGGTTGTTCGTTGTGACTCCGAGGTCAGATTGTGGGAAATACCTGGCACCGCCGGGACTGACGGTGCGCCCAATTTACGCTGGAGTCCCACTTTGGACACGACCGAGGTGGTGGAGCTTTTTGGCGACTAGTTTTAGTTTGTAGTATAGTTTATTGGTTTAAATGGTTTTCTTTTGTAATTTTTGATGATTTAATGTTTTTTTTCTAATTTTTAAATGTTGATTGTTTTTCTTATAAAAAATTTTAGTTTGATCTTGTTTGCACTTTTTTTTATAGTTTTATGCTTCAGTTTTTCTTATTTTACATGTTGAATGGCATTCTCAGTAAAATTTACTTTTAATAGTTTCATCTCAAGTTAATTTTTGAAGTTCATTTGTTTTGAATTGATAATTTTGTCACCATTTTCATAGCTTTAAGCTTTTTTTTTTAATAAAATAGTCTTTAGGTCACTACTTTTGATTTTATTTTTACTTTTATAATGTTAATAAAACCATCTTCCACCATTTATAAAACACCATTTCTTTTGTTTTACGACCACACTCCTGTTTAACTTTCCGCTCCAGTTGTCGTGCCTTCAAAATCTCCATCCAAAAAGAAAAAGGACTGACATGTTTAATTTCTTCTACCTCTAAACCTCGGTCACGCCATCCTAAAAACTTGTGCCTTTCCAATCAATTTTTTTTTATTCATGTTTGTTTTTGCCTACCAAAATCGTACCATTTTCTACCTTGTTTTGTTTTTGTTCTTCCCATATGTTTTTACTACATTTTAACATTCCTACAGATGTCGTCAGCTGTCTATACTGCCTTACCATCGTACACAACTACAGGGTGCACGCTACAAAAATTACACAATCATTTTTATTTTTGAAAGGGCTATTACCTAATGTGTTTTTTATTTTCAACAATTTGCATATTCGTGACCAGTTTCAAAAACATTTTAAGAGCTATTTTATTTCTCATTATGTTGGCAGCACTAATCAGTTTATTGTCGCCAATCAAAATAGGAATTAAACACGTGCACCGCTATACCACAAAGAATTGCCAAAACAGATATAACAGATACATACCTGTTACTATAACCGCCAGTTTTTGACTTGAGTAATTATATATTTATTTTGCTAATTTTCATATAAATTTAAATTGTAATTAAATACAAATTCCGTTTTTCAGTCGTATTTAGTTATTTGTATTTAATTGTGGCAAAAATATGGTAGCACCATAAAATATTATAAATTTCCCATAAATGTCCCAAATAAACAGCTGTTAAACAAAGCAAAGAAAAATTCCAAAAAATATATTTTTCTACAATTAGGAAATAATAATAATGAAGGGTTGCTGCAATGTTTTAAAAGAATCAAAACAGCTTACAAAATGATAGAAAGCGAAATATAGACAAAGAAACCCCAAATTTCACGCCAACAAAAATTGATTTGTCAGCGGCCACAAATTTTTTGTTTGTACAAGAAAAACAAGGAGTCAAAATCATATGGTAATTTATAAAACTTAAATCGAATTTAAATGTTCAAGATTGGTGAATTAATTTTGATTTAAGTGTTTAATGCAAAACAGAATTTTGTATTTAAAGCGAATTTAAACATAAATGACTGTGCAAATTCAAGTTAAAAATTGGCCGTAAGTATAAATGATGGAATAAGTGTAACTGATATTGTATGATTTTATTCCACGCACACATTCTACGCGTACTAAACAATAAGAGTAACATAGTATTTTGCAATGGATAAAAAATGTACATGATTTTTGTTTTAAAATATCTATTGTGCCACAGATATTTTAAAATAATTGTTAGTGCAACAGATAATGTGTTTGCGTGTGTTTCATACATATAAAAACATTCACATATACTTCATGTACAAATTCATTGCTAGCTTACAATAAAGCTGAAAGTCCATAACAGGCGTTACACACGGTAACGCATTATAAGCGGCTGTCAAAAAAGTAGAATCAGTGTAAATGTATGTGACGACTTACATAGCACAAAGCGTAAAACGCTTGACGCGAACAATAGGTTTACTTTCTACTTTTGTATGCATCGCATGAAAAAATTACAGCTGCTTTTGATACCCAGGAATCACAAATTATATTATATTTTCAATAGTATCGATAAATATGTTTGTATGGTGGATTTTTTTGAAATTTTTTTTACAAAATGTCTTTAATAAAAAAAACCCTATCGCAATAGACTTTACAAATGTTTTCAAGAATAAAATACACTAAAATTAATTTTTTAACACAATTCTTTCATCAACAAAATTTTAATTTTATTTATCGATTAATTTTATGTAATAAGCAGCGTTGTTAACTTTTAGATTTCAAAAGCACTGAAACAAGTCAAAAAGCGCGTAATTTTTGAAAAAAAGCACTGAATTTTGGTTTTTTAGTTTTATTTAAAAAAGTTGATATATATCTGCTTGTTCTGTAAATCGAGCCGATTTAAAACCAATCATTTTAGAAAAATTAAATCCACTAAAAGCAAAAAATGTTCAGACTTCTTTGTATTTTTTCTATTTTTTAGAGCTTAATATATCACATCCGATATTAAATCATTATAACTATATGATCATCATAGTTATTGCTACAGGTTTTTCATAGAAATGAGCGGGTTATCATAAACAACAAACTGTAACTTTTGAATCTGTTTTCATTCCTACTTTAAGACTTTGTACAATAAACACCTGTCAGTTGTAGTTAGCTCTGTAATAACTATAACTACATATGTCAAAAAACCCTACTTTAATGCAAAGATCTTATGTACCAGTTTACAAAACCAACGCGATTTTCTGTTAGATCAAATGGTGTGCTTGACTACAAATGGGGTGTCCGTCTGCTAGTTTTCATAGTGCGAAACCTTTCATGTCCTTTCAAATAAAATATTTTGAAAGTCTGTCAAGAAATGTCGGAGTTATGTGATAATTCATAAATATCGGGCTACCACTTTGTCCGCCCGATTTTCACTTCTATGGGATCGAACTGCAAGCAATTCATTTCAAACAAAAAATAATAATTTTGAGGCGATAATGCCCTACAGATTTTCGTGAAAATAATTTTGAAAATCGGTTTACATATGACAGACTTATGCTTGGTGGAGCAAATTTTTGGAAAAAAATTATGCAACAAAACTGCAGGCAAAGCCTTTAAAAAAATCGGATTACAAATGGCAGAGTTTTGATTGCGGGGAGCGAATTTCCCCACGGATTTTCGAAAAAAGAATTGTGGAACCAAACAGCAAGCAAACCCTTTCAAACAAAAAAAGAACTTTGAAAATCTGTTCACAAATGACAGAGTTATGCCATTACAAACATAAAAAATACACACGAATTCATAACCTCCTTCTTTTTTAATGTCGGTTAAAAAATAAAGAAAATTACAAACACCTTTTCCAGGATACTTGGCATTTTAGAGGACTTTCTAGCGGGAGGCTATGGCATTTTTAATCAATACTTATTAGGAGGAGACTGAATGAAACCTTTTGAATGAGACAAAATTTATTAATATATGATAACGCGCTCTAAAGTTATTCAATCTTGAATATGACGAACATTTCTAGAAAAATGTCCAAGAAACCCAAGCTTAGACGGCTATAAAAAGTGTAGTGTGCACCCTGTAGTTTTGGGTAAGGCAGTAAAGACAGTTGATTACTTTTGCTGGGTTGTTATCAACACAGGAAAGTAAACATATGATATTAAAACAAAAACAATAGATGTAGAAAATCGTGATTTTATACAAAAACAATGATGAAGAGGATTTAACTGATTGGAAAAGGACAGTTTTGTGTGGTGGCGTGATTTAGATTTCCTAATGCTGACTTTAGACGCCATGTATTTTACATCTGACTTGTCAAATTTCCCACTGCAAAAGTGATACATGCCGTGTGAAACATATGAAACATTGTCAGATGACATTTACAGAAGCAGTCAGATGAAAAATTTTCACTTAGAGCATGTTCTATTTTCATCTGACAAGGCATCTGACATCAGCTGTAGTAAATGATCAAAAGTGTGGTTTGTCTGAAAAACATTAAAAAGCAAAGAGCGCTTTATATATTTACGAAAATTGTGCAAAAACTCAGCTGTTGTGAACATTCAGAGGTTATGTCAGATGTAATTGCACATGTTCGTGTGAAAGCAAATATTATAAACCGTCTGTAAATTGACAATTTTGACAAACATGCGAAGTTACATTTGTCTCACACACCTAACTAGCCATATGTAAAAAACATGTCGTCTAAAGTCAGCATAAGAGATGGCAGAGAATATATCGGGGCTTTTTGTAAGAGGAACTTGAAGAGGTATGAAATGGTCGAGGAGGTAAAATAAATAGAGCGAAAGTGAACATAATAAAAAGGTTTTATCGTTTGTGTTTAATAAAAGGTGTCTAATTTTTATTGAAAAAAAAATATGAAAAAATAAAATTTAAAAATTTTAAATTAAATAAAATAGAATTGTTAAGTCCAGCGAATTAAAGGAGTAAGACTGAAAATAAAACTTAAAAGTAATTGAACATAAAACTTATATATAACGAATTAATGTGCCAAAAGAGTATTTTTGCTGGCCAGATAACATAAAGCAGAAAGTCTTAAGTCTAACTAAATTGCAATACATTTATCAACGACGTAAATACAGTATTTTTTTCATTAAATAAAGTGGCTAATTAACTATTGAAAATTTAACAATTAAAACATTAAAAGCCAATGTCAAGCAACTTAATGTCAAGAAAAGTGATTTTTTTTATAAAGTTAAAGCAAAAATTAATACAAAAATAAAGTAAAACAAACACTACACAAAACCCCAACCTCCTCCGAACCGAAATCGCCATCATACCCAACAAGGGAACACCATCTGCATCATACCTGACCAAGGGAACGCAAGCTCTACAACAACAACCAGGGAACGCCATCACCAGCATCCGGAATAGCCGCCATTTTCTCGGCGGCCCAGGTATTTTGCCTTTAGACCTTGGACATAACCCGACAGACGACCACGTAACTGAAAATAAATTTATTTATATATATATATATATATATATATATATATATATATATATATATATATATATATATATATATATATATATATATATATATATATATATATATATATATATATATATATATATATATATATATATATATATATATATATATATATATATATATATATATATATATATATATATATATATATATATATATATATATATATATATATATATATATATATATATATATATATATATATATATATATATATATATATATATATATATATAGTGAAGAATCGTGGTATATTTACCTCAGTACGTCAACCGGACATAGGACACGTCGCTAAATACGACGACGGCAAATCCTGTGTCGTATTTGGTCTCCGAGGGAATCCATTCCTTGTGTAGGAAGAAAGTTGATAGTTGATAGTTTATAATTTTTTTAATATATTTTCCGTTATTAAGAAATTACAATTAGCCAAATTAAATAATAGGATTAAAAAATGCAGTAAAGAAGTGTATTGGAAGCTGTACAACATGCATTCGCTATCAACAAAATATATCTAAACAACTAATGGGTAGTCTACCAGATTATAGAGTGAATGTTTCACATCCTTTTGTTCATACGGGAGTGGACTATGCTGGACCAATATATTTAAGGTGTTCGAAAGGAAGAGGCCAGAAAAGCTACAAGGGCTATATTGCCGTGTTTGTCTGTATGGCAACAAAAGCAATTTACTTGGAGGTCGTGAGTGATTTGACCACAGAAGCATTCCATGCGGCTTTGAGAAGATTCTTTTCAAGAAGAGGCATGAGTTCTCACTTGTATTCTGATAATGGAACTAATTTTGTGGGTGCTAGTAAAAACTTAGATGCTGATTTCAAAGCCACAGTTAAAAACAATAGTACACTTATACCTATCTTGGCTGAACAAAAAATATATTGGCATTTTATTCCCCTGGCTGCCCCTCACTTTGGAGGAATTTGGGAATCTGGAGTAAAGTCGATGAAGTATCATCTCAAAAGAATAATTGGCGAAACAAAATTGACGTTTGAAGAATTAAGTACTTTGCTGGCACAAATAGAAGCTGTTTTAAACTCCAGGCCTTTGTTTGAAGTGAATGCTGAGGATATTGACGCAGTGGATGTGTTGTCTCCGGGTCACTTTCTCATTGGAAGACCAGTAATAGAACCCGGGGAGCATATTGAAAGCGCAGTTATATCATCATTAAATAAATGGAAACTTATTCAGCGGCTGAAAAAAGATTTTTGGAATCGCTGGAAGGAAGAGTACCTTGTGACGCTCCAACAACGGAATAAGTGGAGGCATTCAGTTAAAAATTTGAAAGAAGGAGCAGCAGTTCTGGTCAAAGATGCAAATACTCATCCAGGAAGATGGCCTCTTGGAAGAATAACGTAAGTGCACGAAGGAAAGAATGGGAAAGTTCGAGTGGTAAGGATAAGGTATCAAAATAATATTCTAAAACGACCAATCCATAAGATAATCCAGCTACCGGACGCAGAAAATTCAAACGAGCACAATCAGGATGGAGCCAGAGGTTCCCACACAAAAATTAAACAACCCAGCGGATATAACTTTCTGAAATCTTGTTTATTATGGTGTATGTTCTTGATGTTAACAGTAGGAGTAGTAAATTCTGCATCACTAAATCATGGTATGGGTGCCGAAATAAAGGAAATACCTCTGAATACAGCGTTACATCTTGATAATATTGGAGAGATGAACGTTGTAAGCTCCAAATGGAACTTAATAATATATTACGATTTAGATCAGTATTATGAGGAGATAAAACGAATTAAAAAACTGAAGGAAAAACTTGAAGACCAATGTCCCAAATTAAGAAATTATAAAGAGGCTTGCGAGATGGTAGTATGGTCAGTCAATAGGAGATTTCGTTTGGTGGATCAAAATAATAGTCTGTTGCTGAAGAAGGAAAGACAAAAAAGATCGCCATTTGAATTTGTTGGCTCGATCTATCATGTGCTTTTCGGAATGATGGACGCCGAGGACCGTAAATTGATGGAAGAGAATATGAGAAATATTTTCCAGAATGAGGAGAAACTACAACAGCTCGCGAAACAGCAGACATCCATTGTGAACTCTACAATAAATGTGCTAAAGAAAACAACTGAAGAAGTAAACGAAAATTTTAGTAAAATGTGCCGGCAGTTGAAACTTTTCTATGAGGAAGTTCAAAATGACACCAATACTGAGCGATTGATTGTTATGTTTCAAGTAATGACGACTCAGCTACATCTAATGATCGATGAGTGCAGTGAAATTCAGTCATCTATCATGAATTTATTGATTGATGGTAACCACGGCCATATCAACCCAGATCTTCTAACTGCTGCACAACTGCAGGAGGATATATCAAACATTAGAAAACTATTGCCGAATGAGCTGATATTTCCCGGAATAAAACCTGGTACAGATCTGAAAGAAGTTTACAGTTCTATGGTGGCTAGGGGTGTTGTGGTGGACAACCGTTTGTTAATACAGGCAGAAATACCCTTGTATAATATACATACTTCAGAAATTTACGAAATCATTAGACTACCAGTTGATGGAAATGGCACTGCAATGATACCTATGGTCGACGGTGATTATATCATATATAATTTTGCAACAAATATATATATTTTTGATGTGGCAGTCTCAGCTTATCGTTTGTACAAAAAAACATCAGGGACAATATAATTGTAAAGAGGAATTTCTTGGAAACCTGCAGTAGAGCGATCATGCGAGGTTTCAGCCTTAAAACAATCCAGGCATGCTGAGTGTTATTTTCAGGAAACTCCAAGAAAGTGTATTTGGAAAAAATTGTCAACGGAGAATCAATGGATTTTCACGGTTTTCGACCAGTTTACTTTAAGCATAGATTGCGGAAACAGTGCACGTGACTGGTTGACATTACCTTCAAAAGGAATACTGAATTTGCCAGCTGGTTGTACAGCAGTGTATGAAGGAATAACTTTGACCTCTTCTCAACATTTTACAACCAAGAAGAAAACTTCAATTCAGACATCATCATGGGGCGTAGAATTTCAGCAAGCAAATAGTAAGCTGGTAAAGCCATTTGATGTAACGGTAATCAACAATTCCAAAGATATACAAAATATACACCAAAATCTACAGAAGATGCAGGCCGACAATACTGAACTGATGAAAATGAAATATCACCATGTTTCCGCACATGTATCATTTATTTTAATTATTATTATAATTACAATCTTAATTTTTATCTATTTAAAGTATAAATGAAACCACAATACAAAGACCATAGTTAAGTTAGATTTTTCACCGCCAATACCTTTAAATGCCCGGCAGAATGTTCAAATGTAATTGAACATAGTTTTATCAGGATAGAATTCATTTCATATTTATTTAGGTTCATAAAGATAAAAATTGTTTTCTTGCTTAAATATTTATAAATTGTCTAGACTAATTACGGCTTAAAGAGGAAATTGGTTTTCATGTTGTTTGTTTAGCTTAAGTATGTTTTAGAGATAAAAATTGTTTTCTTGCCTACATATTTGTATTTCATATTCTCTAGATTAATTAATATGATCTTAGTAAGCAATCCTTATTATCTATCGCACGTATTATTGTCGCTAAAAGAAGACAAGGAGAATAGTTGATAAGAAAGAAGCGCATGCGTACTAAATTAGTTTAAGATGTTCATTATGTTCGTGGTTAGTATTTAAGATCATTTTAAAATAAAAATAAAGTAGTGTCTTACAAACATTCAACCGGTTAAGTAACAAATAGTTTATATTATCAAGGCCGTGAATTCTTCGCTACAATTTGCATCAGTCTCAAGAATTATATAAAATTTTTGTTAGTTTACAATAGCCTAGTTCGGTTTCATTATAACAACACTTACCATTCCTTAAGAATTGTTTTTCGGAGGTATTGCGACCTTATCAATATCATCATCTTAAAATCCCATGGCAATTCTTTTGATGAAATTTTTGTTAAAAAATATTATGGTTTTCAGCGGTCGTTATTAATATTTTTAATTTTTGTTATTTTGTTTTGAGGCAATTCATTTTTATTTTCCTCTTAAATACAAGCGTCAGTAATATCAGTAATTATTGCTGATAGCTTAAATTTTTTTTTGTAATGGCTGCGTGGGTATTTTACGCCTATTATTTTATTTTATTTTATTTGTATTATCATTAAATTTTTTTGTTTGGTTAAACTATTCGGTTGATCTCTACTAAGACATGTAAGTAGTATTAAATCATTTAGTCACCGGGTGAAATTGCAGTTTTTACTCTTGGCAGTAGCAAGGCATGGTCTTGACTCGCTCTGCGGGGACTCAATTGTTGGCTGCATGCATAGATATAGAGACCATCTCAAACATGGAGAATGTAGTTAGTACCACAGCAGGACCGGCAGTTTCACTTTCGGCTCCAGTTACCACCATGCCTAATGGTAGCGCAACCGTAACGGTAAATACAGCGACAATTACTCCCGCCGTACAGCAATTTATGGCATTGGCACAAGGGACCTCCAACTTGTCACAGGAGTTGAAATCTAGTACGCCGCCGGAGTATAGTAGTCTCACCGCAAGAAACGCTCGACAGGGAATCCGCGCAAATGGGGAGTAGGGCAGAACCCGATAAATATGTTTGATAATTTAATATCGCCAGAATTACACGAGGGTAATGGACAGCCTCCACAGGATTATGTACAAGCTCGAACGTACTCATCCCAAGGAAGGCAGCCACAAATTTTTCAATCGCATGGGAATAACTCCCAGCATGCCAGTTACAATTTACCCTTTTCAAATAGACGAGCTGAGCCTTACCATCCACCCTTAGGCAGGGCCGATCTCTCTAAATGGGGGTTAAAATTTGATGGCACTTCAAAATCAATGAGTGCCGAAGATTTTATTTTCCGACTAGATGTTCTGCGGCAAGACCATAATGTAACCGTCGAGGAGGTACGTCGTAATTTCCATTCCCTACTTGAAGGCCAAGCGTTAAATTGGTTCTGGAATCTCAGGAAATTAAACATGCTTCAGACCTGGGACGAGGTAGTAGCAGCCTTCCTAACGCAATATAGGCGCTATGAAAACGAATTTCAAATTCAGAAAAAATAATGGACCGTCGACAAGGCGCCCAAGAACCATTTGAAGATTTTTCAATGCCGTTCTGAGCTTAAGAAAGCAGATCAGATCGCCGTATTTGGAGAGAGATCTCATTGAGATCATGAGGGGAAATCTAAAGCCATTACTTTCTCAGCTATTTTCCGTAAGGATGGACGACCTCAACGATTTATGCCAACAAGCCAAAAAGGCAGAAAGTTTGGTGAACAGCCAGAGGATGCAGTACCACCAGCGACCATATGTTAATCCCAGGGTACACGATTAGTTTATGAAGAGGAGATGCCTTGCGAAGATATGGAAATTGAGGAATTGGCAGCTAGTAGTCGCAACATATGCTGGAATTGCAAGCTGGAAGGACATAACTTCGTTGAATGTTCGTCACCTACACGTAGGATTTTCTGCTATAAGTGCGGGCGTGACAATGTTGTTACTCCGAAGTGCCCGAAATGCCAGGGAAACCACCCATCGAACCAGCCTAGAACTGCGGAGGCTCGTTCCAAGCAAACACAGACCCAGTAACAGCTAGCGTAGAACGCGTCGAACCGGAGAGGCAAGTAAAAATTTTAGTCAATAACGAAAGAAAAATTCTAGCCAATAAAAAGCCCCTGGTTCGACCCCTTAAACCACTTCATCAAAGGGTATAATGAGGCGAAAAGAAGAATTTTTGGCGAGATATCTGAGCGGATAAAAAAGACAAGGTTGAGGTATAAAAAAAAGTCTGAGAAGAGAGATTGGGGCGGCAGCACTGTTTGAGGGTGAGGACTCGCGCTTTTATGCCAAAATCAAAATAAATAATTTAGAAATAGAAGGTTTAGTAGATAGTGGCGCTTCCGTCACGTGCCTAGGGAGAGATTGTATGGAGTTCGTCAGAAAAGCCCAATTGCCAAATTTTAATTATTATTCGCTGATTAGAGCCGCCTCTGGCAGACCGCATAGAATTGTAGGTCGTGTGAAGGCGAATATTGCATTCAATAAAATTGTGTCTGAAATAAAATTTTTTCTGGTCCCTACGCTAAAAAGACCATTATTTCTAGGGGTAGATTTCATGAGAAAGTTTCGTTTATTGGCCAATGTTAGTAGCCTGACAACAAACGGAGTAAATTTATGTGCGGAAACAGAAAACGCAGTTGATCAGGTCAAGACTCACGTTTTGACTGCGGATCAGCAGAGTCGGTTGGAGAAGGTTGTGGCAAAATATCCTTGCTACACAAACAAGGGCATTGGTAGAACTCGCCTGGAGGTCCATATAATTGACACCCGTGATGCAACTCCAGTGAAGGACAAGCATTACCCTGTCTCGCCCGCTGTGCAGAAGTTGATGTACGCAGAGCTTGATACGATGCTTCACCTTGGGGTCATTGAGCAGAGCGAGAGTCCTCGGAGTCATCCGGTTACTCTCGTCCGAAAGGGCGAGAAGAATCGGTTGTGTCTGGACGCTCGCAAGCTAAATGCCCTCAGGGTGAAGGACGCCTATCCTCTGCCGCACATCAAAGGTCTCAGCAGGTTAGGAGAAACACATTATATATCTAGTGTCGATCTATAAGACACCTTCTGGCAGATACCATTAGATGCATCCAGTAGGGAAAAAACTGCATTCACGGTGCCTGGACGACCACTTTAGCATTTTACGGCAATGCCCTTTGGGTTGTGTAATGCTGCCCAAAGGTTATGCCGTTTAATCGATAAGGTGATCCCTGCGGCGCTTCGTGATAGAGTTTTTGTCTATCTGGATGATCTTTTGATTGTATCGCCAGATTTCGAAATTCATCTGGAGTTGTTAGAACAGGCGGGTTTAACCATTAACGTGGCGAAATCAAAGTTTTGGTTTAAAGAGCTGCGTTATTTAGGCTATATAGTGGGAGGGGGAATATTGAAGCCAGACCCTAGTAAGGTGGAGATTATATTAAGATACACTTATCCAAAAACGGCAAAACAGGTAAGAAGCTTCATGGGTGCCACCGGCTGGTACCGGCGCTTCATATCTGATTACGTAACAATTTCCGCGCCCTTACTACCAGCCCGGTGCTCACCCACCCGGACTTTGAAAAACATTTTTACGTCCAGTGACGCTTCCGATATTGGAATCGGAGCAGTTTTATTTCAGAAGGACCATTCCGATGGGGAGCACCCGATTGCGTTCTTTTCGCACAAATTAACATCAGCGCAGAGGAACTATTCGATTACCGAAATGGAGTGTTTGGCCGTAGTTCTTGCCATACAAAGGTTTAGGCCCTATATTGAGCTAATGCCATTTTCGGTCATCACTGATCACAGTAGCCTTAAATGGCTGATGTCTCGCAAGGACTTAACCAGGCGCCTAGCGCGATGGAGTCTGCATCTACAGTCTTTTTCTTTTACAGTAGAACATCGGCCAGGTTCGAAAAACATAGTACCCGACGCACTGTCATGGTATAATATGGAGGAAATCTCGGCTGACATAAATAACTTTATCGATCTAGAATCGGACGCCTTTAAAACCGATAGCTATTTAGATCTAGTTGCCACCGTGATAGAAAATTCTGACCAACTGCCTGATGTTAAAGTAGTGGACAGCATCGTTTATGTTACCCTATGATGGAATCGCTTTAAATGAAGATTTTGCCAGGAAACTCTGGGTACCACTGGAGCTCACAGAAAGTGTTATGAAAACAACCCACCTTAAGCCGCTCATGGCGGAGTAGCAAAGACTTTGCAACGTATTCGCGAATACTTCTACTGGCCAAATCAAAGTACACAAGTAAGAGATTTTATTAAAAACTGTCAGGTATGTAAGGAAACGAAGCCTGCATATATAACACTGCGACCACCAATGGGAAATGAAATCTTGACAAAACGCCCATTTCAGCAGATTTTTTTAGATTTTTTGGGCCGTATCCGCGCTCTAAAATGAGCAATAGCTACTTGTTTATAGTCTTATATCATCTGACAAAGTATGTACTATTAAAAGCCATGAACAAGACTAGTAGCAAAAATTTTGTAAAATTTTTGATTTCAGAAGTTTTTCATAAATTTGGTACTCCAGAGACGATAGTCTCTGATAATGGGAAGCAGTTTATCAGCAAGAAGTTCGCTGATACAATGAATAATTTTGGCATTAAGCACATAAAAACGGCCATACACGCACCCCAGGCCAACGCCTCAGAGAGGAAGAACCAGCCCATTCTAGCAGCGATAAGATCGTATTTGCAGGAAGATCAGTGCGAATGGGACAAATACTTATCAGAGGTAGAGTGCTCTTTAAGGTCATCCGTTAACCGCTTAATAGGCGTTACGCCCCATTTTGTCCTTTTTGGACGAATATGGTTGTTCATGGCAGCATATATAAATTAACCAGGAATTTGCAAATTTTAAGATTCGAGAAAATCTTCACAAGGCGTACGTCCAAAATGAAAAATCTTACAACGTCAGAAGCAGAAAAATCAAGTTTATACCCGGACAAGAGGTGTTCAGACGCAATTTTCAGCAAAGCGACTTTAAACGCTGTTTTAACGCTAAGCTTGCCAGAAAATTTATAAAATGCCGAGTGGTAAACCCTGTTGGGAATCGCCTGTATGAGGTCGAAGACTTAAAGGGAAGATCACTGGGTGTTTTTCACGGTAAAGACCTCAAGCAGTAATTTTAATAATTCTTTTTATATAAACTAGTGGGTTAGTAATTGCAATAAATAATATCGGGTTAAGTATAATGAAATTCTAATCGAGGTAGCCAAGCTCAACATATGTATTCAGTTTAGGAGTTAGAAGCCTCATAATTATTTTTGGAACCGGTAGCTTATTATTCAAAAGATTCACAGTTCTTACACCGCCGATTCAAGCAGACGTTGCCAAGCAGAATAGTTACATTTGTAACCTGTTACTGCTCTATTGATGCAACCCTATGATCACCCTGAGGAACTATGCCATAAAGGGCTAAAGGTTGTTAGACATCTAGAGGAGAACATAAGCTCGGCCGAATTACAGCGATTCAAAGCCGAATTAAAAATTGAATTTTTGTTTAAGCAGCCGGATTCCGCGGTCAGAAAATTTATGATTCTTACTGACATCAGAATACTGAGAGCGAATAGGTGAAAATAACTTGGCCACATCGCATAAATAACCTATCCACACGTATGTAATAAATAACTCAAACACTAAGAGTAGAACAAAAATCAGAAAAATGGGAATGAAGAAAAATAAACCGATGGCAACGCTGGGAAAGTGCACTTTAATATCAGCTTGAGAGAGATTTAATTCTCGTATTCAATTTTCACGAAAGAGTTGTATATATAAAAATTAAAATCACATTCAACAGAGCCACCTGACAAGTCGTGATAAGCAAATACACGTGAGCACTGACGATGGAAGGGTAACGGCTTCCGAAAGTGGCGCTACTCTGTTCTGCTGTGTACGTTGAAAAATTAAGGTGATGTTAATTTTTCCCCTGTTCCTTGGAATATTAATCATGCCCAATTCTTTCTGAATATAACGTTACGAACTTTAGCCTAATAATCAATTTAGATTCACAAAGCAAATACGTTCGAAATAATCATATTAATAAACAATTAGCTACTGGCTTGAGCTTTTCACATGTTTACATGTTCATATATACTTAAGTATAAAATCAAACCAAAAAAGTTTGTCTTGAGTAGAACAAAAATCAGAAAAATGGGAATGAAGAAAAATAAACCGATAAACAAAATTAAAAACAAGACTTGCTTCGCATAAATCCGACCAAAAGGCTACATACAAACCAATAGAGCAAAAAACTGCACTAGCAGCCCACTGTAGGAGAACAGGTCATACACCAGATTTCGACAACACAAGAATTTTACAACAAGAAAACAATTACAAAAAGAGATTTATGTTGGAGATGCTCCATATAATTGATGTCCCGCCAAATAAAAGGCTCAATTATAAAACTGATACCGAAAAATGCGATCAATTGTATAGACATACAGTAGACAAATACAGTAGATCAAAACAAACATGATTAGTTGACAAAAAAACCCAGACGACGGATGACTCACAAAAATAAGAAAAAGAAATACGTGAAATAAAAATCCAAAATAAAAGTAAATACATACATATTTATAAAATTTATTTATTGTCCTGTGATACAAAAATCGTGTTTTATAATTATAATAATTGAGACTATTGTTATTGTATTTTGTCAGGTCCCTGATGATGGTCAACAAAGTTGACCGAAATATTGGACAGCATAAAATAAAATAAATTTAATACATACATGTATGAAAAAACATAATATATATATATATATATATATATATATATATATATATATATATATATATATATATATATATATATATATATATATATATATATATTATGTATATATATATATATATATATTATGTATAATAATATATATATATATATATATATATATATATATATTATATATATATATATATATATATATATATATATATATATATATATATATATATATATATATATATATATATATATATATATATATATATATATATATATATATATATATATATATATATATATATATATATATATATATATATATATATATATATATATATATATATATATATATATATATATATATATATATATATATATATATATATATATATATATATATATATATATATATATATATATATATATATATATATATATATATATATGTTTTATTAACTTCTTATGTATATAATCTTAAGCCGAATGTAAGGTACACTACATATAAACATCACAGATCAACGAATAATATATTTCTCAAAATACAAATTTATAATTTGTTTTAATATATTTTCCCTTGTTAAAAAATTACAATTAGCCAAATTAAATAATAGAATTAAATTTTCCCAATTGTTTCAAATTATTAAACCTCAAAGATTTTGTTATTAATATTCTTTTATTCTATGTTAAGAGATAGTATAAAAATTGAAATTGTCCCTTTGAAAACTAAAAAGAAATTTATACATTAAATATGTTTTGAATTTAAAATATTTTGGACTTTTATTTAAATATAGAAAATGAGTGAGTAAAGTCCCTAGACTTAGTCATGAGACGATGATAAAAGGGTAAGAATGTTTGGTCAAGGGATGGCTCATTTATATCATTCCGGCCATAAGCCATCAAAGGAGAAGTCCTATGGATTTCTAGCGGGAGGGTTACCTGTGTTAGCAGTCCATCAGCTAACAATATTTGTCGTGCAGTCTGAGGCTGTGAAGTGGTCGTCTGTCGGGTTATGGCGTGTGTTTCTTTAAAATTAAATTAGTAGGAAAATTAGTAGATATCTATCCCTCTTTTATTCACTTTCGGGTCTCCCATACAAATACAATTTTGTTTTTCCACCTACAACACCAAAAGGCTGGCATGAAATATTTTTTTTTAGTGTAGTCGTGGCAGTCAGACCTGTTAGCAGGAACCACACCCAAGACGGCGAGCTCTAGCCGGTGCATCCGCCAGCATACCAGCGTGGCTGACGATCTGGCAGCAGTTGTTTGCATGTAATCTTACCAACAACATTTATCCATACATACTAATACACTATTACTACAAAATGGCGCCCAGACGTGGGGACCGAAATGTGAGGTAAGTATTATCTGGTAGGGTAGATTCCATTGCGACTACTGGTGTAAGTCCCAGTTGAGTCTTTTAAAATTCTCAACGCGTTGCGACACCAATAAGTACGCAATTCAAATTTATCCCACCCACATTTAGTTTTCGTTAGAGTTTTTTTATTAGTCAGAAATAGTGTCCTGTATACGTAGCGGTTGGATTAACCGACGGTGTCTGTAAGTCCCGAGGGATCATATTCGTTAAGAATTATTCCCCGCGTTGCGACAGTCTACCGAGGTTAGTCTAGCAGATATGTTAAGGGATTAAGGCATTCTAGACGACGGGTAGCATTTTGAGACAGAATGTCCGGTAAGTAGGCTGTTCAAATGTAATTGAACATAGTCTTACGTCTTTAGTCCTTTACATAAAAACGGTTTTATTATTTTCACAGGATTCGTTGAATTGCAATAAAATAAAACACGGATATTTATTTTACAAATAAATTCTCAGTAACACTTTATTTATTACTTTAAAAACACGTACAACTAAACGCGATGTACACACTAACTATTCTTGGCGATGTTTACTCGTCTAAGTTTAGTTACACACTTCTTCATGTCGTCTGGCAGCCTCCCCTTATATAGTAAATTATAAAACCTTCTGGTAACTTCGCTAACTTTCTGGAATGTAGTTGTCTCTTTTTATCTTTAAGTATACGGCATGATCATTTGGTCTTGCTATAGTGTAGTGTATGTGCGTGTGTAGATGCATGAGATTTTTCTTCTGTTTGTTTATCCTCGCACACACACATACTCTAATGTTCGCAACTTAAGCAAATTATGCTGTCATCAAGTCTACATCTCTTGCAGTTTAAGTTTAATGTCACTGTTTGTAATTGCGATTAAGCAGTCTCGAATAATCTTGAAAGTTCTAGCTACCGTTTCCTGAAGATTCCGGAAACTTCCATTTTCCGTTATTTTGAATTCTATTGGCAGTTGTCGAGTGATGCCAAGTTTAATTGTGGTACTTGGTTGCCAGGTTTTGATTTTATTACAGTGATTTAGGGGTATAAAGCAGATAATGATCGGGTTGTCAGTTTGTGTCGTTACATTTGAATCTGCATTTTCATTTCGTAACACTGCCGCCCACTTAAGCCTGTTCGTCCCGAATAGGCACACAATCACCTTTTCCATAGTGCGCCAGTCGTTCCAGGTGTACGATTTTCATTTTGGACCTTGGGCTGTTGTACTTCTGTATCCTATAGACGACATCGTTCAACCTTTTAATAACCTTATACGGTCCATCCCAATGAGTCTGCAATTTTGGAGACAATCCCTTCTTTCGTTGTGGGTTGTAAAGTAGAACCAATTGACCCTCATTGAATCCCTCAGAATTTGCAGCTCGGTCATATCTAGCCTTCATCTTGTCACTGGCCATTCTAATTCGGTTGCGTACAAATTCATGTAGCTCATTTAAATTTTCTTGCTCTTGGGAAGAGCTGGTGCCTTCTTCACTTGTTGGTGTAGGCTTAACGCCAAATTCCAAATCACCAGGCAATTTTAATTCCGTCCCGAAGACAATTTTATCAGGTGTTCGTGATGTCGAGTCATGTACAGCTGACCTATATGCCAACAAAAATTTGGGAATGTGCTCGTCCCAGTCCCTTTGATGCGCGCTTACCACTTTTCGCAGGTACTCCTCTAGAGTGCGATTAAATCTTTCTACCATGCCATCGGACTATGGGTGCAGCGGCGTCGTTCTTGTTTTCTTTATCCCATATAATTCGCACATTTCCCGGAATATAGCAGACTCGAAGTTTCTACCTTGGTCAGAATGTAATTCTATTGGAACACCATAGCGACATACCCAGTTGTTGACAAATACATTCACAACTGTCCTTGCTTCTTGATTGGGTATGGCATATACTTCTGGCCATTTACTAAAATAGTCCATCACCACAAGAACATAGCGATTCCCGGCGTCGCTGACGGGAAAAGGACCTGCTATATCCATTGCTATCCGCTCAAATGGTGCACCTGAGTTGTACTGTTGCAGCTGTCCTCGACTTTTTCTTGCTGGTCCTTTTGCTGCGATGCACTGTGGGCAGTTTGCTATCCAGTCGGCTACGGCTTGTTGACACCCAACCCAATAAAAACGCTGTTTTAGCTTCTCCAGCGTTTTTGTCACTCCCAGATGACCGCCACTAGGACCATTGTGGAACTCGTGCAAAACCTTATTCACCTTGGAGGATGGCACAACTATTAGGTTGGAAGCCATTTTACCATCTGCACTTTCCCATACGCGGTACAAGCACCCGTTTATCAGCTTCAGGCTATTCCACTGAGCCCAATAAGATTTCACAAGTGGGCTTTCAGCTGATATTACATTGCGAGCAGGTCTTCTATTTTCCTCTTTGGCTGCTATAATTGTCGCCAATATGGTGTCGTTTCTCTGTGCCGCTGACCAGTCCTCATCGGAATCGATGTGCGTTAGCCGAACATCAATAACGCATTCCTTCTTTTCGGCCTTAACACAATGTCTGCACTCCAAGCTGCAGGGCCGTCGTGATAAAGCATCTGCATTGTTATGCTTTACGCCCCTTCTATGCTCGATGCTGAAGTCGTAGCTTTGAAGACGTTCAATCCAGCGCGCTAGCTGCCCTTCAGGATTTTTAAACTGCAACAGCCATCTCAATGCAGAATGGTCGGTCCTCAGCGTAAAGTGTTGGCCATACAGGTACTTATGGTAGTGTTTTATGCACTCCAACACTGCCAAAAGCTCACGTCGTGTCACACAGTAGTTTCTCTCAGGCTTTGAGAGTATACGGCTATAATAGCCTATCACTTTTTCTGTGCCATTGACAACTTGCGACAACACACCTCCTATGCCATAGCCGCTCGCATCGGTATCAAGCAAAAATTTTTCTCCAGCTATGGGGTAGGCTAGTACTGGTGACGTACTCAGTAAATCCTTTAGTGTCTGGAACGCATTCTCCTGCTGTTCGCCCCAGTGATACGGCCTCGACTTCTTGGTCAGCTCATGCAGGCTTGCAGCGACGTTGGCAAAATTTGGTACAAAGCGTCTGTAGTACGTACAAAGGCCCAGAAAGCTGCGCAGTTCATGAAGATTTTTCGGACGAGGCCAGTCCTTTACTGCTCGTATTTTATCTTCATCCGTTGAGATTCCGTCTGCTGTAACTCGATGGCCCAAATACTTTACTTCTCTCTGGAACAATGCACATTTCTTCACGCTAAGTTTTAAACCAGCTGATGATATGCGTTGAAGAACCAAATTTTTGAAGTGCTCATCAAAAGTCTTTCCCATCACGACGATGTCATCAAGGTACACCAAGCAAGTCTTCCAGTGAAGTCCCTTCAGCACTCGTTCCATTAGGCGTTCAAAAGTAGCTGGAGCATTGCAGAGCCCGAATGGCATAACTTTAAACTGCCATAATCCATCGCTCGCGCTAAAAGCAGTTTTCTCCTTATCTTTCTCTGCAATCTCCACCTGCCAATATCCGCTTTGTAGGTCCAACGTGGAGAACCATTTCGTTCCAGCCAGCGTGTCCAAAGTGTCGTCAATTCTTGGTAGCGGATAACTGTCCTTCTTAGTAACGTCATTGAGCTTTCTGTAGTCAACGCAGAATCTCGTACTGCCATCCTTCTTTTTGACTAAGACCACGGGCGAACTCCAAGGACTTGCAGATGGCTCGATTACACCATTCCGCTCCATTTCATGGACAAGTTCTTTTACCTCATTCCGTTTTGCTAGGGGTACACTTCTGGGTGGCTGTTTGATCGGCCTCGCTTCGCCTGTATTTATTTCATGTTTCACTATTGCCGTTCTCCCTTGGCTTTGATCTTTCAAGGCGAAGACGCTGGTGTGCCTTTTTAGCAGCTGTTTAGCTTTATTTCTATCAGGAGCTGCTAATTCTGCTACCCATTTCCCCACGTGTTCTTCAAATTGTTCACGCTCTTTTGCGGACATATTGGCTGGTTCAGGCTTTCGCTCGCAGTTTATTATTGCCTCTGGTGGAGTACATTGGCCTATAGCAGAATTTCCGCTGACGACTTTTTTGTTGCATGATAAATTAAGTACTCTTATAGGGATCTTTCCTCCTTTGCAAGTTTTTACGAGGGCTTTTGCTGTTAATAGCTCGCTCTTAATTTCTGTTGGTTCTACTACCCACAACCGATTGTCCTCACAATCTCCCTCCATGCGTGCCCATATTACTGATTCAGACTGCGGTGGTATCGTCTGGTTTTCAATAGCAACTAGTTTCCTTACGTGCGTTTGATTGTCATATCCAACATCAAGCGGTATTTCAACATTACGCCAAATCATCACTTGTTGCCCCATATGCAGGTTGATGCCATGGTTTATCATAAAATCGGCTCCAATAATAACCTCGTCAACAATATCGGCAACGATAAACACATGTTTCACGCTTATATTGGCTATAGTCACCTTCGCTTCAGTCTTACCGTAGACAGTGGCAGGCTCCGCAGTAGCTGTACGTAGTCTTATATTCCTTAAAGGTTCACACTTCCCCTTCACTATATCGGGCCTGATTATTGACTGCGACGCTCCTGTGTCTATGGTGAAGATGTGCTTTTCGCCGTTGATGTATCCACATGCAGTAAGGTTGCTATTTTTCTGCTGCATTACTGATATGGAGATTGTGGGGCCGTCGTTTGTGGGAGCTAGCTCTTGCCCCTTAGTGCTAGCTCGTTTTAGTTTAATGGGGACTCTTGTGTTGTTTGTTGGTTCACCCGTTTACTATTCCTTGGTGGCGAAACAGATCTGGCTCTTTTTCTTGGCGCCTTGCAGTTGCGCTGGAAGTGGCCACCTTTGCCGCAGTTATAACACTTAGCTTTTACTTTGCCGTCCTTCTCCGCCAATGCTTGTCTCACTGCCTCCTTGATGCTAGAGACTAGATTACTCTCATTTTCGGCAATGACCTCTACGTTCCGCACCTTGCACACCTGTGGCTTCCAAATCACCCTAGCAGTCTCCTGAGCTAGTGCAAATGAAACCATTTCTGCGAATGTAGCCTTTTGTGTAGCACACACTGCAAGCTTGATGTCAGGATCACGGATGCCGTTAACAAACGCCTCTGTTTTGACGTGATCCAGGAATGGATGGTTTTCGCCTGGATACGTAAGCTGCACTAACCGCTCAATTTCCATTGCGAAATCTTGTAGAGACTCATTGGGCTTTTGTCCTCTACATCGCAATTCCATGCGGTATATATCTCGCTTATGTTCGCCACCATATTTCCGCTGCAGTGCCGCCATTATGTCATCAAAATTATTTCTGCAGCTCCCTGGTACGGTTTCAAGTACTTCTGCTGCGGCTCCTTTTAAGGCCAAAATCAGCTCTATGGCCTTTTCTTCACTGTTCCAACCATTTTTGCTGGCAACTGTTTCGAACTGGAACTTGAAGATGTTCAAAGGTGCGCTGCCATCGAAACAAGGCGTCTTTACTCTGCTGGAAGCCTCTGGAATAACTCTCACTGGCCCTCCTTGACACTGAAGATTAACAATTTTTGCTTCCAGTTCATGTAATTTCTCGTCCACATCTTTTACATGCACTTCGACGCCGCCAATTTCTAGGCTATGGAGTTTGTTCTCTAGTTCTGAGAGTTTCTCGTCAAATTTGCTGACTTGTACTTCAATGCCATCTACTCTTCTATTTATGGCCTCAGAAATTTCTTGAAGTTTCTCATTTGTGGCCTTAGATGTTTCTTGAAGTTTCTCATTTGTGGCCTTAGCTGTTTCTTGAACTTCAGCCAGAATTCTCTCATTGTTACCTCTAGATGTTTCTTTAACTTCTTGAAATTTTTCCATCATAGCGGCGAACATTGTGCTTAAATCCATGTTGCTTGTCGTGGCACGAGTACATACCTCTATTTCCTCTTTATCCTCAAATTCGTATGTCCCGATGTCGATGCCACGCTGCTTGAACTCATCTATCAGCCTCTTCTGAAGTTCCACTTTATTGCCTGTTGTTGGCAGTTCCAGCTTACTCAGCTCTTTTTTTAGCTGCTCAACTTTTAGCTCTTCAAACTTCATGGCTTCTATTTTTTTTAATGTCCTTTTTATTATTATTAATGTCCTTTTTATTATTATTAATGTCCTTTTTATTAATTAATAATGTCCTTTTTTATTTTATTAATTAATAATGTCCTTTTTTATTTTATTTTGCAATCCCACTTCTGACACCAATTGTTACGTCTTTAGTCCTTTACATAAAAACGGTTTTATTATTTTCACAGGATTCGTTGAATTGCAATAAAATAAAACACGGATATTTATTTTACAAATAAATTCTCAGTAACACTTTATTTATTACTTTAAAAACACGTACAACTAAACGCGATGTACACACTAACTATTCTTGGCGATGTTTACTCGTCTAAGTTTAGTTACACACTTCTTCATGTCGTCTGGCAGCCTCCCCTTATATAGTAAATTATAAAACCTTCTGGTAACTTCGCTAACTTTCTGGAATGTAGTTGTCTCTTTTTATCTTTAAGTATACGGCATGATCATTTGGTCTTGCTATAGTGTAGTGTATGTGCGTGTGTAGATGCATGAGATTTTTCTTCTGTTTGTTTATCCTCGCACACACACATACTCTGATGTTCGCAACTTAAGCAAATTATGCTGTCATCAAGTCTACATCTCTTGCAGTTTAAGTTTAATGTCACTGTTTGTAATTGCGATTAAGCAGTCTCGAATAATCTTGAAAGTTCTAGCTACCGTTTCCTGAAGATTCCGGAAACTTCCATTTTCCGTTATTTTGAATTCTATTGGCAGTTGTCGAGTGATGCCAAGTTTAATTGTGGTACTTGGTTGCCAGGTTTTGATTTTATTACAGTGATTTAGGGGTATAAAGCAGATAATGATCGGGTTGTCAGTTTGTGTCGTTACATTTGAATCTGCATTTTCATTTCGTAACAATAGTTTTATCAGGGTAGAGTTCATTTCATATTTATTTAGGTTCATAAAGATAAAAATTTTTTTTTTTGCCTAAATATTTATATATTGTCTAGACTAATTACGGTTTAAAGAGGAAATTGGTTTTCATGTTGTTTGTTTAGCTTAAGTATGTTTTAGCGATAAAAATTGTTTTCTTGCCTACATATTTGTATTTCATATTCTCTAGATTAATTAATATGATCTTAGTAAACAACCCTTATTATCTATCGCACGTATTATTGTCGCTAAAAGAAGACAAAGAGAATAGTTGATAAGAAAGAAGCGCATGCGTACTAAATTAGTTTAAGATGTTCATTATGTTCGTGGTTAGTATTTAAGATCATTTTAAAATTAAAATAAAGTAGTGTCTTACAAACATTCAACCGGTTAAGTAACAAATAGTTTATATTATCATTGGTCCTTCGACAAAAAGAGCTAGTAACTTATAAAAAAAATGTTTAAATTTGCTTTATATTAAAATGGCAAATAAAGAAAAACTTTTCGAAAAACAGAAAGAATTGGGAGACGAAATTGTTGCTATTCGAGAGAAGCTGGCTCAAAAGGCAATCCGCTGTTCGAGACTCCCATAAGTCAGTAAGAGGATAAGTAAAACTTTTGGCATATGGCATTACATCAGAAGATTATTTTGAAAAGAAGTACTATGAAGCGTTATCAAAAATTATATCAGAGATTCAATTTCTAATAAAAGAAGTTATGCAGCAAGAAGAATCAATAAACGTTACAGAAATTCCTCAAACATCAAAAGAAACAGTAAGTTAGAAAAAGTAATAACTACTGAATCAGATGATGAATCATGGGAACAATTTGTTGAAATGGCAGATTGGTTAACTGACTGGTATGATGAACTATCAGCGAATATTGCCCACATGTCCAACAAAAAACTTCAAATAAAAGAAAATTTTTTAGAATCTAGATATCAAAAGCTCCAAAACATATATCACAATTTAAGTGAATCCAAAAAGCCAAAAAATATGCATAAAATTATGCTAAATGCAGAAAGCATATATTTTAGTGCTCTCGAACTTATTACATATTGCATGAATGAGCCTAGGCAACAACCGAGCAACAAAAATGAAGGAGAATATTCAAACTCAGCACGTTTAGGAAAAATTTAAATTCCTGAATTTAGTGGCGATATAAATGAATGGTCATCATTTCATGATTTGTTTAAAAGCTTGGTACATGACAATAAGTATCTTTCTAATGTAGAAAAAATGTACAGGTTAATAACATCACTTAAAGGCGAAGCTAAAAAATTGGTGCAACATCTAAAGATCACCGACAACAACTATGAGGCAACGTTCGAGATTCGTAAGCAAAGATATGAAAATCATAGATTGTTGTTTACAAACCAAGTAGATATTTTACTTGATCAACCGATGGCAAATAGCGAATCATCGGCAAGCTTGAAGAATCTATTAGATACAATAAATAGTTGTATTTATGCCCTTAAAAGTAAGATGCTGAACCTTTTATAGCACGTATTGTTATCAGAAAACTGGATAAAGACGGTTTGCGATATTACGAACAAACAGTTAAAAAATCTAAAGAAATTCAAAGTCTAAAGGACATACTAAGTTTTTTGGAACAACAAGTTCAAGCTTTAGAAGCAGCTTCCAAAGGGCAAGAAAAGAAAATACATAAAAAACTAATTGAAACTGGCAAAGTTTCTAATGTGATGTATTCAATGAAAAAATGTTGTTTACATTGCAATATGGATAACCATACAACTGCGATTTGCAGAAAATTTTTAACATTACCGATTTATGAACGAAGAAAACTGGCTTATAATAATAAATGGTGTTTTAAATGCTTAGATCACAAAAACAACAAGTGGTGTTCAAATAATGCTAAGTGTTGTTATTGCAATAAAGGTCACCATAAGATTCTACATCTGAATGAAGAAAAAATTATAGAATCAAAACCCAGCAATTCAGCAATGACTACCAAAAATTTAACAACATCAGTACTTCTAGCAACTGCACAGGTAAAAGTACATGAAATAAATGGAGAAGCAGTAACCCTAAGAGCATTAATTGATCAGGGCTCTCAGGTAACGACAATATCAGAAGAAGCATCCCAGATTTTTTCATTGCCACGTGTTAAATGCAAAACAGAGATTCATGGAATCGGCAGTACTTTGGTAGGACTGTCTAAAGCAAAAACAAAATTAATCTTGAAACTAAGATTTATGAGTAACCATGAAATCGAAGCAGATGCCCTCATTTTTCCAAAATTAACGGGGGCACATCCAAATCAATCATTTGAGTTTAATATTGAAAATTGGAACAACTTTATTCTGGCGGACCCAGCATTCAACAAATCTGATCGAATAGATATTGTTATTGGAGGTGACATCATACCTCATATATAGCAAGAAGGATTACACAAAAAGGTAGTATCTTGGCACAATCAATGATTTTTGGCTGGATATTATCTGGTGTAATTTGCAAAACCGCAAAACCAACAAAATTATTAGCAGCTGTAACTAACTTGGAGAGGTTCTGGGAGCTAGAGGAACTTCCTGACATAGAGGAATGCCGTGAAGATGAATTTTGCCAAGAATACTATGAGAAAACAACCGAAGTTGATGCACAAGGTCATATAGTAGTTAAATTGCCGCTTAAAAAGGACAACGAGTTAGGAGATTCCAGAAGACAAGCAATGGCAAGGTTTTTGTCTCTTGAGAAAAAATTCGAACGAGAGCCGGAACTTAAAAAACACTACGTAGAATTTATGAACGAGTATTTAAATCTCGGCCATATGAAAGAGGTAGAGAAGAAGTGCAGCGGGAAGTACTATTTACTACACCAACCAGTAATTAGAGAAAACAGCTTGACAACAAAATTGCGTGTGGTGTTCGACGCTTCTACTAAAACAACAAATAGAAGAAGTTTAAACGATGTGATGTTTGCAGGTCCTAAGCTACAAAAAGATCTTTTCGATATCATAATAAAATGGAGACTATGGAGATATGTTATGATAGCTGATGTTAAAAAATGTACCGTCAGGTAAGAATGGCAAACAGTGACCAATCGTATCAACATATATTATGGAGAGAAAACAAATGCAGTCCTATAAAAGAGTATAAATTAACAACTGTAACATATGGCATGTCATCGGCACCTTTTGTAGCAGTAATGTCGCTGTTTTACTTTGCTGACCACATGTTAATTGAAGATGAACTAATTAAAAAAATAATAAAAGAAGACTTCTATATGGATGATTTAATGACAGGAGCAGATAATGTTCAACAATGTAAGAACATGCGGCATCATATACAAGCACAGCTAAACAATTTTGGTTTCAATTTACGCAAATGGGTTTCAAATCACAAAACAATTATAAATCATGAAGATGTCACCAAGGAAAACACAGTCATTCAAATCAAAGATGGCGAAACTGTTAAAACTTTAGGCCTACAATGGGATCCGGCCAAAGACGAGTTTCATTTTAAGGTAAATTTTACACAGAACAATAAAAAAAAAAAAGGCAAGCTCTTTCAGATGTGGCAAGAATCTTTGATCCTTTGGGCTGGATGTCTCCTGTTACTGTACTAGCGAAACTATTTATTCAAACACTATGGTTGCGGCAATCTTCCTGGGACGAAGTGTTATCAGATGAGTTTCAAGATAAATGGTATGAATTTTCAAAAGATGTAATCGCTCTTCAAAAGATCCGTATCCCAAGATGGGTAAAAACAACGTGCGAGACTGAATTGGAAATTTACGGGTTTCAGATGCCTCTGAAAAAACTTATGCCGCTATAGTTTACATTAAACAGGATACACCTGTTAAGCTACTAACAGCTAAAAGTAAAGTGAACCCGATTAAAAACAGGAAAACTCTGCCAAAATTAGAACTGTGTGCTGCTCATCTTCTAAGCAAGCTTTTGCATAGAGTAATTCATATTTTCAATCGACAATGTAAAGTTTATGCATGGAGTGATTCAACTATAACGTTAGGTTGGATTCGCAACAATAAAAATAAAGAAAAATTTATAAGAAACAAAGTTAACGAAATAAATACAATTTTGCCTGAGGTGCCATGGCATCACGTAAGCAGTAAAGACAATCCTGCAGATGTAGCTTCCAGAGGTATTAATGCTGAAAAATTGATACATCACTCTTTGTGGTGGAATGGTCCTAAGTGGTTATTGAAGTCTTCCGAGTTCTGGCCGAAAAACGAAGAGCCAAAATCAACAAATACATTGAGGACTGCTGAGAAATTGACGAGCTGTAATATTATTAACAAGTTAGTATGCAAATACTCCAAACTAGGCAAGTTACGAAGAATAGTTGCTTACGTACTTCGGTTTGTAAGAAAATTAAGAAAAAAAGAAAGATATCCGCAGTATCTGACCGTTCCAGAACTTGAGGCGGCAGAAAAGATTATAATTTTTAATCATCAGCAGGTTGAATTTCATGATGAGATTATGAGACTGAATAAGGGATGTGCGGTGAGTAACAAAAGTCAAATAGTAAGTCTTTTTCCATTTCTAGATAAAGATGACATTCTTCGAGTTGGTGGCAGATTGCATAATTCTGGCTTACAATATAACCACAAACATCCCATAATTTTACAAAAGTCTGAACTTTCATCTTTAATAATACACCAGACACACATATCCACGCTCCATGGTAGGAATCGACTTATGGAGCCAACCATAAAACGTAAATATTAGATAATGGGATTAAAAAATGCAGTAAAGAAGTGTATTGGAAGCTGTACAACATGCATTCGCTATCAACAAAATATATCTAAACAACTAATGGGTAGTCTACCAGATTATAGAGTGAATGTTTCACATCCTTTTGTTCATACGGGAGTGGACTATGCTGGACCAATATATTTAAGGTGTTCGAAAGGAAGAGGCCAGAAAAGCTACAAGGGCTATATTGCCGTGTTTGTCTGTATGGCAACAAAAGCAATTTACTTGGAGGTCGTGAGTGATTTGACCACAGAAGCATTCCATGCGGCTTTGAGAAGATTCTTTTCAAGAAGAGGCATGAGTTCTCACTTGTATTCTGATAATGGAACTAATTTTGTGGATGCTAGTAAAAACTTAGATGCTGATTTCAAAGCCACAGTTAAAAACAATAGTACACTTATACCTATCTTGGCTGAACAAAAAATATATTGGCATTTTATTCCCCTGGCTGCCCCTCACTTTGGAGGAATTTGGGAATCTGGAGTAAAGTCGATGAAGTATCATCTCAAAAGAATAATTGGCGAAACAAAATTGACGTTTGAAGAATTAAGTACTTTGCTGGCACAAATAGAAGCTGTTTTAAACTCCAGGCCTTTGTTTGAAGTGAATGCTGAGGATATTGACGCAGTGGATGTGTTGTCTCCGGGTCACTTTCTCATTGGAAGACCAGTAATAGAACCCGGGGAGCATATTGAAAGCGCAGTTATATCATTAAATAAATGGAAACTTATTCAGCGGCTGAAAAAAGATTTTTGGAATCGCTGGAAGGAAGAGTACCTTGTGACGCTCCAACAACGGAATAAGTGGAGGCATTCAGTTAAAAATTTGAAAGAAGGAGCAGCAGTTCTGGTCAAAGATGCAAATACTCATCCAGGAAGATGGCCTCTTGGAAGAATAACGTAAGTGCACGAAGGAAAGGATGGGAAAGTTCGAGTGGTAAGGATAAGGTATCAAAATAATATTCTAAAACGACCAATCCATAAGATAATCCAGCTACCGGACGCAGAAAATTCAAACGAGCACAATCAGGATGGAGCCAGAGGTTCCCACACAAAAATTAAACAACCCAGCGGATATAACTTGAAATCTTGTTTATTATGGTGTATGTTCTTGATGTTAACAGTAGGAGTAGTAAATTCTGCATCACTAAATCATGGTATGGGTGCCGAAATAAAGGAAATACCTCTGAATACAGCGTTACATCTTGATAATATTGGAGAGATGAACGTTGTAAGCTCCAAATGGAACTTAATAATATATTACGATTTAGATCAGTATTATGAGGAGATAAAACGAATTAAAAAACTGAAGGAAAAACTTGAAGACCAATGTCCCAAATTAAGAAATTATAAAGAGGCTTGCGAGATGGTAGTATGGTCAGTCAATAGGAGATTTCGTTTGGTGGATCAAAATAATAGTCTGTTGCTGAAGAAGGAAAGACAAAAAAGATCGCCATTTGAATTTGTTGGCTCGATCTATCATGTGCTTTTCGGAATGATGGACGCCGAGGACCGTAAATTGATGGAAGAGAATATGAGAAATATTTTCCAGAATGAGGAGAAACTACAACAGCTCGCGAAACAGCAGACATCCATTGTGAACTCTACAATAAATGTGCTAAAGAAAACAACTGAAGAAGTAAACGAAAATTTTAGTAAAATGTGCCGGCAGTTGAAACTTTTCTATGAGGAAGTTCAAAATGACACCAATACTGAGCGATTGATTGTTATGTTTCAAGTAATGACGACTCAGCTACATCTAATGATCGATGAGTGCAGTGAAATTCAGTCATCTATCATGAATTTATTGATTGATGGTAACCACGGACATATCAACCCAGATCTTCTAACTGCTGCACAACTGCAGGAGGATATATCAAACATTAGAAAACTATTGCCGAATGAGCTGATATTTCCCGGAATAAAACCTGGTACAGATCTGAAAGAAGTTTACAGTTCTATGGTGGCTAGGGGTGTTGTGGTGGACAACCGTTTGTTAATACAGGCAGAAATACCCTTGTATAATATACATACTTCAGAAATTTACGAAATCATTAGACTACCAGTTGATGGAAATGGCACTGCAATGATACCTATGGTCGACGGTGATTATATCATATATAATTTTGCAACAAATATATATATTTTTGATGTGGCAGTCTCAGCTTATCGTTTGTACAAAAAAACATCAGGGACAATATAATTGTAAAGAGGAATTTCTTGGAAACCTGCAGTAGAGCGATCATGCGAGGTTTCAGCCTTAAAACAATCCAGGCATGCTGAGTGTTATTTTCAGGAAACTCCAAGAAAGTGTATTTGGAAAAAATTGTCAACGGAGAATCAATGGATTTTCACGGTTTTCGACCAGTTTACTTTAAGCATAGATTGCGGAAACAGTGCACGTGACTGGTTGACATTACCTTCAAAAGGAATACTGAATTTGCCAGCTGGTTGTACAGCAGTGTATGAAGGAATAACTTTGACCTCTTCTCAACATTTTACAACCAAGAAGAAAACTTCAATTCAGACATCATCATGGGGCGTAGAATTTCAGCAAGCAAATAGTAAGCTGGTAAAGCCATTTGATGTAACGGTAATCAACAATTCCAAAGATATACAAAATATACACCAAAATCTACAGAAGATGCAGGCCGACAATACTGAACTGATGAAAATGAAATATCACCATGTTTCCGCACATGTATCATTTATTTTAATTATTATTATAATTACAATCTTAATTTTTATCTATTTAAAGTATAAATGAAACCACAATACAAAGACCATAGTTAAGTTAGATTTTTCACCGCCAATACCTTTAAATGCCCGGCAGAATGTTCAAATGTAATTGAACATAGTTTTATCAGGATAGAATTCATTTCATATTTATTTAGGTTCATAAAGATAAAAATTGTTTTCTTGCTTAAATATTTATAAATTGTCTAGACTAATTACGGCTTAAAGAGGAAATTGGTTTTCATGTTGTTTGTTTAGCTTAAGTATGTTTTAGAGATAAAAATTGTTTTCTTGCCTACATATTTGTATTTCATATTCTCTAGATTAATTAATATGATCTTAGTAAGCAATCCTTATTATCTATCGCACGTATTATTGTCGCTAAAAGAAGACAAGGAGAATAGTTGATAAGAAAGAAGCGCATGCGTACTAAATTAGTTTAAGATGTTCATTATGTTCGTGGTTAGTATTTAAGATCATTTTAAAATAAAAATAAAGTAGTGTCTTACAAACATTCAACCGGTTAAGTAACAAATAGTTTATATTATCAAGGCCGTGAATTCTTCGCTACAATTTGCATCAGTCTCAAGAATTATATAAAATTTTTGTTAGTTTACAATAGCCTAGTTCGGTTTCATTATAACAACACTTACCATTCCTTAAGAATTGTTTTTCGGAGGTATTGCGACCTTATCAATATCATCATCTTAAAATCCCATGGCAATTCTTTTGATGAAATTTTTTTTAAAAAATATTATGGTTTTCAGCGGTCGTTATTAATATTTTTAATTTTTGTTATTTTGTTTTGAGGCAATTCATTTTTATTTTCCTCTTAAATACAAGCGTCAGTAATATCAGTAATTATTGCTGATAGCTTAAATTTTTTTTGTAATGGCTGCGTGGGTATTTTACGCCTATTATTTTATTTTATTTTATTTGTATTATCATTAAATTTTTTGTTTGGTTAAACTATTCGGTTGATCTCTACTAAGACATGTAAGTAGTATTAAATCATTTAGTCACCGGGTGAAATTGCAGTTTTTACTCTTGGCAGTAGCAAGGCATGGTCTTGACTCGCTCTGCGGGGACTCAATTGTTGGCTGCATGCATAGATATAGAGACCATCTCAAACATGGAGAATGTAGTTAGTACCACAGCAGGACCGGCAGTTTCACTTTCGGCTCCAGTTACCACCATGCCTAATGGTAGCGCAACCGTAACGGTAAATACAGCGACAATTACTCCCGCCGTACAGCAATTTATGGCATTGGCACAAGGGACCTCCAACTTGTCACAGGAGTTGAAATCTAGTACGCCGCCGGAGTATAGTAGTCTCACCGCAAGAAACGCTCGACAGGGAATCCGCGCAAATGGGGAGTAGGGCAGAACCCGATAAATATGTTTGATAATTTAATATCGCCAGAATTACACGAGGGTAATGGACAGCCTCCACAGGATTATGTACAAGCTCGAACGTACTCATCCCAAGGAAGGCAGCCACAAATTTTTCAATCGCATGGGAATAACTCCCAGCATGCCAGTTACAATTTACCCTTTTCAAATAGACGAGCTGAGCCTTACCATCCACCCTTAGGCAGGGCCGATCTCTCTAAATGGGGGTTAAAATTTGATGGCACTTCAAAATCAATGAGTGCCGAAGATTTTATTTTCCGACTAGATGTTCTGCGGCAAGACCATAATGTAACCGTCGAGGAGGTACGTCGTAATTTCCATTCCCTACTTGAAGGCCAAGCGTTAAATTGGTTCTGGAATCTCAGGAAATTAAACATGCTTCAGACCTGGGACGAGGTAGTAGCAGCCTTCCTAACGCAATATAGGCGCTATGAAAACGAATTTCAAATTCAGAAAAAATAATGGACCGTCGACAAGGCGCCCAAGAACCATTTGAAGATTTTTCAATGCCGTTCTGAGCTTAAGAAAGCAGATCAGATCGCCGTATTTGGAGAGAGATCTCATTGAGATCATGAGGGGAAATCTAAAGCCATTACTTTCTCAGCTATTTTCCGTAAGGATGGACGACCTCAACGATTTATGCCAACAAGCCAAAAAGGCAGAAAGTTTGGTGAACAGCCAGAGGATGCAGTACCACCAGCGACCATATGTTAATCCCAGGGTACACGATTAGTTTATGAAGAGGAGATGCCTTGCGAAGATATGGAAATTGAGGAATTGGCAGCTAGTAGTCGCAACATATGCTGGAATTGCAAGCTGGAAGGACATAACTTCGTTGAATGTTCGTCACCTACACGTAGGATTTTCTGCTATAAGTGCGGGCGTGACAATGTTGTTACTCCGAAGTGCCCGAAATGCCAGGGAAACCACCCATCGAACCAGCCTCGAACTGCGGAGGCTCGTTCCAAGCAAACACAGACCCAGTAACAGCTAGCGTAGAACGCGTCGAACCGGAGAGGCAAGTAAAAATTTTAGTCAATAACGAAAGAAAAATTCTAGCCAATAAAAGCCCCTGGTTCGACCCCTTAAACCACTTCATCAAAGGGTATAATGAGGCGAAAAGAAGAATTTTTGGCGAGATATCTGAGCGGATAAAAAAGACAAGGTTGAGGTATAAAAAAAAGTCTGAGAAGAGAGATTGGGGCGGCAGCACTGTTTGAGGGTGAGGACTCGCGCTTTTATGCCAAAATCAAAATAAATAATTTAGAAATAGAAGGTTTAGTAGATAGTGGCGCTTCCGTCACGTGCCTAGGGAGAGATTGTATGGAGTTCGTCAGAAAAGCCCAATTGCCAAATTTTAATTATTATTCGCTGATTAGAGCCGCCTCTGGCAGACCGCATAGAATTGTAGGTCGTGTGAAGGCGAATATTGCATTCAATAAAATTGTGTCTGAAATAAAATTTTTTCTGGTCCCTACGCTAAAAAGACCATTATTTCTAGGGGTAGATTTCATGAGAAAGTTTCGTTTATTGGCCAATGTTAGTAGCCTGACAACAAACGGGGTAAATTTATGTGCGGAAACAGAAAACGCAGTTGATCAGGTCAAGACTCACGTTTTGACTGCGGATCAGCAGAGTCGGTTGGAGAAGGTTGTGGCAAAATATCCTTGCTACACAAACAAGGGCATTGGTAGAACTCGCCTGGAGGTCCATATAATTGACACCCGTGATGCAACTCCAGTGAAGGACAAGCATTACCCTGTCTCGCCCGCTGTGCAGAAGTTGATGTACGCAGAGCTTGATACGATGCTTCACCTTGGGGTCATTGAGCAGAGCGAGAGTCCTCGGAGTCATCCGGTTACTCTCGTCCGAAAGGGCGAGAAGAATCGGTTGTGTCTGGACGCTCGCAAGCTAAATGCCCTCAGGGTGAAGGACGCCTATCCTCTGCCGCACATCAAAGGTCTCAGCAGGTTAGGAGAAACACATTATATATCTAGTGTCGATCTATAAGACACCTTCTGGCAGATACCATTAGATGCATCCAGTAGGGAAAAAACTGCATTCACGGTGCCTGGACGACCACTTTAGCATTTTACGGCAATGCCCTTTGGGTTGTGTAATGCTGCCCAAAGGTTATGCCGTTTAATCGATAAGGTGATCCCTGCGGCGCTTCGTGATAGAGTTTTTGTCTATCTGGATGATCTTTTGATTGTATCGCCAGATTTCGAAATTCATCTGGAGTTGTTAGAACAGGCGGGTTTAACCATTAACGTGGCGAAATCAAAGTTTTGGTTTAAAGAGCTGCGTTATTTAGGCTATATAGTGGGAGGGGGAATATTGAAGCCAGACCCTAGTAAGGTGGAGATTATATTAAGATACACTTATCCAAAAACGGCAAAACAGGTAAGAAGCTTCATGGGTGCCACCGGCTGGTACCGGCGCTTCATATCTGATTACGCCACAATTTCCGCGCCCTTACTACCAGCCCGGTGCTCACCCACCCGGACTTTGAAAAACATTTTTACGTCCAGTGTGACGCTTCCGATATTGGAATCGGAGCAGTTTTATTTCAGAAGGACCATTCCGATGGGGAGCACCCGATTGCGTTCTTTTCGCACAAATTAACATCAGCACAGAGGAACTATTCGACTACCGAAAGGGAGTGTTTGGCCGTACTTCTTGCCATACAAAGGTTTAGGCCCTATATTGAGCTAATGCCATTTTCGGTCATCACTGATCACAGTAGCCTTAAATGGCTGATGTCTCGCAAGGACTTAACCAGGCGCCTAGCGCAATGGAGTCTGCATCTACAGTCTTTTTCTTTTACAGTAGAACATCGGCCAGGTTCGAAAAACATAGCACCCAACGCACTGTCATGGTATAATATGGAGGAAATCTCGGCTGACATAAATAACTTTATCGATCTAGAATCGGACGCCTTTAAAACCGATAGCTATTTAGATCTAGTTGCCACCGTGATAGAAAATTTGGAGCAGCTGCCTGATGTTAAAGTAGTGGACAGCATCGTTTATAAGCGAATGTTAGCCTATGATGGAATCGCTTTAAATGAAGAGTTTGCCTGGAAACTCTGCGTACCGAGCTCACAGAAAGTGTTATGAAAACAACCCACCATAAGCCGCTCATGGCGGAGTAGCAAAGACTTTGCAACGTATTCGCGTATATTTCTACTGGCCAAATCAAAGTACACAAGTAAGAGATTTTATTAAAAACTGTCAGGTATGGAAGGAAACGAAGCCTGCATATATAACACTGCGACCACCAATGGGAAATGAAATCTTGACAAAACGCCCATTTCAGCGGATTTTTCTAGATTTTTTTGGGCCGTATCCGCGCTCTAAAATGGGCAATAGCTACTTGTTTATAGTCTTAGATCATCTAACAAAGTATGTACTATTAAAAGCCATGAACAAGACTAGTAGCAAAAATTTTGTAAAATTTTTGATTTCAGAGGTTTTTCATAAATTTGGTACTCCAGAGACGATAGTCTCTGATAATGGGAAGCAGTTTATCAGCAAGGAGTTCGCTGATACAATGAATAATTTTGGCATTAAGCACATAAAAACGGCCATACACGCACCCCAGGCCAACACCTCAGAGAGGATGAACCAGCCCATTCTAGCAGCGATAAGATCGTATTTGCAGGAAAATCAGTGCGAATGGGACAAATACTTATCAGAGGTAGAGTGCTCTTTAAGGTCATCCGTTAACCGCTCAATAGGCGTTACGCCCTATTTTGCCCTTTTTGGGACGAATATGGTTGTTCATGGCAGCATATATAAATTAACCAGGAATTTGCAAATTTTAAGATTCGAGAAAATCTTCACAAGGCGTACGTCCAAAATGAAAAATCTTACAACGTCAGAAGCAGAAAAATCAAGTTTATACCCGGACAAGAGGTGTTCAGACGCAATTTTTAGCAAAGCGACTTTAAACGCTGTTTTAACGCCAAGCTTGCCAGAAAATTTATAAAATGCCGAGTGGTAAAGCCTGTTGGGAATTGCCTGTATGAGGTCGAAGACTTAAAGGGAAGATCACTGGGTGTTTTTCACGGTAAAGACTTCAAGCAGTAATTTTAATAATTCTTTTTATATAAACTAGTGGGTTAGTAATTGCAATAAATAATATCGGGTTAAGTATAATGAAATTCTAATCGAGGTAGCCAAGCTCAACATATGTATTCAGTTTAGGAGTTAGAAGCCTCATAATTATTTTTGGAACCGGTAGCTTATTATTCAAAAGATTCACAGTTTTTACACCGCCGATTCAAGCAGACGTTGCCAAGCTGAATAATTACATTTGTAACCTGTTACTGCTCTATTGATGCAACCCTATGATCACCCTGGGGAACTATGCCATAAAGGGCTAAAGGTTGTTAGACATCTAGAGGAGAACATAAGCTCGGCCGAATTACAGCGATTCAAAGCCAAATTAAAAATTGAATTTTTGTTTAAGCAGCCGGATTCCGCGGTCAGAAAATTTATGATTCTTACTGACATCAGAATACTGAGAGCGAATAGGTGAAAATAACTTGGCCACATCGCATAAATAACCTATCCACACGTATGTAATAAATAACTCAAACACTAAGAGTAGAACAAAAATCAGAAAAATGGGAATGAAGAAAAATAAACCGATGGCAACGCTGGGAAAGTGCACTTTAATATCAGCTTGAGAGAGATTTAATTCTCGTATTCAATTTTCACGAAAGAGTTGTATATATAAAAATTAAAATCACATTCAACAGAGCCACCTGACAAGTCGTGATAAGCAAATACACGTGAGCACTGACGATGGAAGGGTAGCGGCTTCCGAAAGTGGCGCTACTCTGTTCTGCTGTGTACGTTGAAAAATTAAGGTGATGTTAATTTTTCCCCTGTTCCTTGGAATATTAATCATGCCCAATTCTTTCTGAATATAACGTTACGAACTTTAGCCTAATAATCAATTTAGATTCACAAAGCAAATACGTTCGAAATAATCATATTAATAAACAATTAGCTACTGGCTTGAGCTTTTCACATGTTTACATGTTCATATGTACTTAAGTATAAAATCAAACCAAAAAAGTTTGTCTTGAGTAGAACAAAAATCAGAAAAATGGGAATGAAGAAAAATAAACCGATGGCAACGCTGGGAAAGTGCACTTGAATATCAGCTTGAGAGTGATTTAATTCTCGTATTCAATTTTCACGAAAGAGTTGTATATATAAGAATTAAAATCACATTCAACAGAGCCACCTGACAAGTGGTGATAAGCAAATGCACGTGAGCACTGACGATGGAAGTGTAGCGGCTTCCGAAAGTGGCGCTACTCTGTTCTGCTGTGTACGTTGAAAAATTAAGTTGATGTCAATTTTTCCCTTGTTCCTTGGAATATTAATAATGCCCAATTCTTTCTGAAAAAAAAAGTTACGAACCTTAGTCTAATAATCAATTTAGATTAAACACTAAGACTTGCCGGTTTTCAGCTTCTGATGCGGAGCACGTTGCACCCTTTATTATTTTCACCCTTCGGATTTTCCATGGTTTAAGAGAGGCTGCACGGGTGGTGAAGATAGAGTAGCATATCTGTTAGGCACAAAAATAGGATTTTAGTAGTTGAACTTATTTATGTAACTCATTTATTTTTTTGGCAATGTATATTTTACTGATTCAGTGAATGCTCACTCGGCGGTTCCCGTTTTCATTTATTTTCCCTCCTGGTAACCTTTGAATATCTATAACCTGGGGGAGAAATAATAGACAATACATGAATTAGCTGGTATATTTAACTAAATATAATTGTAGATGGCTAGTTATGTGGAGTTTCCGTTAAGATGTCCCAAAAGAAACGATATGAATTATATAATTTTTTTTTATTACTTGGCGATTTCATTTAGGACATCTTAATACCTATTGTTTTAAATCTATATATAAAATTTAGTTACTTTGAGTTTCATTCCCTTTGGAGATATGAAACTTTGGAAATATAAAATTACTTAAATAGTTTGAAGTAAAGTAAGGGCTAACACTCACCGAATAATTCCAGATGAAAGTGATGATCAGTCGATGTGGTTTTCTAGTTACGGCGTGCTAGAAAATCCTAAAACCTATTATAATAGAGACTTTAGTATATTTTTAATAGAATATTTATTTAATACCTTTTTTTCGGAGCTACTCGCGTACGTATTCTTCCAAGTACCTCTGGTATGGCTTCAGGGCTCCTTTTAGCTCTCAGCGTCTTTACTGCTTAACCCTGGAAAGAAACAGAGTCAAATAATATTAGTGCATTTTGAAAGTTTGTTGAGTTGGGTATTAGTTTATTTAGTTATAGGAATTCGCAGGGGGTACTTCTCGCCAAGGATTTAAGGAATTAGCCTTGAATACGTTGGTGGTTTTAGTCCCTGCATTCCTTTTGATTTGCGCTCTTACCTGGTACTAGCAGCGTGGGGTGAAGATCCTTAGGCATGTCCGTCATAGTATTCATCCTGTCTGATATAAAAATTTAAAGAAAAAATCATTAATGTTTCTTCAGAATAAATCTTAGGCGAATTCACGTCACGTCATAAATGCGTAATCGCAAAACTAAATATTATTATAGCATCCGTTTCAATAACAACTATGAAACAAAGTTAGCTATTAATTTGCTAAAATTAGTTTTTATCCGCGAAACAACTTTAGTTAAATTCGAGACAAAACTATTCCATAATAAACATAGCTGTTCCATGGTTTTATTTTATTTGAATTTTCACTAAAATTAAATTAAACTCTAATTAAAATAACAATTAAAACCAATTAAAGCAGAAATAAATTTGTTTACTCTCCTTTACTACAGCCATGATAATAATTATTAAGGAGCCTAAGGCCTAGTAGCCACGACCTATTACATACATTAGTTCATAATTTATAATTATTATCTAACCCCCATATTTCTGGAATTTAAAGTGGGTTTGAAATGTATTTTATTTCAAATATTTCATACAAATTTTTTTTAAATTGATTTCAAATACATTTTATTTATTTGCGAATATGGGGGTAATGCTTTAAATAAATAAAATAAATTTAATAGATTAATTTGTTCGCGGCGCCGCGGCGATAAATTTAATTCAAAGCGGCGGCTAGAAACAGATATATAAAAAAATTTTTACGGCGCTAATTTTGGTCGCGGCGGTGAATTTTCGTTGTAGCGGCGGAGAAACAAAATAATAAAACAACAGAATATTTTTTTCATGGTATTTTTTTGTGAACTTTTAGATAAGAATCCATGTTCACTTACCTGTTCAATGGATGCCAGGACTCCAGGGGTCCCAGTTTCCACCTAACTGGTGGCCAACGCCAATATTCTAACCTGGAAAAAAATTTTTATTAGTCAATTCTATTTTTGGGACATTTAAGTCTATGATCCACTTACCTCTCCACTAGAATAGGGACCCATCTGTAGGAAGCTGTGCCTGAAAAGAAAATAAAAGAAATAATTAAGAAATACCGTCAAATAAAGTATAAAACCCAATATATATATATATATATATATATATATATATATATATATATATATATATATATATATATATATATATATATATATATATATATATATATATATATATATATATATATATATATATATATATATATATATATATATATATATATATATATATATATATATATATATATATATATATATATATATATATATATATATATATATATATATATATATATATATTTTTATTTTTATTTTTTTCATTCTTTAACACTTACCTGCTGTTCACTACCTTTTGTTGGAATTCTTCTTCTACCCACGCGTAGTATGTATTTATTTTTTGTTAGGTTCCCAGAAATCCGAAGTAACAATATGATATCGACTTCCAACGTATTTTAGCACTTCGATTTCCCTCCCATTCCAGGTCCACGGATAAACTTTGAAATGGTTGGGTTTGTAGTGTGCACCCTGTAGTTTTGGGTAAGGCAGTAAAGACAGCTGATTACTTTTGCTGGGTTGTTACCAACACAGGAAAGTAAACATATGATATTAAAACAAAAACAATAGATGTAGAAAATCGTACGATTTTATACAAAAACAATGATTAAGAGGATGTAACTGATTGGAAAAGGGCAGTTTTGTGTGGTGGCGTGATTTAGGTTTACTAAGAGATGGCAGAGAAAATATCGGGGCTTTTTGTAAGAGGAACTTGAAGAGGTATGACATGGTCAAGGACGTAAAATAAATAGAGCGAAAGTGTACATAATAAAAAGGTTTTATCGTTTGTGTTTAATAAAAGGTGTCTAATTTTTATTGAAACAAAAAATATGAAAAAAGAAAATTAAAAAAAAATTTTATATTAAATAAAAAGGGATTCTTAAGTCCAGCGAATTAAAGGACTAAGACTGAAAATAAAACTTAAAAGTAATTGAACATACAATTTATATCTAACAAATTAATGTGGAAAAGTGTATTTTTGCTGGCCAGATAACATAAAACAGAAAGTCTTAAGTCTAACTAAATTGCAATACATTTCTCAACGATGTAAATACAGTATTTTTTTTAATTAAATAAAGTGGCTGATTAACTATTGAAAATTTAACAATTAAAACATTAAAAGACGTCAAGCAAAATTGTGAAACTTAATGTCAAGAAAAGTTATTTTTTATAAAGATAAAGCAAAAATTAATACAAAAATAAACTAAAACAAACACTACACAAAATCCCAACCTCCTCCGAACCGCCATCGCCATCACACCCAACGAGGGAACACCATCTGCATCATACCTGACCAAGGGAACGCAAGCTCTACAACAACAATCAGGGAACGCCATCACCAACGTCCGTAATATCCGTCCGCCATTTTCTCGCCGGCCAGGTATTTTGCCTTTAGACATTGGACATAACCCGACAGACGACCACGTAACTGAAAATAAATTTATTTATACATATATATATATATATATATATATATATATATATATATATATATATATATATATATATATATATATATATATATATATATATATATATATATATATATATATATATATATATATATATATATATATATATATATATATATATATATATATATATATATATATATATATATATATATATATATATATATATATATATATATATATATATATATATATATATATATATATATATATATATATATATATATATATATATATATATGTGTGTTTTATTAACTTCTTATGTATATGATCTTAAGCCGAATGTAAGGTACACTACATATAAACATCACAGATCAACGAATAATATATTTCTCAAAATACAAATTTATAATTTGTTTTAATATATTTTCCCTTGTTAAAAAATTACAATTAGCCAAATTAAATAATAGAATTAAATTTTCCCAATTGTTTACAATTGTGTACAAGCTTATAGATAAAACGACAGTATCACCTCGTTTGTATGGATTACCGAAAATCCATAAAGTAAATACACCATTTAGGCCTATTTGTTCGTCCATTAACTCGCCGTCGTATAAACTATACAAGTTTATGGCGAATATTCTGAAGAACCTCACAAAAGATTCTATATGTAATGTTAAGGATGCGATAGAGCTTAAAGCTAAAGTTAGTGATATGAAATTAGAAAATGACGAAATATTACTATCCTTTGACGTCATATCATTATTTCCCAGCATCCCAGTTAAGTTAGCCCTCAAAATCATTGGGGAAAAATGGAGCACCCTGGAAAAATACACAAACATACCAAAAGAATTGTTTATAGAAATGCTAAAGTTTTGTATTATGGAAACGAGATATTTCAAATACGACAAATATTTTTACGAACAACGGAAAGGATTACCTATGGGTTCACCTGATTCACCTGTAATTGCAGATATTGTAATGGAGGAGTTGCTAGACCGTTCTATAGAAGCAATGAACACAAAGCCAAAGATTTTAACAAAATACGTCGATGATATTTTCGCAATTGTAAAGGAAGACGTGGTAGAAGATACATTAAGAATACTAAATTCTTACCATAAACAGATTCAATTCACGAAAGAAATAGAAGAAAACAAAAAATTACCCTATTTAGATTGTGAGATAGTTCGCCAAGGCCAAATTCTAAAACTGAATTGGCATAAGAAACAAACATCATCGGGAAGGCTGATTAATTTTTATTCAAAACACCCCAGGAGAATTATTATAAATACAGCAATAAACTTCATCAGAAGAGTTTTGGATATGAGTCATAAGGATTTTTACAAAGAAAATATTACAAAAATAACGGATATCTTAAAAAAAATGAGTTTCCTAAGAAAACTATCAGAGAACTTATATATTACGTAAAGTCTAACAATTGCGATACACGAAGAGAAAATTCCATACAAAGAAATTACACATCGACAATATATATTCCGGGCCTATCAGAGAGAATTAAGAACTCCGATATATACGATCGCAACAAATACGAGCTAGCATTCAAAACATGCAATAGTGTTAACGGATTGTTTAGTAAAACAAAATCCAGCCTGGAAAAAGAAGACAAATCCAACCTTGTATACGAAATCAAGTGCAGTGGAGATGAGGCTAATAATTGCAATAAAGTATATATTGGCACAACAAAAACAAAATTAAAAACACGACTTGCTTCGCATAAATCCGACCAAAAGGCTACATACAAACCAATAGAGCAAAAAACTGCACTAGCAGCCCACTGTACGAGAACAGGTCATACACCAGATTTCGACAACACAAGAATTTTACAACAAGAAAACAATTACAAAAAGAGATTTATGTTGGAGATGCTCCATATAATTCATGTCCCGCCAAATAAAAGGCTCAATTATAAAACTGATACCGAAAAATGCGATCAATTGTATAGACATACAGTAGACAAATACAGTAGATCAAAACAAACATGATTAGTTGACAAAAAAACCCAGACGACGGATGACTCACAAAAATAAGAAAAAGAAATACGTGAAATAAAAATCCAAAATAAAAGTAAATACATACATATTTATAAAATTTATTTATTGTCCTGTGATACAAAAATTGTGTTTTATAATTATAATAATTGAGACTATTGTTATTGTATTTTGTCAGGTCCCTGATGATGGTCAACAAAGTTGACCGAAATATTGGACAGCAATTTTTCAACATAAAATAAAATTAATTTAATACATACATGTATGAAAAACATAATATATATATATATATATATATATATATATATATATATATATATATATATATATATATATATATATATATATATATATATATATATATATATATATATATATATATATATATATATATATATATATATATATATATATATATATATATATATATATATATATATATATATATATATATATATATATATATATATATGTGTTTTATTAACTTCTTATGTATATGATCTTAAGCCGAATGTAAGGTACACTACATATAAACATCACAGATCAACGAATAATATATTTCTCAAAATACAAATTTATAATTTGTTTTAATATATTTTCCCTTGTTAAAAAATTACAATTAGCCAAATTAAATAATAGAATTAAATTTTCCCAATTGTTTCAAATTATTAAACCTCAAAGATTTTGTTATTAATATTCTTTTATTCTATGTTAAGAGATAGTATAAAAATTGAAACTGTCCCTTTGAAAACTAAAAAGAAATTTATACATTAAATATGTTTTGAATTTAAAATATTTTGGACTTTTATTTAAATATAGAAAATGAGTGAGTAAAGTCCCTAGACTTAGTCATGAGACGATGATAAAAGGGTAAGAATGTTTGGTCAAGGGATGGCTCATTTATATCATTCCGGCCATAAGCCATCAAAGGAGAAGTCCTATGGATTTCTAGCGGGAGGGTTACCTGTGTTAGCAGTCCATCAGCTAACAATATTTGTCGTGCAGTCTGAGGCTGTGAAGTGGTCGTCTGTCGGGTTATGGCGTGTGTTTCTTTAAAATTAAATTAGTAGGAAAATTAGTAGATATCTATCCCTCTTTTACTCACTTTCGGGTCTCCCATACAAATACAATTTTGTTTTTCCACCTACAACACCAAAAGGCTGGCATGAATTATTTTTTTGTAGTGTAGTCGTGGCAGTCAGACCTGTTAGCAGGAACCACACCCAAGACGGCGAGCTCTAGCCGGTGCATCCGCCAGCATACCAGCGTGGCTGACGATCTGGCAGCAGTTGTTTGCATGTAATCTTACCAACAACATTTATCCATACATACTAATACACTATTACTACAAAATGGCGCCCAGACGTGGGGCCCGAAATGTGAGGTAAGTATTATCTGGTAGGGTAGATTCCATTGCGACTACTGGTGTAAGTCCCAGTTGAGTCTTTTAAAATTCTCAACGCGTTGCGACACCAATAAGTACGCAATTCAAATTTATCCCACCCACATTTAGTTTTCGTTAGAGTTTTTTTATTAGTCAGAAATAGTGTCCTGTATACGTAGCGGTTGGATTAACCGACGGTGTCTGTAAGTCCCGAGGGATCATATTCGTTAAGAATTATTCCCCGCGTTGCGACAGTCTACCGAGGTTAGTCTAGCAGATATGTTAAGGGATTAAGGCATTCTAGACGACGGGTAGCATTTTGAGACAGAATGTCCGGTAAGTAGGCTGTTCAAATGTAATTGAACATAGTTTTATCAGGATAGAGTTCATTTCATATTTATTTAGGTTCATAAAGATAAAAATTTTTTTCTTGCCTAAATATTTATATATTGTCTAGACTAATTACGGTTTAAAGAGGAAATTGGTTTTCATGTTGTTTGTTTAGCTTAAGTATGTTTTAGAGATAAAAATTGTTTTCTTGCCTAGATATTTGTATTTCATATTCTCTAGATTAATTAATATGATCTTAGTAAACAACCCTTATTATCTATCGCACGTATTATTGTCGCTAAAAGAAGACAAGGAGAATAGTTGATAAGAAAGAAGCGCATGCGTACTAAATTAGTTTAAGATGTTCATTATGTTCGTGGTTAGTATTTAAGATCATTTTAAAATAAAAATAAAGTAGTGTCTTACAAACATTCAACCGGTTAAGTAACAAATAGTTTATATGATCATTGGTCCTTCGACAAAAAGAGCTAGTAACTTATAAAAAAAAATTTTAAATTTGCTTTATATTAAAATGGCAAATAAAGAAAAACTTTTCGAAAAACAGAAAGAATTGGGAGACGAAATTGTTGCTATTCGAGAGAAGCTGGCTCAAAAGGCAATCCGCTGTTCGAGACTCCCATAAGTCAGTAAGAGGATAAGTAAAACTTTTGGCATATGGCATTACATCAGAAGATTATTTTGAAAAGAAGTACTATGAAGCGTTATCAAAAATTATATCAGAGATTCAATTTCTAATAAAAGAAGTTATGCAGCAAGAAGAATCAATAAACGTTACAGAAATTCCTCAAACATCAAAAGAAACAGTAAGTTAGAAAAAGTAATAACTACTGAATCAGATGATGAATCATGGGAACAATTTGTTGAAATGGCAGATTGGTTAACTGACTGGTATGATGAACTATCAGCGAATATTGCCCACATGTCCAACAAAAAACTTCAAATAAAAGAAAATTTTTTAGAATCTAGATATCAAAAGCTCCAAAACATATATCACAATTTAAGTGAATCCAAAAAGCCAAAAAATATGCATAAAATTATGCTAAATGCAGAAAGCATATATTTTAGTGCTCTCGAACTTATTACATATTGCATGAATGAGCCTAGGCAACAACCGAGCAACAAAAATGAAGGAGAATATTCAAACTCAGCACGTTTAGGAAAAATTTAAATTCCTGAATTTAGTGGCGATATAAATGAATGGTCATCATTTCATGATTTGTTTAAAAGCTTGGTACATGACAATAAGTATCTTTCTAATGTAGAAAAAATGTACAGGTTAATAACATCACTTAAAGGCGAAGCTAAAAAATTGGTGCAACATCTAAAGATCACCGACAACAACTATGAGGCAACGTTCGAGATTCGTAAGCAAAGATATGAAAATCATAGATTGTTGTTTACAAACCAAGTAGATATTTTACTTGATCAACCGATGGCAAATAGCGAATCATCGGCAAGCTTGAAGAATCTATTAGATACAACAAATAGTTGTATTTATGCCCTTAAAAGTAAGATGCTGAACCTTTTATAGCACGTATTGTTATCAGAAAACTGGATAAAGACGGTTTGCGATATTACGAACAAACAGTTAAAAAATCTAAAGAAATTCAAAGTCTAAAGGACATACTAAGTTTTTTGGAACAACAAGTTCAAGCTTTAGAAGCAGCTTCCAAAGGGCAAGAAAAGAAAATACATAAAAAACTAATTGAAACTGGCAAAGTTTCTAATGTGATGTATTCAATGAAAAAATGTTGTTTACATTGCAATATGGATAACCATACAACTGCGATTTGCAGAAAATTTTTAACATTACCGATTTATGAACGAAGAAAACTGGCTTATAATAATAAATGGTGTTTTAAATGCTTAGATCACAAAAACAACAAGTGGTGTTCAAATAATGCTAAGTGTTGTTATTGCAATAAAGGTCACCATAAGATTCTACATCTGAATGAAGAAAAAATTATAGAATCAAAACCCAGCAATTCAGCAATGACTACCAAAAATTTAACAACATCAGTACTTCTAGCAACTGCACAGGTAAAAGTACATGAAATAAATGGAGAAGCAGTAACCCTAAGAGCATTAATTGATCAGGGCTCTCAGGTAACGACAATATCAGAAGAAGCATCCCAGATTTTTTCATTGCCACGTGTTAAATGCAAAACAGAGATTCATGGAATCGGCAGTACTTTGGTAGGACTGTCTAAAGCAAAAACAAAATTAATCTTGAAACTAAGATTTATGAGTAACCATGAAATCGAAGCAGATGCCCTCATTTTTCCAAAATTAACGGGGGCACATCCAAATCAATCATTTGAGTTTAATATTGAAAATTGGAACAACTTTATTCTGGCGGACCCAGCATTCAACAAATCTGATCGAATAGATATTGTTATTGGAGGTGACATCATACCTCATATATAGCAAGAAGGATTACACAAAAAGGTAGTATCTTGGCACAATCAACGATTTTTGGCTGGATATTATCTGGTGTAATTTGCAAAACCGCAAAACCAACAAAATTATTAGCAGCTGTAACTAACTTGGAGAGGTTCTGGGAGCTAGAGGAGCTTCCTGACATAGAGGAATGCCGTGAAGATGAATTTTGCCAAGAATACTATGAGAAAACAACCGAAGTTGATGCACAAGGTCATATAGTAGTTAAATTGCCGCTTAAAAAGGACAACGAGTTAGGAGATTCCAGAAGACAAGCAATGGCAAGGTTTTTGTCTCTTGAGAAAAAATTCGAACGAGAGCCGGAACTTAAAAAACACTACGTAGAATTTATGAACGAGTATTTAAATCTCGGCCATATGAAAGAGGTAGAGAAGAAGTGCAGCGGGAAGTACTATTTACTACACCAACCAGTAATTAGAGAAAACAGCTTGACAACAAAATTGCGTGTGGTGTTCGACGCTTCTACTAAAACAACAAATAGAAGAAGTTTAAACGATGTGATGTTTGCAGGTCCTAAGCTACAAAAAGATCTTTTCGATATCATAATAAAATGGAGACTATGGAGATATGTTATGATAGCTGATGTTAAAAAATGTACCGTCAGGTAAGAATGGCAAACAGTGACCAATCGTATCAACATATATTATGGAGAGAAAACAAATGCAGTCCTATAAAAGAGTATAAATTAACAACTGTAACATATGGCATGTCATCGGCACCTTTTGTAGCAGTAATGTCGCTGTTTTACTTTGCTGACCACATGTTAATTGAAGATGAACTAATTAAAAAAATAATAAAAGAAGACTTCTATATGGATGATTTAATGACAGGAGCAGATAATGTTCAACAATGTAAGAACATGCGGCATCATATACAAGCACAGCTAAACAATTTTGGTTTCAATTTACGCAAATGGGTTTCAAATCACAAAACAATTATAAATCATGAAGATGTCACCAAGGAAAACACAGTCATTCAAATCAAAGATGGCGAAACTGTTAAAACTTTAGGCCTACAATGGGATCCGGCCAAAGACGAGTTTCATTTTAAGGTAAATTTTACACAGAACAATAAAATAAAGAAAAGGCAAGCTCTTTCAGATGTGGCAAGAATCTTTGATCCTTTGGGCTGGATGTCTCCTGTTACTGTACTAGCGAAACTATTTATTCAAACACTATGGTTGCGGCAATCTTCCTGGGACGAAGTGTTATCAGATGAGTTTCAAGATAAATGGTATGAATTTTCAAAAGATGTAATCGCTCTTCAAAAGATCCGTATCCCAAGATGGGTAAAAACAACGTGCGAGACTGAATTGGAAATTTACGGGTTTCAGATGCCTCTGAAAAAACTTATGCCGCTATAGTTTACATTAAACAGGATACACCTGTTAAGCTACTAACAGCTAAAAGTAAAGTGAACCCGATTAAAAACAGGAAAACTCTGCCAAAATTAGAACTGTGTGCTGCTCATCTTCTAAGCAAGCTTTTGCATAGAGTAATTCATATTTTCAATCGACAATGTAAAGTTTATGCATGGAGTGATTCAACTATAACGTTAGGTTGGATTCGCAACAATAAAAATAAAGAAAAATTTATAAGAAACAAAGTTAACGAAATAAATACAATTTTGCCTGAGGTGCCATGGCATCACGTAAGCAGTAAAGACAATCCTGCAGATGTAGCTTCCAGAGGTATTAATGCTGAAAAATTGATACATCACTCTTTGTGGTGGAATGGTCCTAAGTGGTTATTGAAGTCTTCCGAGTTCTGGCCGAAAAACGAAGAGCCAAAATCAACAAATACATTGAGGACTGCTGAGAAATTGACGAGCTGTAATATTATTAACAAGTTAGTATGCAAATACTCCAAACTAGGCAAGTTACGAAGAATAGTTGCTTACGTACTTCGGTTTGTAAGAAAATTAAGAAAAAAAGAAAGATATCCGCAGTATCTGACCGTTCCAGAACTTGAGGCGGCAGAAAAGATTATAATTTTTAATCATCAGCAGGTTGAATTTCATGATGAGATTATGAGACTGAATAAGGGATGTGCGGTGAGTAACAAAAGTCAAATAGTAAGTCTTTTTCCATTTCTAGATAAAGATGACATTCTTCGAGTTGGTGGCAGATTGCATAATTCTGGTTTACAATATAACCACAAACATCCCATAATTTTACAAAAGTCTGAACTTTCATCTTTAATAATACACCAGACACACATATCCACGCTCCATGATAGGAATCGACTTATGGAGCCAACCATAAAACGTAAATATTAGATAATGGGATTAAAAAATGCAGTAAAGAAGTGTATTGGAAGCTGTACAACATGCATTCGCTATCAACAAAATATATCTAAACAACTAATGGGTAGTCTACCAGATTATAGAGTGAATGTTTCACATCCTTTTGTTCATACGGGAGTGGACTATGCTGGACCAATATATTTAAGGTGTTCGAAAGGAAGAGGCCAGAAAAGCTACAAGGGCTATATTGCCGTGTTTGTCTGTATGGCAACAAAAGCAATTTACTTGGAGGTCGTGAGTGATTTGACCACAGAAGCATTCCATGCGGCTTTGAGAAGATTCTTTTCAAGAAGAGGCATGAGTTCTCACTTGTATTCTGATAATGGAACTAATTTTGTGGGTGCTAGTAAAAACTTAGATGCTGATTTCAAAGCCACAGTTAAAAACAATAGTGCACTTATACCTATCTTGGCTGAACAAAAAATATATTGGCATTTTATTCCCCTGGCTGCCCCTCACTTTGGAGGAATTTGGGAATCTGGAGTAAAGTCGATGAAGTATCATCTCAAAAGAATAATTGGCGAAACAAAATTGACGTTTAAAGAATTAAGTACTTTGCTGGCACAAATAGAAGCTGTTTTAAACTCCAGGCCTTTGGTTGAAGTGAATGCTGAGGATATTGACGCAGTGGATGTGTTGTCTCCGGGTCACTTTCTCATTGGAAGACCAGTAATAGAACCCGGTGAGCATATTGAAAGCGCAGTTATATCATCATTAAATAAATGGAAACTTATTCAGCGGCTGAAGAAAGATTTTTGGAATCGCTGGAAGGAAGAGTACCTTGTGACGCTCCAACAACGGAATAAGTGGAGGCATTCAGTTAAAATTTTGAAAGAAGGAGCAGCAGTTCTGGTCAAAGATGAAAATACTCATCCAGGAAGATGGCCTCTTGGAAGAATAACGTAAGTGGACGATGGAAAGGATGGGAAAGTTCGAGTGGTAAAGATAAGGTATCAAAATAATATTCTAACACGACCAATCCATAAGATAATCCAGCTACCGGACGCACAAAATTCAAACGAGCACAATCAGGATGGAGCCAGAAGTTCCCACACAAAAATTAAACAACCCAGCGGAAAAAACTTTCTGAAATCTTGTTTATTATGGTGTATGTTCTTGATGTTAACAGTAGGAGTAGTAAATTCTGCATCACTAAATCATGGTATGGGTGCCGAAATAAAGGAAATACCTCTGAACCATTTGTTTAAAGTTTATGCATCCAAAGTCCTCGATGTTAAAAACTCTTTTTTTAAGTATTTTTTCTAGCCATTGTCTCTTTTCTTCTCCTTTAACATATATTTTAGAATAGCGTACATTAGCTTTTAAAAAGTTGTAGACGCTTTGAAATGTGACTGATCCATCGTTCCACTTTAGGTGATGATAGTTCTTTGTTAACCAGTTTACTTCTTTTCGCTTCTTTGGCGATAGACATTTAAAATCAAAGGGGGGTTCTATAATGAAATTTATGGCTTCATTGTTGTTGTTGTTGAAAACGATCGCTACTTCTTTTGCGATGAAATCATTTGAATCGCTTTTGAATCCTTGCATATCTATACAAACTATATTATCATCCATATAGTTTAATTTATAATACTTTTCGGACTTGTCCTTTTATGGGTACATATTCAATTATGCGATCATGAATAAGAATGCAGTAAGCTGATGTCTTTGAGGCAATATTTGTAGCTGTTTCAAATTCAATTTGTATATCAATTGGTCCGTTATTGAGCGATTCGTTTTGATGGCTGACATCTACTACAATAATCGGTGCATTATTTTTAAATTCTTGAGCAGTTAGAAGCGGTTGAGATTCTCTCATGTAATAGCTCTGTTGAAATCTTAGATACATATCATATAGGATTGCATAGCGTTCATTTTTAAATTTGATATTTAGGTCATCATATGGATATGTCACTGAATTTAAATGTACTTTTAAATTTGTCAGGTCACAATGAACAAACTTATTTTCTTGTTGAAAAGCAATCAATACAAAACGGGGTCGTTCTCTACTTGCAGCTAATTTAACATTCCAGATATGACTTGTTCCTGTATTAAGTTGTGGATTAACATGATAATCCCAACTACGGAATGCCATCGGTATAGAAGCACCATTTTTAATAATGTTTATCATATTCAACTTGCTAAAATCAGATAATTGTACATGTGGAATTCTCCATGAGATGAGTGAAATTGAATGTTTTGCTTTTCTGTGGAAACGCTCGAGTGTACAAGATCTTCATCGTTCTTATTACGCAAGAGTATCAATTCATGTTTTCCATTTAGTATGACTTTGTTGTAGTCTTCAGCGAAACCCAAAAGCATTTTTAAGGGTACATAAAAGTTAAAATATCCATTAACAAGTTTTAAATCATCAATTTTATTCCAGCCAGCATTCTGCATTACAGTGCTTTCCGTTGGTGATAAAGAAACCAAATTTTTTATAAATATACATATAATTTTTCGACCTTTATTTAAAATATAAATTAGTTTTTATATATAACTCCAGCTGTGATATTAGAACGTTAAGAATAAGCTTATACTGTGATATTTACCAATTTTTAATTATTTTTGCAATTATTTTTTAAATTATGTGTTTTATGTCGTATGTAGTCATGTCGCGTCAAATTACATTAACAAAATTTAAGTGCAAATTTTATTAAGAGAGTAAATATATTTCAATAAAAACTATTATCCCTGAAGATGTTGGAAAATCCCAACGAAACGTCGGATATGAATAAATGAAATAAAATTGTCTTTTATTTGCATTTAAATCAAATTTTAATGACCTTAGAAGCCTGAATAGAAACAATTCTATAAAAACTAATCCAAATTTTTTATGTTACTTGTACCTCCTAAATATCTTGTATGATCAATTTCAATACCATTAAGTTCATAACGAATTTCATCAAAGAGATATGCAACAAAGTTGTTTTTTAATTTAAAGTTGTCTGTAGATGTGGAGGTTTTCTCATCTACAACAGATCCCTCAACATACATATAACTTTCACTAGGTAACACATACAAATCTTGATTTTGAATTGAAATGCGAATTTCATCATTATTGTTGTAGGATTGTAGGTATGGCACATATGTATGATAGTCCTTTTTGATTATATTTTCCTCAGACAAGGGTTTATCTAAGACATTTATTATTGAACTCATTTTGCCTTCAATTTAAAATTCAATGACTTGAGAAAATTTTTATTTGCTGTCGTTAGAGTTTTTTGATGAATTGACCTCTTTGTGGTTTAGGTCGTAATAATATTTTAGGTTCGTATGCTGATGGTGTTGTTGTTGTTGCTATATTCTGTGATATACTCGAGTTGAATAATAGCATTATTTAGTTGGTCTTAAATGAATTCGTATTGTTATTTCCTCTCCTCGGAAATTAATTAAACCACCGTGATGATCAACTACTCGTAGAGGTAGTGAACTTATCTCTCTGGGGTTCACCGGTAAATAGATGAGATTTCGAGGTATCTCATCTATTTTATAGCCTGTAGGCACATTAATCGGAAATTCATGTACTGTATGAGCCTTGGAATTGTTCATATATGTATTAACAGCGATACTACTTTCAATTCGCATCAGATTCACCTTGAAAATATTAACTGGAAGATCAGAATAATGATCAACGTTTGGAGTTAGGATTTTACTATTGAATCCCAAGAGTTTTCCAATTGTATTTTCTCTATTAAAATATATTGCATCCTTAGAGCTGTTGACTTTAACTTGCATTGTATTGTTATTGGCTTCTATAAAAATTATATTTTCTGGATTGTAGCGTTTATATTGTTCCTCTATATAATCAACAATATCATTCAATTCATAAGATCCAATTGGTATTTCAATCACATTTTCACCTATATGAAACAAATTGTTGTAGACATCAACATTTGGGATGCTATTATATGAATGAAAATCAGTTAGAGTACACTCATATGCCCCATTTAAATCAATAGGTGGGAAGTAATTAGCAGATAACTCTGATGAGTTGGAGCTTAGAGTAAGTGTTATTGACATTATGACTGTCTGATTACGAACAAATAAGTTCAACACAAAATTGTTTATAAAAAGTATTTACATATTTATTTCATCTTTTTTATTTTAAATTTACATTATAATCTTAAGTACTAAGTATGTATGTATAATAATTGCTGATAATGTTTCAACTATAATATTTCATATTTACTTATCCATGAATTGTGATCGTTACTAAATCCTAACCATTTAACAAATGCTTTGGCTCCTCTGGTTTTAATAACCTTTTCAACTAGATATGTATAAGAAAATTTAGTTTTTAAAAGTTCTTCATCATAAAATCCACCTTTAATAGGACTTCCACGATAATCTTCTAATATGTATGTTGTGGGATATGTATTTTGAATAGATTTAATTGTGAACATTTCTGTTGTCCAATTTGGAGTATAACCTTTTTCAAAAATATGCTTATATTTGCTTATGCGCACATGATCACCAACATTAAATTTCGATATTTTATGCATTTTCAAATGTATTCAATAATTGTTTTCTTATTTGAAGAGTTGACTTTAATTGGAGCCATTTTAATGGTACGATGAACTTTTCTGTTATATGATTCTAATAGATCTTTGTAGATATCAAGCCAATTGTATGTACCATTAAAACTAAATTCTTTCCACATCATCCATTTTAATGTTCTATTAAATCGTTCTACTATTGATGCTTTCATTCTACTATACGGTGAATAGTGATTAATGTTGTACTTATCCGTCAATTTTCCAAAGTGTTTATTGAAAAATTCTTTACCATCATCTGTTTGTAGGTTTTTTGGTACTCGTCCCAATTGAAAAATATGTGACATGGCTTGGGTTGTTTCAAGCGCAGTTTTTGTTTTAAGTGGTACTGCCCATGCAAATTTGGAGAATGTATCAATTACAGTTAACAAAAATCTATAATTTTTATTGTCCATAGAATAATTTCCCATTTCAACTAAATCAGCTTGCCAAAGATCATCTATTCCTTTCATCACAACTCTACGACGTAAAAAAGATTTTCGAGCTTGTTTATGGAGTTCATTTACTAAAATTCTTTTTGAAGTCATTTTTTAGTATTAAGAATTATTTTCGATGTGTTGTGATCTATTTGATACACTTTTAGCTATTGACACAAACATGTAATCTATAAATCTATAAATCTTCTCATTAACTTTTCTTTTGTATACTTTCAACAAATTTTTGTAGATATCCGTCTTCCAAAAATTGTTTGATTTTGGAAATAGTTTCTTGCATTTTCTTATTCTCTTCCAACTGTAATATTATTGCATGTTGTAGCATTTCGATTTGAGTTCTTAGAGTATCATGAATATTGTTGTTATCTTCCTTAAAGTATTTTAATAGCTTGTGTTCTATTTCTTCGATTTGAGTTTGCAGAAACAATTTATTGATAACATCGTTTTCTTCCACAGCTTTTGCCACATTTTTGATTCTTTTGTTTTGGACATCGATGTTGTTGTTCGCATCCATAAAGAACCCCAACATTTTAGGGGCTTATATTGCTTGTATCGTTTAGATAATGTCCAAACTTATCAACAGACATACTTTATATAGATTATTCTATTATATTAGCTTCGCGAAGTTCTTCATAAATTGATACAATTTCGTTATTATGATTAGTATGACCTGCAGCTTGTGATGATACCAGTAGTCGAAGTCGATCTACCATCTCATTTGGATCATCCCAGTATATATAGTTTGGCTTATGAGGGTTAAATTGCATCAATCCATCACCTTTATAATTAGATATTGTCTTATTTGGTATTGATTTTGATAAAGTCTGTTGGTTTTTCTCTTTAAACATCTTTTTAATAATATGTTTATATTTATAGGCTTTCGTCCCCTTGATTTATCCATCAGGTTTATAGTCTCTTCTGTACGCATTTGTATTAATTAAAATTTTTTGTAGAGTTCTAGTTCATATTTATCATAGATTTTTGGTATTTTATGAAACATTAGAGAAAATAGTCCTGGTGTTAGAGCCCATATTTGACTACCAACATGTAATTTGTTTTCATTTAATTTGAGCTTACTATCACCAAATTTCCATTCATTATTGAAATATTTATATGGACCATAGTTAGTATCTAATTCATTTCTTCCTTCCAAAACAGATAAGTCAGTGTAACTCTCTTCAGCATTTGAATTTTGAGAGTAAAAATCGTCATCGTCATCATCATCATTATCCATAGTACTTTCACCATTAGGATCAGCAAGTGAATTGCTGGTATCAAATATTGATTCTTCTACAAGTTTCTTTGGTGTACTTGTCTCCAACTTAATTGATGGTTTCTTAAGATGATTAGAACTGTTATTATATTCAATTTCTGTTTTCATCGCATTCTTTTCTTTTTTGATAATTCCATTGATATTAATAGAATTATTTATAAATTTGTTTAAAGGATCTGTTATAGGTTTAAATGTATCTTTTAGTTGTTCACGTGTATCTATTTCGTCCGTTTTTATACTACGAAGCTTTTTCTTGAAGACATTTCTTGTCGCAACCAACTCTTAAAATTTTTTCATCCATTTCCAGCTATCAGATCAGCTTATTAGGTATCTGATCAGGTTATCAGATCGGCTTATTAGATACCTGATCAGGTTATTAGGTACCTGATCAGGTTATCAGATCAGCTTATTAGGTATCAGATCAGCTTATTAGGTACCTGATCAGGTTATCAGATCAGGTTATTAGGTATCAGATCAGCTTATTAGGTATCTGATCAGGTTATCAGATCAGCTTATTAGGTATCTGATCAGGTTATCAGATCAGGTTATTAGGTATCAGATCAGCTTATTAGGTATCTGATCAGGTTATCAGATCAGCTTATTAGGTATCTGATCAGGTTATCAGATCAGCTTATTAGGTATCTGATCAGGTTATCGGATCAGCTTATTAGGTACCTGATCAGGTTATCAGATCAGCTTATTAGGTATCAGATCAGATCAGCTTATTAGGTAGATAATTAGATCAGGTATAGGTATATACTAAAGTTTTTCTTTTATGTAGGGCAATTTATATTGTTATGAAATAATCGAATAATTTTCTGTAGCGCCCATTGTTTAATTCATTATCTTTGCTTATCATCAAAAATCCACATTTATCCTTCCAGCACAATCGCAAAATTTCATGAAACTTTGCATAACTCATATCGCTGGCAACATGATCCCTATAAACATGCTTCATATTTGTCTCATCTTGTTTAAACATTTTAATCATATTCGCGTTGTCTCTTATTAAATGCTTGGGCATTCTGGTATAAGTTTGGCACAAGTAGAATGAATCAACATCCCTATGTCGTCCCATACAAAAATAAGCTCGTATATTATTCTGCTTCTCACATGCAACATCATCAAATATCATAATTGAATTAGTTTTAGCTTTGTCAGGGGGAATAACTGATTCATTTTCGGCGAATGTGTAATATCCCATTCCTTTAATAGGTGTAATTAATCTCTTCAAGTATTCATATTTCGGCTGATATAGAGATTTTGAGTATAAATTGATGTTTTCAAACTTTACTCCATTAGGACTTTCTAGTAAGCCAATCATAACATTAGTCTTTCCACAATTTGATGGTCCTACTATTAGAGCACGAATAGAATTTGGTAAGAGTGAACTATGTTTTATAATTGAACTGATGTTCGATGAATCATCAATGTTTCGAACTAAAATATTTTTATGTTGTTTTACTAACTGCATTTTTATAACTAAATGCAATTCATGTTTGTTACCTTTTATTATGGAAAAAATAAATGAATAAGATGGTTATACATTATGAAAAGTCATTTAGTGATAAAAACACCTTCGTTGGAGCAGGTTTACTAGATGTTGAACTTCATCTTCCTGGATATCAATACTGTGGACCTGGAACTAAACTACAAAAACGTTTAAATCGAGGTGATAAAGGAATCAATTTATTGGACTCTGGCTGCAAAAATCACGACATAGCTTATTCTAAAAATAAAGATTTAAATATTAGACATTAAGCTGATAAAACTCTTGAAAATTCAGCTTGGGATCGAGTTTTATCAAAAGATAGCAGTCTTGCAGAAAAATCATTTGCATATATGGTTACTAACGCTATGAAAGCCAAAACAAAATTTGGTATGGGTGTGGAGAAAAAGAAAAATGTTAAGAAACCTAAATTAAATGGTAAAAAATTGTTCAGTTCATCAATTAGAGCTGCAACAAAAATACTAAAAGAGAAAAAACCTTTAGACATTAACAATGCTATTAGAATAGCACGTAAAACGATCAACAAAACATTAAAAGGCAGAAAATCCCAAGTTATAATACCTCGCATAATAAATGTACCAAAAATTGGTGGTTTTTTACCACTAATACCGATTTTAACTGCTCTGGGTGCAATTGGAAGTCTAACGACTGGAGGTGCTGCTATAGCTAAGGCTGTAAATGCGACAAAGAATGCAAAAAATCAGTTTGGTGAAGCAACTCGCCATAATAAAGCAATGGAATCTATAGCTGTTAGGAAAGGACTTTACCTAAAACCATATAAAAAGGGTTATGGTTTAGTTTATAAAGAGCAGACAAAAAACTCTTAAAAATGCTACCTAATAGACCACTATCAGAAGTCGACTTCAGAAATTTTTCAAACATAATTCCACATTTTAGAGGAGTTTTCATGTTGGAGTCACTACCAAAACGACCAAAGAAAAAAGAATGTGGCATAATCAATTAGGATATATCAAGAGGACCTGGTACACATTGGGTAGCATATTATAAAAACATCAATAAAAAAGAATATTTCGATAGTTTTGGAAACTTACAACCTCCTTCCGAAGTACTCAAATATCTGGGCACAAATATAAAATACAACTATAATCAACATCAGAATTTTAATACATTTACCTGTGGTCATTTATGTCTTAAGTTTCTTTATGAAATAACTGAAAATATTAAATAAAAAACACAATTGTATATATATATATATATATATATATATATATATATATATATATATATATATATATATATATATATATATATGTATATATATATATATATATATATACATATATATATATATATATATATATATATATATATATATATATATATATATATATATATATATATATATATATATATATATATATATATATATATATATATATATATATATATATATATATATATATATATATATATATATATATATATATATATATATATATATATATATGTATATATATATATATATATATACATATATATATATATATATATACATATATATATATATATATATATATATATATATATATATATATATATATATATATATATATATATATATATATATATATATATATATATATATATATATATATATATATATATATATATATATATATGTATATATATATATATATATATATATATATATATATATATATATATATATATATATATATATATATATATATATATATATATATATTTCACAAAACTCTTTAATGCATTTTTATTTATTTATTTATAATTTACTATACAGAATTAATTTTTTATTTTTTTATTCCCAAATGGAATATTGAGCATTTTGAATCAAAAATTCGTCCATCTCACTCTCAAGGATTAAGCTTTGTTCACCATCTCTGCGTACGTGAAATATTCCACTTGAGAGATCCTTAATTTCATCATCTGTCAGAGTATTATATCTTTTAGAAAGAAACATTATATTTTTTTCCATCTCAACTCTTAGTGTTGGTCCATATTTTGTTGTTACCCGTGTAATATTTTGAACAGGATATTTAGCAGCTACATCTAGATCCTTTATATGAATCAAGCTTTTGTTTAGTGAATTAAATTTTGATATTAAATTTTTTGAAGAGCTCATTTTTTAAATAGATCTTGTCACTTTGAATCTTTAATTAAAATTGATCTTGAAAGTAGTGATGATGAGTCCAATAAGGCTAACCGAAAATATTTATTGTGAGAAGGTTAATATGTATATGTGGAGAAATAGTGCTAGAGAGATAGGGATAGATATATAGGAATATTAATATGAATGTTCCTTCTTTTAATTTTTTAATGGTCTCTTTGAAAATGAGTTGGAAAGAGAAATATGTATATTCTATACCCTCTATTCTAGAAGGATTATAGGAAAATGAAGAAGGATATAAGAGGAGGAAAAAAATAGTATTGAATTTTATTCACTTTGTAGCTAAATATTTAGGAAAAAAATTATCAGTATCGACGAATCCTTTGAAAAAGTAAGCAGCAACAAAATTAATACGGAATATTAACAAAAATGAGTCAAATAAGAAGGAGTCTTAATAAATTTATATCGGATTTTGATAACTTTAGACTATACGATCATTGGGAAATGATCATATTTTTTCAAAATATGCTGGACGAGAATGATGAATTTGATATTATGGAAGATGACAACAACACAGAAGGAAATTTCAAATGCTGTCCCTAGTATGATCCGAATTGTGAGGAGGGACCTGATACATGTAGGTGCTCGATATACTTTCTACGGAAAGCTATATTAGAAAATTTAATGGAATCTTATTATACAATGTTTCAACCATCATAATTAAATTTAATAAATAAAATAGTCAATAGTAAATAAAATAGTCAACGTCAACGTTTTTTCTATTTGATGATATCAGGGCTGAACAAGAAAATAAAACAAAGATTGTTTAATTTTTTTGATATTAATAATATTTTTTTATTATTATTTAATTTTTTTCTTTTTTCATTATTATTATAATTTTTTTAATAACAAACCAAATTTTCTTAATAACTAAACATTAATAACTAAATATTTACATATAAACATAAACAAATTACATTTAAGTAAAAAACTCATCATTCTTCTTGAAGCTTATCAATTTCCATTAGCAACATATCCACTTCATATTCTGGATTTGTTTCCTCAATTCGATAATTATACCATGCTAATGTATTTTTCTTTTATCATCTTGATAACTAAGTACAACCTTATTTAGTTGGTTGGTATAAATTTGATGAACTTTTGACTTAAATGTTAACATATCATCATAAACAATAGACTTATTAAATAAACAATTTCTATACGCCTCTAAACTATATTTTTCAAGAACACATTTCTTAACCCCCTTCGATTTTTTTACATCATTTTCATATTGCACGCTAAAAGAATACATTTTTTACCGAAGTCCCACAAATTCTTTCATCACTTTCCCGAAATTCTCATCCTTCATCATACCCAGCACCTTTTTGTTTAAAAGAGAAATACCATATACGTTATCTTTTGGGTAATCGGAAGTGTCAAATTCTTGTTCTATGTCAGATTTTATGTCGGCATAAAAGTCGTCAGTTTTTATTGTATATATAAATGAGTCGGTGTCCATGTAATTTAAAGATAAATTTGCTTTAAACTTGGGCTGCATGAATCCATAATGGAAATTATACATTTTCCATTTAGACAGCTCCAAGACGCAAAATCCCAAGTATATAGGCTTGCTGTAATATGTTTTGACTCTATTCATTTCTATAGCTACCATATCTTCAGAAAATATAGATGAACTATGAAAATTGGATATAGATATCTAATCTTGAGCCCCCGAATGGTTACAGTTTGTTCTGTTCCAGTTGGTTAGAATTTTCACATCTCTCCTCTTGTCCACATTCTCCATTGTTTTGCCATACACAGCATTATTGAGTAATTTGAAAAAATTTTTCTCAAAAGCATTTTTAGCAGTATCTCTGTGTTTGGAATTTAAGTCAATATAACCTTTTAACCATGGAGACTGTTTTAATGCTAGAATACGATGCGTTTTCTTTAGAATCAAACCATATTCCAAACATTGCTTCAGAGCTCTGTAATGTATTTCATAAGAGTTTTTTTTGTGAAAAGTCCGCAATTAATTTCTTATGGTTTGATTCTAAAGTTTTCTTGTTTTCAACACAGAAGGGAAGGTTATTGTGAGAGTCATGTAGATGTGAAGGATATTCTAAAGTGACCTCATATACATAACCATCTTGTGAGTTATTATCTATGTTTTTCGCATCCAGATTCAGCTCATCACTTGTCAGCCATCGGAATCCTCCATAAGGAAGATACTCAGACATCGCCCAACCGTAAAGGTTATTTGCGTCTAAATATATTAGAAATTCTGAAAGCTTGTCTTCATCAAAATCATCTAAATATTTATTATTTGTTTTGGAATATCGCTTACTGCACTGTACCATTCCACCGCGTATTCCCTTTTTAAAGAAGTTATACATGTCAATGTCTGTTAACAACTCTAATTCTATTTGTGTGTGTTTTAACATGCCATCCCATGATAGTCCTGGAGCAGTATAGCACGGACACGGATATAGATTATAAATCCCCTTACAGACTTTTCGAAAATTTTCGAAAATGTCTGCTAACAAAAGCACATCTGTTTTGAGATATAATTCCATACAATCTTGCAGGGTTTTGCAATTAAAGGTATGCCAAATCTTTATTGCATGCTCATAATCTTCAATTCAGCATTCCTTGTTATTTAATTTATTAAAAAATTCTTCTCTTGATGGAAGCTGACCATCATCCAATTTTTCAAATGAATCAAGATATTCATAAGGGAAAACACCCTTTCTTCGTACAAGGTCAAATTCTGTCTTTCTGTTAAAGTGTGCCCTAACCGTATGGAAATCATTGTCCGTTAGATTATTAGCTAAGGATTCTAAGCTATCAGCCATAAAACGAATGGTATCTAAAAATCAGAGTTCAAGATTGCAATTGTCAGTCATTTTTGTGAATGTAGATAGTGCAATGTACAGTTCTTTGTTCAGTGGTAGGACTTTTGTGTTGTCGGACTTTTTACCTAATTCTTTAATAAAGAGGTGCGAGTCATAAGATGAATAATTATGAAAATATATGGGTAGGAACTTCGGAATTTGGTACTTTAAGTTACAAATATTGTGAGCTGCACCTCGATATTTACCACTATATGACAATGATCTCTTACACGATCTTTACCGAGAAATTTGTCACATATTTGACAATTTATTGAATTTTGAAAACAGTATATTTCCGAAAGGGTCAAGCTGTTCATTTTTGTCTTACTGGTGAGGAACTGATTGTAAATATCTTCACAATCGTCAATTAACCAGTCAACAAATTTTACAGATGCGTCCTCACCCGTATATATCTTAAATTTATCTAAACTATTATTACCTACACATTTTATATAATAACTAAAGGCACAAGGAATGTGCCTCTTTATAACTTGAGTTTTGTCACTTACAGTAGTTTGAATATCTTCTAGTATGCATTCGAAATCTGCGTATATAACGAATGGCACATCCATCTGCCGCTGGTGATCTTTGAATTTTAAAACACTATTTTCGGGAGAAGGTAACGCAGCAACAATTTTCCCACATTCCGTTTTGTGTTGTTCCATAGTCCATTCATTGTGCGTATATTGTAGGCAGGTATTACAAAATTTGAGACTGTCACGGTGCTTTGTTGTCTGACGCCTTAATAATCTGTAAAAGGAATAAATTTATATATGTATATAGTTATTCACATACATGTATTTACTTGCTTACCTTGATATATCCTTAATAAAAATGTAATGGTGAATGTCTCCAGCTTCCAACAGCAATAAATTAACATGCTTTGTTTTTTCCTTTTGTGTATTGTAGAATGGTCCAATGATTTCATCCTTCTCATTATCATACCCAAACACATTCACACTTATTCCATCATTCCTATCCTCAAATACTTTGATGTTGTTTAATGCCAATGGGAACTTTAAATTTGTGAAGTCAAGCACAATTCCATTGTGCAAGCAGATGACATCAGCGCTAATGTCCTCGATGTTATATGAGCTGTAATATTCTTTATGATTTGTTATTGTGGTATCTAAGGCAGCAACTAAACTCCATTTAAAACAATAATCATCATTGTTTTCAATATTGATACAGCCCCGCTTTTTAGCCACTTTCAATGGTGTGCTTATCCAATGAGATCCTTTTACTAGTGAACTTTTGTTTATGTTAATTTCAGCGCGAATAATTCTGATTAAAGTCCACCCAGACTCTCTTTCCTGGAATTCTGACATTTTATTATGAATGTCCTGGAGTTGTTTTTCAATTATCTCATCTACATTACTTCCCAGGCACAATAAATCCGTTTTTGCTCTGTGTGAAATTTGACACAAGTCAATTTCTTCACCAACATATTTTATGTACTCTCCAATAAGAGTTATACAGAATTTTAAAATATTATGTTTAACCAAACTTTTTTCAAGTCTTTCCTTGAAAAGAGGTTTATTTTCCAGAACAAAGTCTTCAAATAAAAGATCATCTTTTTTGTTGGGAGTTCCATATGTTGCAATATTTTTTTTGAATGCACTGTTTATTTCATAATATTTTGGTTCTACATTCAAAGGATTATTATCATATATACCGCTGGGAGAATTTGAAGTATCCATGTCATCAAACACAATATTATCTAGTTGTTGCTGTTGTTGTTGTTGATGATGTGGCTGTTGTTGCTGTGGTTGTTGTTGATGTTGTGGCTCTGGTTGTTGTTGCTGTTGATATTGTTGCTGTGGTTGTTGTTGCTGTTGAGGATATCTGGAACTGTCCATCGTCAAGGCAAATTGATTATTCAAAACTGAAGGATAATAGTTGGGCATATTATATTGCTGCCATTGCATTGGTGATGTATATTGATAAGGAATAGGAAGATGATGTGGAATTTTTGTGGGTACTGAAAACTGATTATTCCATGACATTGGTATCGGATAGCTGGTAGACATACCGTATTGCTCATAATTCATTGGTAGTGGATATGGTTGGTACCGTAGAGAAGCTTGGTGCTGATGTTGTTGTTCTCCATTTGAGTCCTGATTGATGTTCACTTGACCTGGTTGACCATGATTTTGGACGCGATCCAAGAACGCTTTTTGGTATTTGTATACCTTATTACACAAATTACATTGATATACAGAAGTCATTTTTTTAAATTTATTTATTTAATCAAATTTATTTAATTATTTTATTTTATTTATTTAGTCCTTTTTTCAAAAACACTATAAACTTCTTTATTAATCAATTTTTTGTTTTCAAACTATTTACTTAATTAGTAACAATTAACTTTATTTAATTATTTTATTTAATTTATTTAGTTCTATTGTAAAAACACTATGAAATTGTTTATTAATAAATTTTTTGCTTTCAACCGCACTTATTGAGTTATCAGAATATACCGATGAAAATCTTCATTATTTCTTCTACTTATATACATCCTATGAGAATCGCGTAGTAGGCATTAAGTCTAATTTTTTATTGATATTACGAGATTGATGAAATTCATATGTATACATAGCAACAGCAAGAACTAGAACATAACATTAAGTAATATTTTATTTTATATAAATGTTAGCCATCATTTTGTTATCAAAAGATGACTCATTCTCAAAAAATTTGCAGCTGAATAAACATAGCAATAAACATGATTCTGTAGAACAAATATTCAAATTATTATCCAAAGTAATAAACACACATTCTTCACAAATCTAAAGATAAGAAAAAAGAAACACACACACCCATCCCCCACACATCCACGCACCCACAGCCATGCACAAAGTAAATGTAAACACAAGCACCACAAAAAATTATCAAGAACAAAAAAATAATAATAGCGACACAATAAACCCAGTAGAAACCCACGTCGACTTTTTTATCTACAAGTTTGGTGACGTTGTCACCAAACTTGTGTAACGTTGAAATAACAAAGCTATTTTCACGTTCATAATTTGTAGTTATAAGTGTAATACTAACAAAATAATAATAATAAAATAGCAGGAATAAAAAGGAAGAATAATATGGTATAATAATAAAATAATATAATCCAATAAAATAATAATATAATATAAATCTAAGAGCTGCAGGGTAGTATGAATTATAAGAACTGCAGGGTATCTAGTTTTAACCTTTTCCGTAAATAACTCTCGTTTAGTTCATAAAATGTTTAGCATAAGTAGACTAAGTTGGCACACAATCGGGGGCGATTCATACAGGACAAGAATTTGCTCTCTGATTCTGAACAAGAATCGACTGGGATTTCCGTAGTGGAAAAGGCAGTCACCAATTTTTTGCACTGCTCTTTGGCCTCGGCTAAAGAGGAGCTATAAATTTTACACAGCGGCTTCGGCTGACTGTTCTCACAACGACTTCGGTTGACTGTTCTCACAGCGGCTTCGGCTGACTGTTCTCACAGCGGCTTCGGCTGACTGTTCTCACAGCGGCTTCGGCTGACTGTTCTCACAGCGGACTTCGGTCTGACTGTTCTCACAGCGACTTCGGTTGACTGTTCTCACAGCGGCTTCGGCTGACTGTTCTCACAGCGGACTTCGGTCTGACTGTTCTCACAGCGACTACGGTTGACTGTTCTCACAGCGGCTTCGGCTGACTGTTCTCACAGCGGACTTCGGTCTGACTGTTCTCACAGCGACTTCGGTTGACTGTTCTCACAGCGGCTTCGGCTGACTGTTCTCACAGCGGCTTCGGCTGACTGTTCTCACAGCGGACTTCGGTCTGACTGTTCTCACAGCGACTTCGGTTGTCTGTTCTCACAGCGGCTTCGGCTGACTGTTCTCTAGGCTAAGTACCGATTGTAATATTGTAGGCATTAGTTTAAGAATGATTGTACGTATGTAACTTGAACCTGTTATTCGTCGCACTTGAAATCGTCGAACCAGCGATCATCGAACCGGGTGTCTCCGAACCTGTTATCCGCGAACCTGACATCTCCAAACCTGTTATCCGCGAACCTGACATCTCCGAACCTGTTATCCCCGAACCTGATATCTCCGAACCTGTTATCACCGAACCCGTACACCTGCGATCCTGTAAAGCTGCCAACCTGTAAACTCCGATATTAAGGTGCATGCGAACCCAAATACTATTAGCCGATTTACTATTCCACGAACGAGCCGCTTGAAAATATACGACCCGAACCCGCCATATACGAGCCTAAAGCCCCGAACCTGAACCTATTGTTTACTAGCCTATCGCCTCAAGCTGTAGGAACCGTGCCTGCCATAAACCGAATCTATCTGACGCCCGATTATGTTTAAGTTATCATAGCTATCTTCGTATTAAATTAAACAACTAGATATAGAAAAAAGAATATTCAATAAAAAGATTACTTTATTTTGCCCCCAGAAAGGGAAAATCAAAGGTCTTATTACTTAAGGTTTGTGGATCCGTAAGTAGACCCTGGACGCGACTAAGTTACCTCAGCCGACGACAAAATCCACGTTACAAATGGCGCCCGAGCAGGGACCCGATTCCGAATCGCAATGTGGGAAAAATTGCATCACCGCCAACGAGGGAGAATCGGCCCGAAACTATAAGGATAGCAATTATGATAACTTATCCCGAAGTGAGAAACACGATGACAATGCAATTGAATGGATTTACATACTACAACCGGATCAAGTCCTCGAGTTATGCAAGAAGGCTGACATACCCATTGTCGGTTATTCTGTGGAATATCTGCGAAAGCAACTGTTGGAAAATCTTCATTCAAAACGTTTCAGCGCAGCAACCGAGAATACAATTCGCGACTTAGGAAAGAAAATAAAATCTGCAGAGAAGGACGTCATTAATGAAGCTGAAGCATTTTTAGCAAAAGTAGAAGGAACAATAAAGTGCAGCATGTCCGCCACCGAAATTAGTACTTTAGTCTTAGACTGGAATTTAACATATTCGGGTGAAAGTGACCTCATAGACTTTCTAGAACACATTGAAGATTTAGCCGAAAGCCATAGTTTTTCGTCCCCAAACGTTATCTCTACCATTTGGAACAAAAATTTTACAACCGAAGGCAAAACTGTAATGAAACCGCAAGAAGCTATGTTCTTGAGATGCTCACTTTTGTCCGACGACACCCAATTCTTGGTAAGCAGAATCTTTTAGACCGCATTTACGACGGCTTACGTACCGAATATAGATTTTATGTAAGACGAAAAGATTTTGCAAGTCTAGATGAACTAATAAGCCTTACGAACGAATTCGAAGCCCTGAAAATGGAACACCAGCATTGGCATACACCAACAAGTAGCATTAAACAAATTCAAGGTCCATCTGCGAGTATAATTATTGCAATCGCGAGCCCAACAACCACAGATATCCGTGCCACTCCACCGATTCCTCTGTCTCGTATATCTCAGCCAAAACACCGGCAACCATTAGTAAAAACTACTAAGTGTGCGACCGTTATAACTCCTCCGCAATATATGAAGTTGCCTTTAGCAAAATCAAAACCGATAACCCGACAGAACTCTGCGAAAAATGTAAAACTGGTGCGCGAGTCTAGAAAGAGGAAATTGAGATCTAGAAAAACAGCAAGCAAAGCAGACATAATTCGAGACCATCAACACACCGCCAAAAGTCGACCAACAACGACGTAATCTATACCGCCGCCTCTTACTACCACCAGCGAAAATAAGAAAAAAATTATTATGTAGAGTAATTTTTAATAAATAAGTTTATTTTATTAAAGCTGTAGGATAGCATTTTTTTAGTTTATAGCAATTGTCGGTTTACCGACTAGAGCATCGCTCTCCTTAGCAGGGGTGGGATGTAACGTTGAAATAACAAAGCTATTTTCACGTTCATAATTTGTAGTTATAAGTGTAATACTAACAAAATAATAATAATAAAATAGCAGGAATAATAAGGAAGAATAATATGGTATAATAATAAAATAATATAATCCAATAAAATAATAATATAATATAAATCTAAGAGCTGCAGGGTAGTATGAATTATAAGAACTGCAGGGTATCTAGTTTTAACCTTTTCCGTAAATAATTCTCGTTAAGTTCATAAAATGTTTAGCATAAGTAGATTAAGTTGGCACACAATCGGGGGCGATTCATACAGGACAAGAATTTGCTCTCTGATTCTGAACAAGAATCGACTGGGATTTCCGTAGTGGAAAAGCCAGTCACCAATTTTTTGCACTGCTCTTTGGCCTCGGCTAAAGAGGAGCTATAAATTTTACACAGCGGCTTCGGCTGACTGTTCTCACAGCGACTTCGGTTGACTGTTCTCACAGCGGCTTCGGCTGACTGTTCTCACAGCGGCTTCGGCTGACTGTTCTCACAGCGGCTTCGGCTGACTGTTCTCACAGCAGACTTCGGTCTGACTGTTCTCACAGCGACTTCGGTTGACTGTTCTCACAGCGGCTTCGGCTGACTGTTCTCACAGCGGACTTCGGTCTGACTGTTCTCACAGCGACTTCGGTTGACTGTTCTCACAGCGGCTTCGGCTGACTGTTCTCACAGCGGACTTCGGTCTGACTGTTCTCACAGCGACTTCGGTTGACTGTTCTCACAGCGGCTTCGGCTGACTGTTCTCACAGCGGCTTCGGCTGACTGTTCTCACAGCGGACTTCGGTCTGACTGTTCTCACAGCGGCTTCGGCTGACTGTTCTCTAGGCTAAGTACCGATTGTAATATTGTAGGCATTAGTTTAAGAATGATTGTACGTATGTAACTTGAACCTGTTATTCGTCGCACTTGAAATCGTCGAACCAGCGATCATCGAACCGGGTGTCTCCGAACCTGTTATCCGCGAACCTAACATCTCCGAACCTGTTATCCGCGAACCTGACATCTCCGAACCTGTTATCCCCGAACCTGATATCTCCGAACCTGTTATCACCGAACCCGTACACCTGCGATCCTGTAAAGCTGCCAACCTGTAAACTCCGATATTAAGGTGCATGCGAACCCAAATACTATTAGCCGATTTACTATTCCACGAACGAGCCGCTTGAAAATATACGACCCGAACCTGCCATATACGAGCCTAAAGCCCCGAACCTGAACCTATTGTTTACTAGCCTATCGCCTCAAGCTGTAGGAACCGTGCCTGCCATAAACCGAATCTATCTGACGCCCGATTATGTTTAAGTTATCATAGCTATCTTCGTATTAAATTAAACAACTAGATATAGAAGAAAGAATATTCAATAAAAAGATTATTTTATTTTGCCCCCAGAAAGGGAAAATCAAAGGTCTTATTACTTAAGGTTTGTGGATCCGTAAGTAGACCCTGGACGCGACTAAGTTACCTCAGCCGACGACAAAATCCACGTTACAAATGGCGCCCGAGCAGGGACCCGATTCCGAATCGCAATGTGGGAAAAATTGCATCACCGCCAACGAGGGAGAATCGGCCCGAAACTATAAGGATAGCAATTATGATAACTTATCCCGAAGTGAGAAACACGATGACAATGCAATTGAATGGATTTACATACTACAACCGGATCAAGTCCTCGAGTTATGCAAGAAGGCTGACATACCCATTGTCGGTTATTCTGTGGAATATCTGCGAAAGCAACTGTTGGAAAATCTTCATTCAAAACGTTTCAGCGCAGCAACCGAGAATACAATTCGCGACTTAGGAAAGAAAATAAAATCTGCAGAGAAGGACGTCATTAATGAAGCTGAAGCATTTTTAGCAAAAGTAGAAGGAACAATAAAGTGCAGCATGTCCGCCACCGAAATTAGTACTTTAGTCTTAGACTGGAATTTAACATATTCGGGTGAAAGTGACCTCATAGACTTTCTAGAACACATTGAAGATTTAGCCGAAAGCCATAGTTTTTCGTCCCCAAACGTTATCTCTACCATTTGGAACAAAAATTTTACAACCGAAGGCAAAACTGTAATGAAACCGCAAGAAGCTATGTTCTTGAGATGCTCACTTTTGTCCGACGACACCCAATTCTTGGTAAGCAGAATCTTTTAGACCGCATTTACGACGGCTTACGTACCGAATATAGATTTTATGTAAGACGAAAAGATTTTGCAAGTCTAGATGAACTAATAAGCCTTACGAACGAATTCGAAGCCCTGAAAATGGAACACCAGCATTGGCATACACCAACAAGTAGCATTAAACAAATTCAAGGTCCATCTGCGAGTATAATTATTGCAATCGCGAGCCCAACAACCACAGATATCCGTGCCACTCCACCGATTCCTCTGTCTCGTATATCTCAGCCAAAACACCGGCAACCATTAGTAAAAACTACTAAGTGTGCGACCGTTATAACTCCTCCGCAATATATGAAGTTGCCTTTAGCAAAATCAAAACCGATAACCCGACAGAACTCTGCGAAAAATGTAAAACTGGTGCGCGAGTCTAGAAAGAGGAAATTGAGATCTAGAAAAACAGCAAGCAAAGCAGACATAATTCGAGACCATCAACACACCGCCAAAAGTCGACCAACAACGACGTAATCTATACCGCCGCCTCTTACTACCACCAGCGAAAATAAGAAAAAAATTATTATGTAGAGTAATTTTTAATAAATAAGTTTATTTTATTAAAGCTGTAGGATAGCATTTTTTTAGTTTATAGCAATTGTCGGTTTACCGACTAGAGCATCGCTCTCCTAAGCAGGGGTGGGATGTAACGTTGAAATAACAAAGCTATTTTCACGTTCATAATTTGTAGTTATAAGTGTAATACTAACAAAATAATAATAATAAAATAGCAGGAATAATAAGGAAGAATAATATGGTATAATAATAAAATAATATAATCCAATAAAATAATAATATAATATAAATCTAAGAGCTGCAGGGTAGTATGAATTATAAGAACTGCAGGGTATCTAGTTTTAACCTTTTCCGTAAATAATTCTCGTTTAGTTCATAAAATGTTTAGCATAAGTAGATTAAGTTGGCACACAATCGGGGGCGATTCATACAGGACAAGAATTTGCTCTCTGATTCTGAACAAGAATCGACTGGGATTTCCGTAGTGGAAAAGGCAGTCACCAATTTTTTGCACTGCTCTTTGGCCTCGGCTAAAGAGGAGCTATAAATTTTACACAGCGGCTTCGGCTGACTGTTCTCACAGCGACTTCGGTTGACTGTTCTCACAGCGGCTTCGGCTGACTGTTCTCACAGCGGCTTCGGCTGACTGTTCTCACAGCGGCTTCGGCTGACTGTTCTCACAGCAGACTTCGGTCTGACTGTTCTCACAGCGACTTCGGTTGACTGTTCTCACAGCGGCTTCGGCTGACTGTTCTCACAGCGGACTTCGGTCTGACTGTTCTCACAGCGACTTCGGTTGACTGTTCTCACAGCGGCTTCGGCTGACTGTTCTCACAGCGGACTTCGGTCTGACTGTTCTCACAGCGACTTCGGTTGACTGTTCTCACAGCGGCTTCGGCTGACTGTTCTCACAGCGGCTTCGGCTGACTGTTCTCACAGCGGACTTCGGTCTGACTGTTCTCACAGCGGCTTCGGCTGACTGTTCTCTAGGCTAAGTACCGATTGTAATATTGTAGGCATTAGTTTAAGAATGATTGTACGTATGTAACTTGAACCTGTTATTCGTCGCACTTGAAATCGTCGAACCAGCGATCATCGAACCGGGTGTCTCCGAACCTGTTATCCGCGAACCTGACATCTCCGAACCTGTTATCCGCGAACCTGACATCTCCGAACCTGTTATCCCCGAACCTGATATCTCCGAACCTGTTATCACCGAACCCGTACACCTGCGATCCTGTAAAGCTGCCAACCTGTAAACTCCGATATTAAGGTGCATGCGAACCCAAATACTATTAGCCGATTTACTATTCCACGAACGAGCCGCTTGAAAATATACGACCCGAACCTGCCATATACGAGCCTAAAGCCCCGAACCTGAACCTATTGTTTACTAGCCTATCGCCTCAAGCTGTAGGAACCGTGCCTGCCATAAACCGAATCTATCTGACGCCCGATTATGTTTAAGTTATCATAGCTATCTTCGTATTAAATTAAACAACTAGATATAGAAGAAAGAATATTCAATAAAAAGATTATTTTATTTTGCCCCCAGAAAGGGAAAATCAAAGGTCTTATTACTTAAGGTTTGTGGATCCGTAAGTAGACCCTGGACGCGACTAAGTTACCTCAGCCGATGACAAAATCCACGTTACACTTGTCTACACTCTTTATTTCCACATATAATCTAAAACACTACCCAAATCTCTCAATATGACCCCATAAGAACCACATTGTCTATACTAAGCCAATACTTTCAAGCTCCAAACTCACTACCCAATGTCTCAATATCACCCCATTAGAAGCACATTGTCTATACTAAGCCAATACTTTCAAGCTCCAAACTCACTACCCAATGTCTCAATATCACCCCATAAAAACAACACCCTAAATTTCTATAACACCAAAAAGCATTACTCACACTATAATTTTTCACAATCTTCACTTTACACATTTTGCCTACTGGGCACTTTAATTTTTTTTCCCACGGGTATCAAATTACACTTTTGTTTATTCAACAATAAAAATTTCAAATTTTAATTACCCAAATTTTAAACTTTTAATTAGGCTCATGAGCCCAGTTCCCTACTACTTACATTAAACAGGATACATATGTTAAGCTACTAACAGCTAAAAGTAAAGTGAACCCGATTAAAAACAGGAAAACTCTGCCAAAATTAGAACTGTGTGCTGCTCATCTTCTAAGCAAGCTTTTGCATAGAGTAATTCATATTTTCAATCGACAATGTAAAGTTTATGCATGGAGTGATTCAACTATAACGTTAGGTTGGATTCGCAACAATAAAAATAAAGAAAAATTTATAAGAAACAAAGTTAACGAAATAAATACAATTTTGCCTGAGGTGCCATGGCATCACGTAAGCAGTAAAGACAATCCTGCAGATGTAGCTTCCAGAGGTATTAATGCTGAAAAATTGATATATCACTCTTTGTGGTGGAATGGTCCTAAGTGGTTATTGAAGTCTTCCGAGTTCTGGCCGAAAAACGAAGAGCCAAAATCAACAAATACATTGAGGACTGCTGAGAAATTGACGAGCTGTAATATTATTAACAAGTTAGTATGCAAATACTCCAAACTAGGCAAGTTACGAAGAATAGTTGCTTACGTACTTCGGTTTGTAAGAAAATTAAGAAAAAAAGAAAGATATCCGCAGTATCTGACCGTTCCAGAACTTGAGGCGGCAGAAAAGATTATAATTTTTAATCATCAGCAGGTTGAATTTCATGATGAGATTATGAGACTGAATAAGGGATGTGCGGTGAGTAACAAAAGTCAAATAGTAAGTCTTTTTCCATTTCTAGATAAAGATGACATTCTTCGAGTTGGTGGCAGATTGCATAATTCTGGCTTACAATATAACCACAAACATCCCATAATTTTACAAAAGTCTGAACTTTCATCTTTAATAATACACCAGACACACATATCCACGCTCCATGGTAGGAATCGACTTATGGAGCCAACCATAAAACGTAAATATTAGATAATGGGATTAAAAAATGCAGTAAAGAAGTGTATTGGAAGCTGTACAACATGCATTCGCTATCAACAAAATATATCTAAACAACTAATGGGTAGTCTACCAGATTATAGAGTGAATGTTTCACATCCTTTTGTTCATACGGGAGTGGACTATGCTGGACCAATATATTTAAGGTGTTCGAAAGGAAGAGGCCAGAAAAGCTACAAGGGCTATATTGCCGTGTTTGTCTGTATGGCAACAAAAGCAATTTACTTGGAGGTCGTGAGTGATTTGACCACAGAAGCATTCCATGCGGCTTTGAGAAGATTCTTTTCAAGAAGAGGCATGAGTTCTCACTTGTATTCTGATAATGGAACTAATTTTGTGGATGCTAGTAAAAACTTAGATGCTGATTTCAAAGCCACAGTTAAAAACAATAGTACACTTATACCTATCTTGGCTGAACAAAAAATATATTGGCATTTTATTCCCCTGGCTGCCCCTCACTTTGGAGGAATTTGGGAATCTGGAGTAAAGTCGATGAAGTATCATCTCAAAAGAATAATTGGCGAAACAAAATTGACGTTTGAAGAATTAAGTACTTTGCTGGCACAAATAGAAGCTGTTTTAAACTCCAGGCCTTTGTTTGAAGTGAATGCTGAGGATATTGACGCAGTGGATGTGTTGTCTCCGGGTCACTTTCTCATTGGAAGACCAGTAATAGAACCCGGTGAGCATATTGAAAGCGCAGTTATATCATCATTAAATAAATGGAAACTTATTCAGCGGCTGAAAAAAGATTTTTGGAATCGCTGGAAGGAAGAGTACCTTGTGACGCTCCAACAACGGAATAAGTGGAGGCATTCAGTTAAAATTTTGAAAGAAGGAGCAGCAGTTCTGGTCAAAGATGAAAATACTCATCCAGGAAGATGGCCTCTTGGAAGAATAACGTAAGTGGACGATGGAAAGGATGGGAAAGTTCGAGTGGTAAAGATAAGGTATCAAAATAATATTCTAACACCACCAATCCATAAGATAATCCAGCTACCGGACGCACAAAATTCAAACGAGCACAATCAGGATGGAGCCAGAAGTTCCCACACAAAAATTAAACAACCCAGCGGAAAAAACTTTCTGAAATCTTGTTTATTATGGTGTATGTTCTTGATGTTAACAGTAGGAGTAGTAAATTCTGCATCACTAAATCATGGTATGGGTGCCGAAATAAAGGAAATACCTCTGAATACAGCGTTACATCTTGATAATATTGGAGAGATGAACGTTGTAAGCTCCAAATGGAACTTAATAATATATTACGATTTAGATCAGTATTATGAGGAGATAAAACGAATTAAAAAACTGAAGGAAAAACTTGAAGACCAATGTCCCAAATTAAGAAATTATAAAGAGGCTTGCGAGATGGTAGTATGGTCAGTCAATAGGAGATTTCGTTTGGTAGATCAAAATAATAGTCTGTTGCTGAAGAAGGAAAGACAAAAAAGATCGCCATTTGAATTTCTTGGCTCGATCTATCACGTGCTTTTCGGAATGATGGACGCCGAGGACCGGAAATTGATGGAAGAGAATATGAGAAATATTTTCCAGAATGAGGAGAAACTACAACAGCTCGCGAAACAGCAGACATCCATTGTGAACTCTACAATAAATGTGCTAAAGAAAACAACTGAAGAAGTAAACGAAAATTTTAGTAAAATGTGCCGGCAGTTGAAACTTTTCTATGAGGAAGTTCAAAATGACACCAATACTGAGCGATTGATTGTTATGTTTCAAGTAATGACGACTCAGCTACATCTAATGATCGATGAGTGCAGTGAAATTCAGTCATCTATCATGAATTTATTGATTGATGGTAACCACGGCCATATCAACCCAGATCTTCTAACTGCTGCACAACTGCAGGAGGAAATATCAAACATTAGAAAACTATTGCCGAATGAGCTGATCTTTCCCGGAATAAAACCTGGTACAGATCTGAAAGAAGTTTACAGTTCTATGGTGGCTAGGGGTGTTGTGGTGGACAACCGTTTGTTAATACAGGCAGAAATACCCTTGTATAATATACATACTTCAGAAATTTACGAAATTATTAGACTACCAGTTGATGGAAATGGCACTGCAATGATACCTATGGTCGACGGTGATTATATCATATATAATTTTGCAACAAATATATATATTTTTGATGTGGCAGTCTCAGCTTAACGTTTGTACAAAAAACCATCAGGGACAATATAATTGTAAAGAGGAATTTTCTTGGAAACCTGCAGTAGAGCGATCATGCGAGGTTTCAGCCTTAAAACAATCCAGGCATGCTGAGTGTTATTTTCAGGAAACTCCAAGAAAGTGTATTTGGAAAAAATTGTCAACGGAGAATCAATGGACTTTCACGGTTTTCGACCAGTTTACTTTAAGCATAGATTGCGGAAACAGTGCACGTGACTGGTTGACATTACCTTCAAAAGGAATACTGAATTTGCCAGCTGGTTGTACAGCAGTGTATGAAGGAATAACTTTGACCTCTTCTCAACATTTTACAACCAAGAAGAAAACTTCAATTCAGACTTAATAAGGGGGCGTAGAATTTCAGCAAGCAAATAGTAAGCTGGTAAAGCCATTTGATGTAACGGTAATCAACAATTCCAAAGATATACAAAATATACACCAAAATCTACAGAAGATGCAGGCCGACAATACTGAACTGATGAAAATGAAATATCACCATGTTTCCGCACATGTATCATTTATTTTAATTATTATTATAATTACAATCTTAATTTTTATCTATTTAAAGTATAAATGAAACCACAATACAAAGACCATAGTTAAGTTAGATTTTTCACCGCCAATACCTTTAAATGCCCGGCAGAATGTTCAAATGTAATTGAACATAGTTTTATCAGGATAGAATTCATTTCATATTTATTTAGGTTCATAAAGATAAAAATTGTTTTCTTGCCTAAATATTTATAAATTGTCTAGACTAATTACGGTTTAAAGAGGAAATTGGTTTTCATGTTGTTTGTTTAGCTTAAGTATGTTTTAGAGATAAAAATTGTTTTCTTGCCTACATATTTGTATTTCATATTCTCTAGATTAATTAATATGATCTTAGTAAGCAATCCTTATTATCTATCGCACGTATTATTGTCGCTAAAAGAAGACAAGGAGAATAGTTGATAAGAAAGAAGCGCATGCGTACTAAATTAGTTTAAGATGTTCATTATGTTCGTGGTTAGTATTTAAGATCATTTTAAAATAAAAATAAAGTAGTGTCTTACAAACATTCAACCGGTTAAGTAACAAATAGTTTATATTATCAAGGCCGTGAATTCTTCGCTACAGTTTGCATCAGTCTCAAGAATTATATCAAATTTTTGTTAGTTTACAATAGCCTAGTTCGGTTTCATTATAACAACACTTACCATTCCTTAAGAATTGTTTTTCGGAGGTATTGCGACCTTATCAATATCATCATCTTAAAATCCCATGGCAATTCTTTTGATGAAATTTTTTTAAAAAAATATTATGGTTTTCAGCGGTCGTTATTAATATTTTTAATTTTTGTTATTTTTTTTTGAGGCAATTCATTTTTATTTTCCTCTTAAATAGAAGCGTCAGTAATATCAGTAATTATTGCTGATAGCTTAAATTTTTTTTGTAATGGCTGCGTGGGTATTTTACGCCTATTATTTTATTTTATTTTATTTGTATTATCATTAAATTTTTTGTTTGGTTAAACTATTCGGTTGATCTCTACTAAGACATGTAAGTAGTATTAAATCATTTAGTCACCGGGTGAAATTGCAGTTTTTACTCTTGGCAGTAGCAAGGCATGGTCTTGACTCGCTCTGCGGGGACTCAATTGTTGGCTGCATGCATAGATATAGAGACCATCTCAAACATGGAGAATGTAGTTAGTACCACAGCAGGACCGGCAGTTTCACTTTCGGCTCCAGTTACCACCATGCCTAATGGTAGCGCAACCGTAACGGTAAATACAGCGACAATTACTCCCGCCGTACAGCAATTTATGGCATTGGCACAAGGGACCTCCAACTTGTCACAGGAGTTGAATACGTCTGGCGAATCTAGTACGCCGCCGGAGTATAGTAGTCTCACCGCAAGAAACGCTCGACAGGGAATCCGCGCAAATGGGGAGTAGGGCAGAACCCGATAAATATGTTTAATAATTTAATATCGCCAGAATTACACGAGGGTAATGGACAGCCTCCACAGGATTATGTACAAGCTCGAACGTACTCATCCCAAGGAAGGCAGCCACAAATTTTTCAATCGCATGGGAATAACTCCCAGCATGCCAGTTACAATTTACCCTTTTCAAATAGACGAGCTGAGCCTTACCATCCACCCTTAGGCAGGGCCGATCTCTCTAAATGGGGGTTAAAATTTGATGGCACTTCAAAATCAATGAGTGCCGAAGATTTTATTTTCCGACTAGATGTTCTGCGGCAAGACCATAATGTAACCGTCGAGGAGGTACGTCGTAATTTCCATTCCCTACTTGAAGGCCAACCGTTAAATTGGTTCTGGAATCTCAGGAAATTAAACATGATTCAGACCTGGGACGAGGTAGTAGCAGCCTTCCTAACGCAATATAGGCGCTATGAAAACGAATTTCAAATTCAGAAAAAATAATGGACCGTCGACAAGGCGCCCAAGAACCATTTGAAGATTTTTCAATGCCGTTCTGAGCTTAAGAAAGCAGATCAGATCGCCGTATTTGGAGAGAGATCTCATTGAGATCATGAGGGGAAATCTAAAGCCATTACTTTCTCAGCTATTTTCCGTAAGGATGGACGACCTCAACGATTTATGCCAACAAGCCAAAAAGGCAGAAAGTTTGGTGAACAGCCAGAGGATGCAGTACCACCAGCGACCATATGTTAATCCCAGGGTACACGATTAGTTTATGAAGAGGAGATGCCTTGCGAAGATATGGAAATTGAGGAATTGGCAGCTAGTAGTCCCAACATATGCTGGAATTGCAAGCTGGAAGGACATAACTTCGTTGTATGTTCGTCACCTACACGTAGGATTTTCTGCTATAAGTGCGGGCGTGACAATGTTGTTACTCCGAAGTGCCCGAAATGCCAGGGAAACCACCCATCGAACCAGCCTCGAACTGCGGAGGCTCGTTCCAAGCAACCACAGACCCAGTAACAGCTAGCGAAGAACGCGTCGAACCGGAGAGGCAAGTAAAAATTTTAGTCAATAACGAAAGAAAAATTCTAGCCAATAAAAAGCCCCTGGTTCGACCCCTTAAACCACTTCATCAAAGGGTATAATGAGGCGAAAAGAAGAATTTTTGGCGAGATATCTGAGCGGATAAAAAAGACAAGGTTGAGGTATAAAAAAAAGTCTGAAAAGAGAGATTGGGGCGGCAGCACTGTTTGAGGGTGAGGACTCGCGTTTTTATGCCAAAATCAAAATAAATAATTTAGAAATAGAAGGTTTAGTAGATAGTGGCGCTTCCGTCACGTGCCTAGGGAGAGATTGTATGGAGTTCGTCAGAAAAGCCCAATTGCCAATTTTTAATTATTATTCGCTGATTAGAGCCGCCGCTGGCAGCCCGCATAGAATTGTAGGTCGTGTGAAGGCGAATATTGCATTCAATAAAATTGTGTCTGAAATAAAATTTTTTCTGGTCCCTACGCTAAAAAGACCATTATTTCTAGGGGTAGATTTCATGAGAAAGTTTCGTTTATTGGCCAATGTTAGTAGCCTGACAACAAACGGGGTAAATTTATGTGCGGAAACAGAAAACGCAGTTGATCAGGTCAAGACTCACGTTTTGACTGCGGATCAGCAGAGTCGGTTGGAGAAGGTTGTGGCAAAATATCCTTGCTACACAAACAAGGGCATTGGTAGAACTCGCCTGGAGGTCCATATAATTGACACCCGTGATGCAACTCCAGTGAAGGACAAGCATTACACTGTCTCGCCCGCTGTGCAGAAGTTGATGTACGCAGAGCTTGATACGATGCTTCACCTTGGGGTCATTGAGCAGAGCGAGAGTCCTCGGAGTCATCCGGTTACTCTCGTCCGAAAGGGCGAGAAGAATCGGTTGTCTCTGGACGCTCGCAAGCTAAATGCCCTCAGGGTGAAGGACGCCTATCCTCTGCCGTACACATTGAAGGTCTGCTCAGCAGGTTAGGAGAAACACATTATATATCTAGTGTCGATCTATAAGACACCTTCTGGCAGATACCATTAGATGCATCCAGTAGGGAAAAAACTGCATTCACGGTGCCTGGACGACCACTTTAGCATTTTACGGCAATGCCCTTTGGGTTGTGTAATGCTGCCCAAAGGTTATGCCGTTTAATGGATAAGGTGATCCCTGCGGCGCTTCGTGATAGAGTTTTTGTCTATCTGGATGATCTTTTGATTGTATCGCCAGATTTCGAAATTCATCTGGAGTTGTTAGAACAGGTGTCGGATTGTTTGGAGCAGGCGGGTTTAACCATTAACGTGGCGAAATCAAAGTTTTGGTTTAAAGAGCTGCGTTATTTAGGCTATATAGTGGAAGGGGGAATATTGAAGCCAGACCCTAGTAAGGTGGAGATTATATTAAGAAACACTTATCCAAAAACGGCAACACAGGTAAGAAGCTGGTACCGGCGCTTCATATCTGATTACGCCACAATTTCCGCGCCCTTACTATCAGCCCGGTGCTCACCCACCCGGACTTTACGTCCAGTGTGACGCTTCCGATATTGGAATCGGAGCAGTTTTATTTCAGAAGGACGATTCCGATGGGGAACACCCGATTGCGTTATTTTCGCACAAATTAACACCAGCACAGAGGAACTATTCGATTACCGAAAGGGAGTGTTTGGCCGTAGTTCTTGCCATACAAAGGTTTAGGCCCTATATTAAGCTAATGCCATTTTCGGTCATCACTGATCACAGTAGCCTTAAATGGCTGATGTCTCGCAAGGACTTAACCAGGCGCCTAGCGCGATGGAGTCTGCATCTACAGTCTTTTTCTTTTACAGTAGAACATCGGCCAGGTTCGAAAAACATACTACCCGACGCACTCTCATGGTATAATATGGAGGAAATCTCGGCTGACATAAATAACTTTATCGATCTAGAATCGGACGCCTTTAAAACCGATAGCTATTTAGATCTAGTTGCCACCGTGATAGAAAATTCTGAGCAACTGCCTGATGTTAAAGTAGTGGACAGCATCGTTTATAAGCGAATGTTACCCTATGATGGAATCGCTTTAAATGAAGATTTTGCCTGGAAACTCTAGGTACCACTGGAGCTCACAGAAAGTGTTATGAAAACAACCCACCTTAAGCTGCTCATAGCGGAGTAGCAAAGACTTTGCAAAGTATTCGCGAATACTTCTACTGGCCAAATCAAAGTACACAAGTAAGAGATTTTATTAAAAACTGTCAGGTATGTAAGGTTAGATTTTTTTGGGCCGTATCCGCGCTCTAAAATGGGCAATAGCTACTTGTTTATAGTCTTAGATCATCTAACAAAGTATGTACTATTAAAAGCCATGAACAAGACTAGTAGCAAAAATGTTGTAAAATTTTTGATTTCAGAGGTTTTTCATAAATTTGGTACTCCAGAGACGATAGTCTCTGATAATGGGAAGCAGTTTATCAGCAAGGAGTTCGCTGATACAATGAATAATTTTGGCATTAAGCACATAAAAACGGCCATACACGCACCCCAGGCCAACGCCTCAGAGAGGATGAACCAGCCCATTCTAGCAGCGATAAGATCGTATTTGCAGGAAGATCAGTGCGAATGGGACAAATACTTATTAGAGGTAGAGTGCTCTTTAAGGTCATCCGTTAACCCCTCAATAGGCGTTACGCCCTATTTTGCCCTTTTTGGGACGAATATGGTTGTTCATGGCAGCATATATTAACCAGGAATTGGCAAATTTTAAGATTCGAGAAAATCTTCACAAGGCGTACGTCCAAAATGAAAAATCTTACAACGTCAGAAGCAGAAAAATCAAGTTTATACCCGGACAAGAGGTGTTCAGACGCAATTTTTAGCAAAGCGACTTTAAACGCTGTTTTAACGCCAAGCTTGCCAGAAAATTTATAAAATGCCGAGTGGTAAAGCCTGTTGGGAATTGCCTGTATGAGGTCGAAGACTTAAAGGGAAGATCACTGGGTGTTTTTCACGGTAAAGACTTCAAGCAGTAATTTTAATAATTCTTTTTATATAAACTAGTGGGTTAGTAATTGCAATAAATAATATCGGGTTAAGTATAATGAAATTCTAATCGAGGTAGCCAAGCTCAACATATGTATTCAGTTTAGGAGTTAGAAGCCTCATAATTATTTTTGGAACCGGTAGCTTATTATTAAAAGATTCACAGTTTTTACACCGCCGATTCAAGCAGACGTTGCCAAGCTGAATAGTTACATTTGTAACCTGTTACTGCTCTATTGATGAAACCCTATGATCACCCTGGGGAACTATGCCATAAAGGGCTAAAGGTTGTTAGACATCTAGAGGAGAACATAAGCTCGGCCGAATTACAGCGATTCAAAGCCGAATTAAAAATTGAATTTTTGTTTAAGCAGCCGGATTCCGCGGTCAGAAAATTTATGATTCTTACTGACATCAGAATACTGAGAGCGAATAGGTGAAAATAACTTGGCCACATCGCATAAATAACCTATCCACACGTATGTAATAAATAACTCAAACACTAAGAGTAGAACAAAAATCAGAAAAATGGGAATGAAGAAAATAAACCGATGGCAACGCTGGGAAAGTGGACTTTAATATCAGCTTGAGAGAGATTTAATTCTCGTATTCAATTTTCACGAAAGAGTTGTATATATAAGAATTAAAATCACATTCAACAGAGCCACCTGACAAGTGGTGATAAGCAAATACACGTGAGCACTGACGATGGAAGGGTAGCGGCTTCCGAAAGTGGCGCTACTCTGTTCTGCTGTGTACGTTGAAAAATTAAGTTGATGTTAATTTTTCCCTTGTTCCTTGGAGTATTAATCACGCCCAATTCTTTCTCAATATAACGTTACGAACTTTAGCCTAATAATCAATTTAGATTCACAAAGCAAATACGTTCGAATTAATCATATTAATAAACAATTAGCTACTGGCTTGAGCTTTTCACATGTTTACATGTTCATATATACTTAAGTATAAAATCAAACCAAAAAAGTTTGTCTTGAGTAGAACAAAAATCAGAAAAATGGGAATGAAGAAAAATAAACCGATGTTTACGCTGGGAAAGTGCACTTTAATATCAGCTTGAGAGTGATTTAATTCTCGTATTCAATTTTCACGAAAGAGTTGTATATATAAGAATTAAAATCACATTCAACAGAGCCACCTGACAAGTGGTGATAAGCAAATGCACGTGAGCACTGACGATGGAAGTGTAGCGGCTTCCGAAAGTGGCGCTACTCTGTTCTGCTGTGTACGTTGAAAAATTAAGTTGATGTTAATTTTTCCCTTGTTCCTTGGAATATTAATCATGCCCAATTCTTTCTGAAAAAAAGTTACGAACCTTAGTCTAATAATCAATTTAGATTAAACACTAAGACTTACCGGTTTTCAGCTTCTGATGCGGAGCACGTTGCACCCTCTATTATTTTCACCCTTCGGATTTTCCATGGTTTAAGAGAGGCTGCACGGGTGGTGAAGATAGATTAGCATACCTGTTAGGGACAAAAATAGGATTTTAGTAGTTGAACTTATTTATGTAACTAATTTATTTTTTTGGCAATGTATATTTTACTGACTCAGTGAATGCTCACTCGGGGGTTCCCGTTTTCATTTATTTTCCCTTCTGGTAACCTTTGAATATCTATAACCTGGGGGAGAAATAATAGACAATACATGAATTAGCTGGTATATTTAACTAAATATAATAATAGATGGTTAGTTATGTGAAGTTTCCGTTAAGATGTCCCAAAAGAAACGATATGAATTATATCATTTTTTTTATTACTTGGCGATTTCATTTAGGACATCTTAATACCTATTGTTTTAAATCTATATATAAAATTTAGTTACTTTGAGTTTCATTCCCTTTGGAGATATGAAACTTTGGAAATATAAAATTACTTAAATAATTTGAAGTAAAGTAAGGGCTAACACTCACCGAATAATTCTAGATGAAAGTGATGATCAGTAGTTGTGCTTTTCTAGTTACGGCGTGCTAGAAAATCCTAAAACCTATTATAATAGAGACTTTAGTATATTTTCAATAGAATATTTATTTAATATCTTTTTTTCGGAGCTACTCGCGTACGTATTCTTCCAAGTACCTCTGGTGTGGCTTCAGGGCTCCTTTTAGCTCTCAGCGTCTTTACTGCTTAACCCTGGAAAGAAACAGAGTCAAATAATATTAGTGCATTTTGAAAGTTTGTCTAGTTGGGTATTAGTTTATTTAGTTATAGGAATTCGCAGGGGGTACTTCTCGCCAAGGATTTAAGGAACTAGCCTTGAATACGTTGGTGGTTTTAGTCCCTGCATTCCTTTTGATTTGCGCTCTTACCTGGTACTAGCAGCGTGGGGTGAAGATCCTTAGGCATGTCCGTCAGAGTATTCATCCTGTCTGATATAAAAATTTAAAGAAAAAATCATTAATGTTTCTTCAGAATAAATCTTAGGCGAATTCACATCACGTCATAAACGCGTAATCGCAAAACTAAATATTATTATAGCATCCGTTTCAATAACAACTATGAAACAAAGTTAGCTATTAATTTGCTAAAATTAGTTTTTATCCGCGAAACAACTTTAGTTAAATTCGAGACAAAACTATTCCATAATAAACATAGCTGTTCCATGGTTTTATTTTATTTGAATTTGTCACATATGTGACAATTTATTGAATTTTGAAAACAGTATATTTCCGAAAGGGTCAAGCTGTTCATTTTTGTCTTACTGGTGAGGAACTGATTGTAAATATCTTCACAATCGTCAATTAACCAGTCAACAAATTTTACAGATGCGTCCTCACCCGTATATATCTTAAATTTATCTAAACTATTATTACCTACACATTTTATATAATAACTAAAGGCACAAGGAATGTGCCTCTTTATAACTTGAGTTTTGTCACTTACAGTAGTTTGAATATCTTCTAGTATGCATTCGAAATCTGCGTATATAACGAATGGCACATCCATCTGCCGCTGGTGATCTTTGAATTTTAAAACACTATTTTCGGGAGAAGGTAACGCAGCAACAATTTTCCCACATTCCGTTTTGTGTTGTTCCATAGTCCATTCATTGTGCGTATATTGTAGGCAGGTATTACAAAATTTGAGACTGTCACGGTGCTTTGTTGTCTGACGCCTTAATAATCTGTAAAAGGAATAAATTTATATATGTATATAGTTATTCACATACATGTATTTACTTGCTTACCTTGATATATCCTTAATAAAAATGTAATGGTGAATGTCTCCAGCTTCCAACAGCAATAAATTAACATGCTTTGTTTTTTCCTTTTGTGTATTGTAGAATGGTCCAATGATTTCATCCTTCTCATTATCATACCCAAACACATTCACACTTATTCCATCATTCCTATCCTCAAATACTTTGATGTTTTTTAATGCCAATGGGAACTTTAAATTTGTGAAGTCAAGCACAATTCCATTGTGCAAGCAGATGACATCAGCGCTAATGTCCTCGATGTTATATGAGCTGTAATATTCTTTATGATTTGTTATTGTGGTATCTAAGGCAGCAACTAAACTCCATTTAAAACAATAATCATCATTGTTTTCAATATTGATACAGCCCCGCTTTTTAGCCAGTTTCAATGGTGTGCTTATCCAATGAGATCCTTTTACTAGTGAACTTTTGTTTGTTAATTTCAGCACGAATAATTCTGATTAAAGTCCACCCAGAGTCTCTTTCCTGGAATTCTGACATTTTATTATGAATGTCCTGGAATTGTTTTTCAATTAGCTCATCTACATTACTTCCCAGGCACAATAAATCCATTTTTGCTCTGTGTGAAATTTGACACAAGTCAATTTCTTCACCAACAATTTTTATGTACTTATGTAGAAATACCCTTGTATAATATACATACTTCAGAAATTTACGAAATTATTAGACTACCAGTTGATGGAAATGGCACTGCAATGATACCTATGGTCGACGGTGATTATATCATATATAATTTTGCAACAAATATATATATTTTTGATGTGGCAGTCTCAGCTTAACGTTTGTACAAAAAACCATCAGGGACAATATAATTGTAAAGAGGAATTTCTTGGAAACCTGCAGTAGAGCGATCATGCGAGGTTTCAGCCTTAAAACAATCCAGGCATGCTGAGTGTTATTTTCAGGAAACTCCAAGAAAGTGTATTTGGAAAAAATTTTCAACGGAGAATCAATGGATTTTCACGGTTTTCGACCAGTTTACTTTAAGCATAGACTGCGGAAACAGTGCACGTGACTGGTTGACATTACCTTCAAAAGGAATACTGAATTTGTCAGCTGGTTGTACAGCAGTGTATGAAGGAATAACTTTAACCTCTGCTCAACATTTTACAACCAAGAAGAAAACTTCAATTCAGACATCATCATGGGGCGTAGAATTTCAGCAAGCAAATAGTAAGCTGGTAAAGCCATTTGACGTAACGGTAATCAACAATTCCAAAGATATACAAAATATACACCAAAATCTACAGAAGATGCCAATACCTTTAAATGCCCGGCAGAATGTTCAAATGTAATTGAACATAAATTTTAGTTAAAATAAAAAAAATTCAAGAATTTACCATGGAAAATAAGTCTTGTATTCTATTTACTGGCAAAAATTAGTTAAATAGCTGATGTTTCATTGAAAAAAGCATCCACCTTCATAAGTGGTAAAAGCGAACAAGAACGCTGATGATGACGAGCGTAGCGGCAGTCGAAATCAGTAGTACTGATCCGTTCTGCTAATCTGATTTGAATATTCCAGCACTCCACTCTTAATAAAAATAATTTGAATTTACATTAATTCAATTATTGAACTAGAAAGCCGAAATAATAAAAAAAAAATTTTCAGACTTTACCTATTCAGTTCAAATAAAATAAAAATTACGTAAAGTAATTGAACATAGTTTTATCAGGATAGAATTCATTTCATATTTATTTAGGTTCATAAAGATAAAAATGGTTTTCTTGCCTAAATATTTATATATTGTCTAGACTAATTACGGTTTAAAGAGGAAATTGGTTTCCATGTTGTTTGTTTAGCTTAAGTATGTTTTAGAGATAAAAATTGTTTTCTTGCCTACATATTTGTATTTCATATTCTCTAGATTAATTAATATGATCTTAGTAAACAATCCTTATTATCTATCGCCATATCAACCCAGATCTTCTAACTGCTGCACAACTGCAGGAGGAAATATCAAACATTAGAAAACTATTGCCGAATGAGCTGATCTTTCCCGGAATAAAACCTGGTACAGATCTGAAAGAAGTTTACAGTTCTATGGTGGCTAGGGGTGTTGTGGTGGACAACCGTTTGTTAATACAGGCAGAAATACCCTTGTATAATATACATACTTCAGAAATTTACGAAATTATTAGACTACCAGTTGATGGAAATGGCACTGCAATGATACCTATGGTCGACGGTGATTATATCATATATAATTTTGCAACAAATATATATATTTTTGATGTGGCAGTCTCAGCTTAACGTTTGTACAAAAAACCATCAGGGACAATATAATTGTAAAGAGGAATTTTCTTGGAAACCTGCAGTAGAGCGATCATGCGAGGTTTCAGCCTTAAAACAATCCAGGCATGCTGAGTGTTATTTTCAGGAAACTCCAAGAAAGTGTATTTGGAAAAAATTGTCAACGGAGAATCAATGGACTTTCACGGTTTTCGACCAGTTTACTTTAAGCATAGATTGCGGAAACAGTGCACGTGACTGGTTGACATTACCTTCAAAAGGAATACTGAATTTGCCAGCTGGTTGTACAGCAGTGTATGAAGGAATAACTTTGACCTCTTCTCAACATTTTACAACCAAGAAGAAAACTTCAATTCAGACATCATCATGGGGCGTAGAATTTCAGCAAGCAAATAGTAAGCTGGTAAAGCCATTTGATGTAACGGTAATCAACAATTCCAAAGATATACAAAATATACACCAAAATCTACAGAAGATGCAGGCCGACAATACTGAACTGATGAAAATGAAATATCACCATGTTTCCGCACATGTATCATTTATTTTAATTATTATTATAATTACAATCTTAATTTTTATCTATTTAAAGTATAAATGAAACCACAATACAAAGACCATAGTTAAGTTAGATTTTTCACCGCCAATACCTTTAAATGCCCGGCAGAATGTTCAAATGTAATTGAACATAGTTTTATCAGGATAGAATTCATTTCATATTTATTTAGGTTCATAAAGATAAAAATTGTTTTCTTGCCTAAATATTTATAAATTGTCTAGACTAATTACGGTTTAAAGAGGAAATTGGTTTTCATGTTGTTTGTTTAGCTTAAGTATGTTTTAGAGATAAAAATTGTTTTCTTGCCTACATATTTGTATTTCATATTCTCTAGATTAATTAATATGATCTTAGTAAGCAATCCTTATTATCTATCGCACGTATTATTGTCGCTAAAAGAAGACAAGGAGAATAGTTGATAAGAAAGAAGCGCATGCGTACTAAATTAGTTTAAGATGTTCATTATGTTCGTGGTTAGTATTTAAGATCATTTTAAAATAAAAATAAAGTAGTGTCTTACAAACATTCAACCGGTTAAGTAACAAATAGTTTATATTATCAAGGCCGTGAATTCTTCGCTACAATTTGCATCAGTCTCAAGAATTATATAAAATTTTTGTTAGTTTACAATAGCCTAGTTCGGTTTCATTATAACAACACTTACCATTCCTTAAGAATTGTTTTTCGGAGGTATTGCGACCTTATCAATATCATCATCTTAAAATCCCATGGCAATTCTTTTGATGAAATTTTTTTTAAAAAATATTATGGTTTTCAGCGGTCGTTATTAATATTTTTAATTTTTGTTATTTTGTTTTGAGACAATTCATTTTTATTTTCCTCTTAAATACAAGCGTCAGTAATATCAGTAATTATTGCTGATAGCTTAAATTTTTTTTGTAATGGCTGCGTGGGTATTTTACGCCTATTATTTTATTTTATTTTATTTGTATTATCATTAAATTTTTTGTTTGGTTAAACTATTCGGTTGATCTCTACTAAGACATGTAAGTAGTATTAAATCATTTAGTCACCGGGTGAAATTGCAGTTTTTACTCTTGGCAGTAGCAAGGCATGGTCTTGACTCGCTCTGCGAGGACTCAATTGTTGCTTGCAGGCATAGATATAGAGACCATCTCAAACATGGAGAATGTAGTTAGTACCACAGCAGGACCGGCAGTTTCACTTTCGGCTCCAGTTACCACCATGCCTAATGGTAGCGCAACCGTAACGGTAAATACAGCGACAATTACTCCCGCCGTACAGCAATTTATGGCATTGGCAAAAGGGACCTCCAACTTGTCACAGGAGTTGAATACGTCTGGCGAATCTAGTACGCCGCCGGAATATATTAGTCTCACCGCAAGAAACGCTCGACAGGGAATCCGCGCAAATGGAGCTACGGCACAATACAACCGGGAGTAGGGCAGAACCCGATAAATATGTTTGATAATTTAATATCGCCAGAATTACACGAGGGTAATGGACAGCCTCCACAGGATTATGTACAAGCTCGAACGTACTCATCCCAAGGAAGGCAGCCACAAATTTTTCAATCGCATGGGAATAACTCCCAGCATGCCAGTTACAATTTACCCTTTTCAAATAGACGAGCTGAGCCTTACCATCCACCTTTAGGCAGGGCCGATCTCTCTAAATGGGGTTTAAAGTTTGATGGCACTTCAAAATCAATGAGTGCCGAAGATTTTATTTTCCGACTAGATGTTCTGCGGCAAGACCATAATGTAACCGTCGAGGAGGTACGTCGTAATTTCCATTCCCTACTTGAAGGCCAAGCGTTAAATTGGTTCTGGAATCTCAGGAAATTAAACATGCTTCAGACCTGGAACGAGGTAGTAGCAGCCTTCCTAACGCAATATAGGCGCTATGAAAACGAATTTCAAATTCAGAAAAAATAATGGACCGTCGACAAGGCGCCCAGGAACCATTTGAAGATTTTTCAATGCCGTCCTGAGCTTAAGAAAGCAGATCAGGTCGCCGTATTTGGAGAGAGATCTCATTGAGATCATGAGGGGAAATCTAAAGCCATTACTTTCTCAGCTATTTTCCGTAAGGATGGACGACCTCAACGATTTATGCCAACAAGCCAAAAAGGCAGAAAGTTTGGTGAACAGCCAGAGGATGCAGTACCACCAGCGACCATATGTTAATCCCAGGGTACACGATTAGTTTATGAAGAGGAGATGCCTTGCGAAGATATGGAAATTGAGGAATTGGCAGCTAGTAGTCGCAACATATGCTGGAATTGCAAGCTGGAAGGACATAACTTCGTTGAATGTTCGTCACCTACACGTAGGATTTTCTGCTATAAGTGCGGGCGTGACAATGTTGTTACTCCGAAGTGCCCGAAATGCCAGGGAAACCACCCATCGAACCAGCCTCGAACTGCGGAGGCTCGTTCCAAGCAAACACAGACCCAGTAACAGCTAGCGTAAAACGCGTCGAACCAGAGAGGCAAGTAAAAATTTTAGTCAATAACGAAAGAAAAATTCTAGCCAATAAAAAGCCCCTGGTTCGACCCCTTAAACCACTTCATCAAAGGGTATAATGAGGCGAAAAGAAGAATTTTTGGCGAGATATCTGAGCGGATAAAAAAGACAAGGTTGAGGTATAAAAAAAGTCTGAGAAGAGAGATTGGGGCGGCAGCACTGTTTGAGGGTGAAGACTTGCGCTTTTATGCCAAAATCAAAATAAATAATTTAGAAATAGAAGGTTTAGTAGATAGTGGCGCTTCCGTCACGTGCCTAGGGAGAGATTGTATGGAGTTCGTCAGAAAAGCCCAATTGCCAATTTTTAATTATTATTCGCTGATTAAAGCCGCCGCTGGCAGCCCGCATAGAATTGTAGGTCGTGTGAAGGCGAATATTGCATTCAATAAAATTGTGTCTGAAATAACATTTTTTCTGGTCCCTACGCTAAAAAGACCATTATTTCTAGGGGTAGATTTCATGAGAAAGTTTCGTTTATTGGCCAATGTTAGTAGCCTGACAACAAACGGGGTAAATTTATGTGCGGAAACAGAAAACGCAGTTGATCAGGTCAAGACTCACGTTTTGACTGCGGATCAGCAGAGTCGGTTGGAGAAGGTTGTGGCAAAATATCCTTGCTACACAAACAAGGGCATTGGTAGAACTCGCCTGGAGGTCCATATAATTGACACCCGTGATGCAACTCCAGTGAAGGACAAGCATTACCCTGTCTCGCCCGCTGTGCAGAAGTTGATGTACGCAGAGCTTGATACGATGCTTCACCTTGGGGTCATTGAGCAGAGCGAGAGTCCTCGGAGTCATCCGGTTACTCTCGTCCGAAAGGGCGAGAAGAATCGGTTGTCTCTGGACGCTCGCAAGCTAAATGCCCTCAGGGTGAAGGACGCCTATCCTCTGCCGTACACATTGAAGGTCTGCTCAGCAGGTTAGGAGAAACACATTATATATCTAGTGTCGATCTATAAGACACCTTCTGGCAGATACCATTAGATGCATCCAGTAGGGAAAAAACTGCATTCACGGTGCCTGGACGACCACTTTAGCATTTTACGGCAATGCCCTTTGGGTTGTGTAATGCTGCCCAAAGGTTATGCCGTTTAATGGATAAGGTGATCCCTGCGGCGCTTCGTGATAGAGTTTTTGTCTATCTGGATGATCTTTTGATTGTATCGCCAGATTTCGAAATTCATCTGGAGTTGTTAGAACAGGTGTCGGATTGTTTGGAACAGGCGGGTTTAACCATTAACGTGGCGAAATCAAAGTTTTGGTTTAAAGAGCTGCGTTATTTAGGCTATATAGTGGGAGGGGGAATATTGAAGCCAGACCCTAGTAAGGTGGAGATTATATTAAGATACACTTATCCAAAAACGGCAAAACAGGTAAGAAGCTAGTACCGGCGCTCCATATCTGATTACGCCACAATTTCCGCGCCCTTACTATCAGCCCGGTGCTCACCCACCCGGACTTTACGTCCAGTGTGACGCTTCCGATATTGGAATCGGAGCAGTTTTATTTCAGAAGGACGATTCCGATGGGGAACACCCGATTGCGTTCTTTTCGCACAAATTAACACCAGCACAGAGGAACTATTCGTTTACCGAAAGGGAGTGTTTGGCCGTAGTTCTTGCCATACAAAGGTTTAGGCCCTATATTAAGCTAATGCCATTTTCGGTCATCACTGATCACAGTAGCCTTAAATGGCTGATGTCTCGGAAGGACTTAACCAGGCGCCTAGCACGATGGAGTCTGCATCTACAGTCTTTTTCTTTTACAGTAGAACATCGGCCAGGTTCGAAAAACATACTACCCGACGCACTCTCATGGTATAATATGGAGGAAATCTCGGCTGACATAAATAACTTTATCGATCTAGAATCGGACGCCTTTAAAACCGATAGCTATTTAGATCTAGTTGCCACCGTGATAGAAAATTCTGAGCAACTGCCTGATGTTAAAGTAGTGGACAGCATCGTTTATGTTACCCTATGATGGAATCGCTTTAAATGAAGATTTTGCCTGGAAACTCTAGGTACCACTGGAGCTCACAGAAAGTGTTATGAAAACAACCCACCTTAAGCCGCTCATGGCGGAGTAGCAAAGACTTTGCAAAGTATTCGCGAATACTTCTACTGGCCAAATCAAAGTACACAAGTAAGAGATTTTATTAAAAACTGTCAGGTATGTAAGGAAACGAAGCCTGCATATAAAACACTGCGACCACCAATGGGAAATGAAATCTTGACAAAACGCCCATTTCAGCGGATTTTTTTAGATTTTTTTGGGCCGTATCCGCGCTCTAAAATGGGCTCTAAAAAGCCATGAACAAGACTAGTAGCAAAAATGTTGTAAAATTTTTGATTTCAGAGGTTTTTCATAAATTTGGTACTCCAGAGACGATAGTCTCTGATAATGGGAAGCAGTTTATCAGCAAGAAGTTCGCTGATACAATGAATAATTTTGGCATTAAGCACATAAAAACGGCCATACACGCACCCCAGGCCAACGCCTCAGAGAGGATGAACCAGCCCATTCTAGCAGCGATAAGATCGTATTTGCAGGAAGATCAGTGCGAATGGGACAAATACTTATCAGAGGTAGAGTGCTCTTTAAGGTCATCCGTTAACCGCTCAATAGGCGTTACGCCCTATTTTGCCCTTTTTGGGACGAATATGGTTGTTCATGGCAGCATATATAAATTAACCAGGAATTTGCAAATTTTAAGATTCGAGAAAATCTTCACAAGGCGTACGTCCAAAATGAAAAATCTTACAACGTCAGAAGCAGAAAAATCAAGTTTATACCCGGACAAGAGGTGTTCAGACACAATTTTCAGCAAAGCGACTTTAAACGCTGTTTTAACGCCAAGCTTGCCAGAAAATTTATAAAATGCCGAGTGGTAAATCCTGTTGGGAATTGCCTGTATGAGGTCGAAGACTTAAAGGGAAGATCACTGGGTGTTTTTCACGGTAAAGACTTCAAGCAGTAATTTTAATAATTCTTTTTATATAAACTAGTGGGTTAGTAATTGCAATAAATAATATCGGGTTAAGTATAATGAAATTCTAATCGAGGTAGCCAAGCTCAACATATGTATTCAGTTTAGGAGTTAGAAGCCTCATAATTATTTTTGGAACCGGTAGCTTATTATTAAAAGATTCACAGTTTTTACACCGCCGATTCAAGCAGACGTTGCCAAGCTGAATAGTTACATTTGTAACCTGTTACTGCTCTATTGATGAAACCCTATGATCACCCTGGGGAACTATGCCATAAAGGGCTAAAGGTGGTTAGACATCTAGAGGAGAACATAAGCTCGGCCGAATTACAGCGATTCAAAGCCGAATTAAAAATTGAATTTTTGTTTAAGCAGCCGGATTCCGCGGTCAGAAAATTTATGATTCTTACTGACATCAGAATACTGAGAGCGAATAGGTGAAAATAACTTGGCCACATCGCATAAATAACCTATCCACACGTATGTAATAAATAACTCAAACACTAAGAGTAGAACAAAAATCAGAAAAATGGGAATGAAGAAAATAAACCGATGGCAACGCTGGGAAAGTGGACTTTAATATCAGCTTGAGAGAGATTTAATTCTCGTATTCAATTTTCACGAAAGAGTTGTATATATAAGAATTAAAATCACATTCAACAGAGCCACCTGACAAGTGGTGATAAGCAAATACACGTGAGCACTGACGATGGAAGGGTAGCGGCTTCCGAAAGTGGCGCTACTCTGTTCTGCTGTGTACGTTGAAAAATTAAGTTGATGTTAATATTTCCCTTGTTCCTTGGAATATTAATCACGCCCAATTCTTTCTGAATATAACGTTACGAACTTTAGCCTAATAATCAATTTAGATTCACAAAGCAAATACGTTCGAAATAATCATATTAATAAACAATTAGCTACTGGCTTGAGCTTTTCAAATGTTTACATGTTCATATATACTTAAGTATAAAATCAAACCAAAAAAGTTTGTCTTGAGTAGAACAAAAATCAGAAAAATGGGAATGAAGAAAAATAAACCGATGTTTACGCTGGGAAGGTGCACTTTAATATCAGCTTGAGAGTGATTTAATTCTCGTATTCAATTTTCACGAAAGAGTTGTATATATAAGAATTAAAATCACATTCAACAGAGCCACCTGACAAGTGGTGATAAGCATATGCACGTGAGCACTGACGATGGAAGTGTAGCGGCTTCCGAAAGTGGCGCTACTCTGTTCTGCTGTGTACGTTGAAAAATTAAGTTGATGTTAATTTTTCCCTTGTTCCTTGGAATATTAATCATGCCCAATTCTTTCTGAAAAAAAAAGTTACGAACCTTAGTCTAATAATCAATTTAGATTAAACACTAAGACTTACCGGTTTTCAGCTTCTGATGCGGAGCACGTTCCACTCTCTATTAATTTCACCCTTCGGATTTTCCATGGTTTAAGAGAGGCTGCACGGGTCGTGAAGATAGAGTAGCATACCTGTTAGGGACAAAAATAGGATTTTAGTAGTTGAACTTATTTATGTAACTAATTTATTTTTTTTGGCAATGTATATTTTACTGACTCAGTGAATGCTCACTCGGGGGTTCCCGTTTTCATTTATTTTCCCTTCTGGTGACCTTTGAATATCTATAACCTGGGGGAGAAATAATAGACAATACATGAATTAGCTGGTATATTTAACTAAATATAATAATAGATGGTTAGTTATGTGAAGTTTCCGTTAAGATGTCCCAAAAGAAACGATATGAATTATATCATTTTTATTTATTACTTGGCGATTTCATTTAGGACATCTTAATACCTATTGTTTTAAATCTATATATAAAATTTAGTTACTTTGAGTTTCATTCCCTTTGGAGATATGAAACTTTGGAAATATAAAATTACTTAAATAGTTTGAAGTAAAGTAAGGGCTAACACTCACCGAATAATTCTAGATGAAAGTGATCAGTAGTTGTGCTTTCTAGTTACGGCGTGCTAGAAAATCCTAAAACCTATTATAATAGAGACTTTAGTATATTTTCAATAGAATATTTATTTAATATCTTTTTTTCGGAGCTACTCGCGTACGTATTCTTCCAAGTACCTCTGGTGTGGCTTCAGGGCTCCTTTTAGCTCTCAGCGTCTTTACTGCTTAACCCTGGAAAGAAACAGAGTCAAATAATATTAGTGCATTTTGAAAGTTTGTCTAGTTGGGTATTAGTTTATTTAGTTATAGGAATTCGCAGGGGGTACTTCTCGCCAAGGATTTAAGGAACTAGCCTTGAATACGTTGGTGGTTTTAGTCCCTGCATTCCTTTTGATTTGCGCTCTTACCTGGTACTAGCAGCGTGGGGTGAAGATCCTTAGGCATGTCCGTCAGAGTATTCATCCTGTCTGATATAAAAATTTAAAGAAAAAATCATTAATGTTTCTTCAGAATAAATCTTAGGCGAATTCACGTCACGTCATAAACGCGTAATCGCAAAACTAAATATTATTATAGCATCCGTTTCAATAACAACTATGAAACAAAGTTAGCTATTAATTTGCTAAAATTAGTTTTTATCCGCGAAACAACTTTAGTTAAATTCGAGACAAAACTATTCCATAATAAACATAGCTGTTCCATGGTTTTATTTTATTTGAATTTTCATTGAATTGTTTTTCGGAGGTATTGCGACGTCAGTAAATTTGCACGTGAAGTAGTGCTGGCATAATTCGGACTGCCGTCCAGAAGAGTCAGTCGCACCGCAGCAAATTTAGCAGTCTTGCATGAAACTGAAAAATTTTTTACATCAATTTGCACCATTTACTTATGAAAAACTGAAATATAAAAAAAGAAAATTTAGTAGCCCGACAAAATATATTATATAGAATTCACCTATTGAAATAAATTCAATGTAAATATGTTTTATTCTTACATTATCAATATCATCATCTGAAAATCCCATGGCAATTCTTTTGATGAAATTTTTTTAAAAAAATATTATAGTTTTCAGCGGTCGTTATTAATATTTTTAATTTTTGTTTTGAGGCAATTTATTTTTATTTTCCTCTTAAATGCAAGCGTCAGTAATATCAGTAATTATTGCTGATAGGTTAAATTTTTTTTGTAATGGCTGCGTGGGTATTTTACGCCTATTATTTTATTTTATTTTATTTGTATTATCATTAAATTTTTTGTTTGGTTAAACGATTCGGTTGATCTCTACTAAGACATGTAAGTAGTATTAAATCATTTAGTCACCGGGTGAAATTGCAGTTTTTACTCTTGGCAGTAGCAAGGCATGGTCTTGACTCGCTCTGCGAGAACTCAATTGTTGGCTGCAGGCATAGATATAGAGACCATCTCAAACATGGAGAATGTAGTTACCACAGCAGGACCAGCAGTTTCACTTTCGGCTCCAGTTGCCATCATGCCTAATGGTAGCGCAACCGTAACGGTAAATACAGCGACAATTACTCCCGCCGTACAGCAATTTATGGCATTGGCACAAGGGACCTCCAACTTGCCACAGGAGTTGAATACGTCTGGCGAATCTAGTACGCCGCCGGAGTATAGTAGTCTCACCGCAAGAAACGCTCGACAGGGAATCCGCGCAAATGGGGCTACGGCACAATCCACGTCACCGGCCAATTACGTCAGTACGGGGGGAGCGCTGCTCGGTTTGATACGGGGGAACTGTCTAGGCAGATGCAACAGCTGCAGGTGACATTACAGCAAGAAATTTCGCCAGCTGTACAGCAGGCAGTGGGGCAGCAAGCAAGTCAATCCGTAGCTGCTCAAGACAATGATGCATCAGCACCTACAACAGAACCGTACAGGCCATCAGATAGGCACCAGGTACAACCGGGAGTAGGGCAGAACCCGATAAATATGTTTGATAATTTAATATCGTCAGAATTACACGAGGGTAATGGACAGCCTCCACAGGATTATGTACAAGCTCGAACGTACTCATCCCAAGGAAGGCAGCCACAAATTTTTCAATCGCATGGGAATAACTCCCAGCATGCCAGTTACAATTTACCCTTTTCAAATAGACGAGCTGAGCCTTACCATCCACCTTTAGGCAGGGCCGATCTCTGTAAATGGGGGTTAAAATTTGATGGCACTTCAAAATCAATGAGTGCCGAAGATTTTATTTTCCGACTAGATGTTCTGCGGCAAGACCATAATGTAACCGTCGAAGAGATACGTCGTAATTCCATTCCCTACTTGAAGGCCAAGCGTTAAATTGGAATCTCAGGAAATTAAACATGCTTCAGACCTGGGACGAGGTAGTAGCAGCCTTCCTAACGCAATATAGGCGCTATGAAAACGAATTTCAAATTCAGAAAAAAATAATGGACGGTCGACAAGGCGCCCAAGAACCATTTGAAGATTTTTTCAATGTCGTCCTGAGCTTAAGAAAGCAGATCAGGTCGCCGTATTTAGAGAGAGAGAGATCTCATTGAGATTATGAGGGGAAATCTAAAGGCATCACTTTCTCAGCTACAATTTTCCGTAAGGATGAACGACCTCAACGATTTATGCCAACAAGCCAAAAAGGCAGAAAGTTTGGTGAACAGCCAGAGGATGCAGTACCACCAGCGACCATATGTTAATCCCAGGGTACACGAATTAGTTTATGAAGAGGAGATGCCTTACGAAGATATGGAAATTGAGGCATTGGCAGCTAGTAGTCGCAACATATGCTGGAATTGCAAGCTGGAAGGACATAACTTCGTTGAATGTCCGTCACCTACACGTAGGATTTTCTACTATAAGTGCGGGCGTGACAATGTTGTTAGTCCGAAGGCCCGAAATGCCAGGGAAACCACCCATCGAATCAGCCTCAAACTGGAGAGGCTCGTTCCAAGCAAACACAGACCCAGTAACAGCTAGCGTAAAACGCATCGAACCGGAGAGGCAAGTAAAAATTTTAGTCAATAACGAAAGAAAAATTCCACCCAATCAAAAGCCCCAGGTTCGACCACTTAAACCAGTTCATCAAAGGGTGAAAGAGTATAATGATGCGAAAAGTAGAACATTTGGCGAGATCTCTGAGCGGATAACAAAGACAAGGTTGAGGTATAAAAATAGAAAAAGTTTGAGAAGAGAGATTGGGGCGGCATCACTGTTTGAGGGTGAGGACTCGCGCTTTTATGCCAAAATCAAAATAAATAATTTAGAAATAGAAGGTTTAGTAGATAGTGGCGCTACCTTCACGTGCTTAGGGAGAGATTGTATGGAGTTCGTCAGAAAAGCCCAATTGCCAATTTTTATTTATTATTCGCTGAATTGAATTGTAGGTCGTGTGAAGGCAAATATTCCATTCAATAAAATTGTGTCTGAAATAAAATTTTTTCTGGCCCCTACGCTAAATAGACCATTCTTTCTAGGGGTAGATTTCATGAGAAAGTTTCGTTTATTGGCCAATGTTAGTAGCCTGAAAACAATCGGTGTAAATTTATGTGCGGAAACAGAAAACGCAGTTGATCAGGTCAAGACTCACGTTTTGACTGCGGATCAGCAGAGTCGGTTGGAGAAGGTTGTGGCAAAATATCCTTGCTACACAAAAAAGGGCCTTGGTAGAACTCGCGTGGAGGTCCATATAATTGACACCCGTGATGCAACTCCAGTAAAGGACACGCATTACCCTGTCTCGCCCGCTGTGCAGAAGTTCATGTACGCAGAGCTTGATAGGATGCTTCACCTTGGGATCATTGAGCAGAGCGAGAGTCCTTGGAGTCATCCGGTTACTCTCGTCCGAAAGGGCGAGAAGAATCGGTTGTGTCTGGACGCTCGCAAGCTAAATGCCCTCACGGTGAAGGACGCCTATCCTCTGCCGCACATCGAAGGTCTGCTCAGCAGGTTAGGAGACACACATTATATATCTAGTGTCGATCTAAAAGACGCCTTCTGGCAGATACCATTAGATGCATCCAGTAGGGAAAAAAACTGCATTCATGGTGCCTGGACGACCACTTTACCATTTTACGGTAATGCCCTTTGGGTTGTGTAGTGCTGCCCAAGGGTTATGCCGTTTAATGGATAAGGTGATGTCTGCGGCGCTTCGTGATAGAGTTTTTGCCCATCTGGATGATCTTTTGATTGTATCACCAGATTTCGAAATTCATCTGGAGCTGTTAGAACAGGTGTCGGATTGTTATTTAGGCTATATAGTGGGAGGGGGAATATTGAAGCCAGACCCTAGTAAGGTGCAGATTATATTAAGATAAACTTATCCAAAAACAGCAAAACAGGTAATAAGCTTCATGGGTGCCACCGGCTGGTACCGGCGCTTCATATCTGATTACGCCACAATTTCCGCGCCTATTTTTAACACCCTTAAGCAGGGAAAATCTTTTATGTTTCCAAAAGATGCCAAAATTGCATTTGACAAATTGAAAATCGCCCTTACTACCAGCCCGGTGCTCACCCAGCCGGACTTTGAAAAACATTTTTACGTCCAGTGTGACGCTTCGGATATTGCAATCGGAGCAGTTTTATTTCAGAAGGACGATTCCGATGGGGAGCACCCGATTACGTTCTTTTCGCACAAATTAACATCAGCACAGAGGAACTATTCGGTTACCGAAAGGGAGTGTTTGGCCGTAGTTCTTGCCATACAAAGGTTTAGGCCCTATATTGAGCTAATGCCATTTTCGGTCATCACTGATCACAGTAGCCTTAAATGGCTGATGTCTCGCAAGGACTTAACCGGCGCCTAGCACGATGGAGTCTGCATCTACAGTCTTTTTCTTTTATAGTAGAACATCGGCCAGGTTCGAGAAACATAGTACCCGACGCACTCTCACGGTATAATATGGAGGAAATCTCGGCTGACATAAATAACTTTATCGATCTAGAACCGGACGCCTTTAAAACCGATAGCTATTTAGATCTAGTTGCCACCGTGATAGAAAATTCTGAACAACTGCCTGATGTTAAAGTAGTGTACAGCATCGTTTATAAGCGAATGTTACCCTATGATGGAATCGCTTTAAATGAAGATTTTGCCTGGAAACTCTGGGTACCGCTGGAGCTCACAGAAAGTGTTATGACAAAACCTACCTCAAGCCGCTCATGGCGGAGTAGCAAAGACTTTGCAACGTATTCGCGAATACTTCTACTGGCCAAATCAAAGTACACAAGTAAGAGATTTTATTAAAAACTGTCAGGTGTGTAAGGAAACGAAGCCTGCAAATATAACACTGCGCCCACCAATGGGAAATGAAATCTTGACAAAACGCCCATTTCAGCGGTTTTTTTTAGATTTTTTTGGGCCGTATCCGCGCTCTAAAATGGGCAATAGCTACTTGTTTATAGTCTTAGATCATCTAACAAAGTATGTACTATTAAAAGCCATGAACAAGACTTGTAGCAAAAATGTTGTAAAATTTTTGATTTCAGAGGTTTTTCATAAATTTGGTACTCCAGAGACGATAGTGTCTGATAATGGGAAGCAGTTTATCAGCAAGGAGTTCGCTGATACAATGAATAATTTTGGCATTAAGCACATAAAAACGGCCATACACGCACCCCAGGCCAACGCCTCAGAGAGGATGAACCAGCCCATTCTAGCAGCGATAAGATCGTATTTGCACGTTCAAGTTTTGTTTCAATTTTTGTTTCAAGTTTCAATACATTCACACTTTTTTACTAACACACTCAAATAATTGGAAATTGACTACCAACTTGATTTCAATTTTGCTTTCAAGATTTGTTTCAATTTTTCGTTCAATTTAAACAGCTGATCTCTATTATTGTAAGTAAATCACAGAAAGACTCGGCTATAACGAACTTTGTGCAAACAGCAAAAAAAACCGCTCTATGACAAGTTCGTAATAAGCGTAGTTCGATACAAACGAGGACTCGTTAACTACGAATTCGCTATTACGAATTATTTTTGTATGAAAATGGCAACCGAAACGTCGGCACTTTAGCCTTAGATCGTTACAACCGAGAATTCCTTATAACCGGGTTTTACTGTTTCGTTGTTGATTCCTTGACGACGGCATCTTGAAAACAAAATTGATTATCAAGTTGCTTACAGCCTACGTCATAGCGTCAATTTAAAGTAGTTTTAACAAGCAATACGTGTGATCAACTTGAAAGCAATTTCTTGAACGTGTAACTGCAGAGTAAGGTCATCCGTTAACTGCTCAATAGGCGTTACGCCCTATTTTGCCCTTTTTGGGACGAATATGGTTGTTCATGGCAGCATATATAAATTAGCCAGGAAATTGAACATTTTAAGCGAGGCTGAAGTGGACATAGTGCCCAAGTGTGTGTATATGGACGCAATAAGACAAAAGATTCGAGAAAATCTTCACAAGGCGTACGTCCAAAATGAAAATCTTACAACGTCAGAAGCAGAAAAATCAAGTTTATACCCGGACAAGAGGTGTTCAGACACAATTTTCAGCAAAGCGACTTTAAACGCTGTTTTAACGCCAAGCTTGCCAGAAAATTTATAAAATGCCGAGTGGTAAAGCCTGTTGGGAGTTGCCTGTATGAGGTCGAAGACTTAAAGGGAAGATCATGGGTGTTTTTCACGGCAAAGACCTCAAGCAGTAATTTTAAGGGACTAGACACGCAGCTAATAATTCTTTTTATATAAACTAGTGGGTTAGTAATTGCAATAAATAATATCGCGTTAAGTATAATGGCATTCTAATCGAGGTAGCCAAGCTCAACATATGTATTCAGTTTAGAAGTTAGATGCCTCATAATTATTTTTGGAACCGGTAGCTTATTATTCAAAAGATTCACAGTTTTTACACCGCCGATTCAAGCAGACGTTGCCAAGCTGAATAGTTACATTTGTAACCTGTTACTGCTCTATTGATGCAAGCCTATGATCACCCTGGGGAACTTTGCCATAAAGGGCTAAAGGTGAAGGTACATAGCATGCGTTAAATACGCTAATGCGTTACATACTTCTGTCAAAAAAGTTAACATGGTGTGTTTCCATAAGGCAAGATACAAAGCGAAGTTTGCGACGCGCGTAACTCGCAAAAAGTTGAACATTCTTCAACTTTCACGCGTCGTATACAAAATGAGAGATAGTGCGACCAGATTCATATGCTAAAATATTTGTTTAGTGGAAATAAATTATTAGAAATTAATTTTTGTATTAAAAAATGGATGAAAACTGCATTAAATATATAAAGAAAAATAAAACTTAAAGGCAAGACAAAATATAGCCGGCAAAGGCTTGAAATTGTATAAGCAGAAGATCATCAAAAGCGTGGTGTGTAACTTGCCATTCTTAAAGCATTAAAAGTTCGAAAAGTAAGAAAAGCGTTGCCGTGTAACGCGTGATATGTACCTCCACCTTAAGGGTTTTTAGACATCTAGAGGAAAACATAATCTCGGCCGAATTACAGCGATTACTGACACCAGAATACTGAGAGCGAATATATGAAAATAACTTGGCCACTTCGCATAAATAACCTATCCACTCGTATCAGCAGGTATTGTTTTCATTTGCGTTTCTGAAACGTGGTTTCCATTGGATGTTCATGATCATGGTAGAATAATATATAAAACAGGTAGCCGCACAACTAGTACAAATGTGCATTTGGGATAGAAAATGTCAAACATTAATAGAGAGGGTATGTGTGTGATTGTAGAACATAAGCAGCAAACATTCGTATGGTATTGTGTGTGCAACTTAGTTATTTCACATATACACAAGATTTGACAGTTCGTACCATGAAAAAAGCAAATAAAAAACTAATCAGCTGGCGTTCCAGGGCTACCTCTTATAGTATTCTACCATGGTGTAGACTGCAAATTATTGTATCATGATTCTTATGTTACATACAGTGTTGCGCATAAGTGTTCAAATATATATCATTGAGGTGATGTACATTACCCTGCGTTTAGACGTGCAAGTACTTGCATGCAGGTTCTGTGTACGTATTATCAACGAAAATTTCGAAAAAATTCCCAACTGTCTTGCAAGTTGCTTGAATGTTTACACGGGCAGGTGGAAGTTCATTTTTAAAATGTCGGCGAGAGCAGAACAACTAAAAAAATTCCTTTATTATTGAAGCTAAAAAAAGTGTTTGATTTTGTTTACTTTTTAATGCAGAGTTGCCAATAATACAAAAATATTTAATTTTAAGGGAACCAGATAACATTGAATTATATTCGTATTTTTTTGTACGATATATATGTTTTAAAACTTCATTAACTGCTTGATTTACGTATATTAAGGGAAAATAATATCAAATTAACTTTTAAATTTATTTAAAATCAGTAAAAATACAATCACGTTATATTTCAATCCAATTAATGTATACTAAATTGTTGATAGGGTAACACTGTTATTTAACTTGTCATTTTACTTGCTGCAGTGTCAAAAAACCACTGTCTTGTAAAATCCTTTGCAAGTGAGCTGCAAGTTGGCTGCATGGTAGAATTATACTACAGGTAGTAGCGAAGCTACAACAACCCAACAACAGCAAAAACAACACGGCTTTTTATTGTTGTTTAGGTTCGAGGTTGTCAAAAAGCACAAAAGAAAATTTGAAAAAAAATGTATATGTTCACATGTGTGTGTTTAACAGAGACTTGCGCCGAGACGGCTAATCCGAGCCGCCGACTAATTTCCACAGCCGCCGCCGATTTATCTTGCGGCTAAAATCGGCTTAATGGAAGCCGCCAGCGACGATCGTTTTTCGGCTCAAAAACGGAAATTAAAAAAAGCAATCGGCGGATTATTTTACGCCGATTGCTTTTTTTAATTTCCACTTCTACTTTTTATGTTTTTTTTTCATAATTTTTGTTCAAGCATTATTTTAGTAATTTGCACTCTACACCCAACTTAACATTAACTTCAAGTTAATGTTAAGTGTAGACCGCTCAAGTTAATGCTTTTTTCAGGGTATAACATAGTTGTTAGTGCAATTGTTTTAACAGCGCAGTAATAACTCCAAGTTACAACAGCATATCAAGTTAGGAACAGAATGCTCACTTTTGACAGCTAAAAGAGGCTGTTGTCATGTGTTGTGTATTTTTACATACAAAGTGCTCTTACTAAGATAATATGAAGGACATAGTCAAATTAGAAACCACATTATAAAATAAGAATTGCGTTCCCTCTCATACAATCTTCGTAATGTTGTTGTATAGTGACGGGTCTAGTTAGTAGTCTATGGTTAGGTGGAGACGTAGAGTAAGATAACGAAAAATATATTTGTATGCATTACTCTGCGACCTAGGCTTGCCAGATTAAAATTTTGAAAAAGCTTGATTTACTAAGACGAACTGCCAAAAACTGTCAAAAACTATTCAAAAGAATAAATATTCATTATCCGACTTAAAAAAGGAGAAAATTATCAATTCGTTTGTATTTCTTATGTGTTCCTTCAGGGCTCTGCCATATACGATTCGAGTTGAAAAATTTTTTTTTCTTTATTTGGATTATATTACTTACTTCCTAATGGGTCCTGTTTTTTATTTCATAAGAATTTTTATTTTTTCCCACATATATTTGGTATTTCTTTACTTTAATTTGTTTGCAAAAAAATATTGAAAACATTAAATTTCCATTAAAATTAATTCTTATCATTAATTCGGGAAATTACATTATTTTTCTTTCTTTACAAACGCATTATTAATAGGAATCGAAAATACAAACGAAGTTAATTTATGAAGATTTCCTCTTCGTCCAGTTTTTAAATTAGACCATATTTAGTATTTAGAAATATCTTTGAGAAGAAGCTCTTAATCTGTATATAATTTATTCTTTTCTATAGACTCGACGAATTTCCATTGATAGTTCCCAGCAAACAGCTTTTTGCAAAAGTGAAAATTACATTTCAAAATTTATTAGAGAAAGACTTTCATTGTAACCCAAAGCGTATTAATAGCAAGTGGCCTTATTCGTACGACAACAACTGGACTTCACCTATCTGTCATGTGAAATGCATACATAAAAAGTTTTTATTTAGTTTTTTTTTCATAGAGTTTGACATTTTGGTAAAGTTCATTTACAATAATAAGGCCACCTGGTATCAATTCGCCTTGCTTTAGCCTATGTCTATACATGATAAATTTTTATCATGACAAATGTCAAACTTTATATTGAAAAATAACCTGCTTTATCTTATCTGTTTTTCCTATATAGAATTTGCCATTTATCATGATACAAATAAATCAGGTATAGACGTTTGTTTCAATATACATAAATTATAATGTATTATATATCCGAATAATTCTAGCATGATTCATGAATTAGATTCCAACGGTAAAATATATAATTGATGTTCATGCATAAAATTGCGAACAGAGAAATTAGTTTTTAGCTTGACAAATAGCTTTTTAGGTTGAAACTGGACAAGCCTTAAAAAAGTTTGACAATCAAGCCATTGCTTTATTTTTCATAACAATTTAAAAATTTTTGAGAGGCAAAGCAATGCTTAATTTCTATGCATTTTGTTTGGTGAAGAATTGGTATGAAAAAGAAAAACTAATTTAACAACAAAATGAAAATTTTCACTTTTATTAAATGTCCATGTGCATTTCCAGCCGATTTTCAGCCGAATTTGAGACGCCGCCGACTATTTTTTCCCAGCCAGCCGCCGCCGATCAAAACCTCTCGGCGCAAGTCTCTGGTGTGGGTGTGTGTTGGTATAACATAAACAACTTTTGACAGAGTCGAACCTAAAAAAAAAAAGTTCGTTAACGCTTCACCACTACCTGTATTATTCTACCATGGTTGGCTGCAAGTGCAAGTGTATTAGTAAAAAAGTAATACTGTTTGAGTTTTTCGAACTTGCACCAGCACGTGTAAACGCTAAGTAACTCCACATACACTACAATACTACATATTACAAATTATGTGAAATTCGTCTGGTGTTTTAAACATTTTATTTAAAAATTTGTTTATATAACTTAACAAGAAAATTTAATCATATTTCGTAATAAAGATCAATATTAAAAAGTGCAATTGATTATATACATATCGCAATTAAGGCGAATCCATTACCAGATGGCAGTATAACGGCAGATGACTATATTTGCTCTACTCTTATTTTAACCAAGAAATGTCGAAACACATTGTCGGTGTGTTCTTCTTACCTTGTGTGTGTGTTTTTTGCTTTTCTTGTTCCTGTTCTTGCTTTTCTTTGTGTTTTTTGACATTGCTAGCCGATTTACACAAACAAAAATGCACGTTTTTGTTGTACTGTTGTAATTGTTGCCCTAGTGCTGCCACTTGGTAATGAATTCGCCTTGATCGCGATACACAAAACCAGTCGCTGTCAGCCGGCTATTGGCCGTCGCCGAGTATATTTTCCTAAGCCGCCGCCACCGACTATTTAAGACGGCTTGTTTCTCTGCTGGCATTGCAAAAGTTTTGCAATGCGAGCAGAGAGCGAAGCCGATCGGCTCACAGCCGCGGCTCAGCCGCAGCCGATCATTTTTATTACTGTTCAGCCGTCGCCGACTTGAGCGGCTAATTTCGGCTAAAATTGTTAGCCGACTACATCGGCTGAGAGCTCTTAATGCTGACTTTAGACGACATGTTTTTTACATATGGTTTCTTAGGTGTGTGAGACATATGTAACTTCGTATGTTTGTCAAAATTGTTAATTTATAGACGGTTTATAATATTTGCTTTTACACGTTCATGTGCAATTGCAACTGACATAGCGTATGAGTGTTCACAACAGCTCAGTTTTTGCACAATTTTCGTAAATATATAAAGCGCTCTTTGCTTTTTAAAGTTTTTTCAGCCAAATCACACTGTTACTTAGGCAACGTAAAAATAAAAACACTTTTTAAGAGCACTCTTTATTAAATTAATTTAATTATTAAATTTATTTCAAATTTTCTTAGTTTTCTTTTAGTTTTACTAATATAAAAAACGGGAGGCTTTAAAATTTAATGTTTTTTACCGCGTCGTATGATGTTTAGAATTCAAAAGTTTTTGTCTGTATTGAAAGATAAATAAAAAAAAGTTATAATTGTATATGTGTTTGTGCATGTTTGGAAATTTAAGAATATTAATGCGAAGTATCCCAATATTAATAAATGAATACAAATTAACCATCTAAATGATTTATAAAATTTAAATAAACAATAAATGTTAATATAATAAGCAATAAAAATCATTATTTAATCCAGTGAATTTCGGCGGTAACACACACTTTTGGTAATTTAATACAGCTGATGTCAGATACCTTGTCAGATGATAATAGAACACACTCTAATTGAAAATTTTTCATCTGACTTTGCTTCTGTAAATGTCATCTGACAATGTTTCATATATTTTACACGGCATGTATCACTTTTGCAGTGGGAAATTTGACAAGTCAGATGTAAAATACATGTCGTCTAAAGTCAGCATAAGCCGACTATCTCTGTACAATATCTCTATTAAAAATTATTTTTATAGTGCAATATGAAAAAAAATATATAAAAATAGTTTTTATGATTAGTGCTTATGTTATCTTAGCTGCGGCATTTACGGCTATCAGAATAGACGATTTATGGACTCACAAAGTTTCGGATATATGACGGTTTTTACATGTACAGTAACATACCCATTTTTGGAGTTTTGTTCATGTTTTGTCGACAAAATGGGCGTATTTATTTTATAATAGTCGGCTCTAGCCGGCTAACAGCCACCGCCGACTGCTTTTTGGCTCAGCTGCCGCCGACTATTTTTTATCGGCTTCGCTCTCTACGCAAAACGTCGCGTATTTTTCACTCCAACTGTTTTAAATTTTATTAAAAGTTTATACATTCCTTAAAAATTAAACAAAACATGGGTAAAAGGCGGAAAAACGCTTTAGTGGAATTAGATTCAAGTGACAGTGAATCAACATCAAACATAGAATCTGTATGCATAATACTCATTAAGAATAAAACCATATATTAATTATATAAAAGTAAAGTAAAAAAAATTATCGGAAACGCATATTTATGGAGTTACAGACCTACAAAGCTTTACTGATCGTAAGGATTTTCTCCTGTAAAATTTTGGGTTTTCAACGGCGCCGCCATCTGATGATGGTTCCTTATAGAACTCCACGAAATGAGACGAAAAATCTTAGTAAAATTTGGAACAAATCTAGTTTAATAAAATTACATAGGGTGATAGAAAATTTAAAAATAAGAAGAAAAACTTAAACGGTAAAAGTCTCGGAAATGCATAGTTTTCGAGTTATGGCCCTCTGAAGTTTTCATATTTAAATGCGATTTTCCACTATATTTCTGAACGTATATGGCGAATATTGGTATTTGAAAGCTTTTAAATACATCTTTCTGGATATTTAAAAAAAATTTAAATTTTGAATTCTTTATATGCCAATACAGTTTTTACAAAATTTCACATCAAAATGTTACAGATGTAAACTAGGTAAATATGTAGTTTATTCCAATAAAAGTTTAATAAAGATTTTATTAAATAACAGAACAGCTTCGCTAACTAAATCATCCATGCATAGCCTACGCTAGTGCTCAAGGATTTTCTCCTCTATGGTATAACAAACACCGGCTTTTAAAGCTACCACATGCACAAAATTTATAGGGCAATAGTCGGAAATAATTTTTATTGCAAGTTTTTAATGAGATTTTTGGTTTAAACCACATTAATTTGTCTTCTATGTGTATATAACGAAAATATTTCAACTTTTCATACATGCACAAATTAAGTTAAGTTTACTTATTTTATTTCCTCACATTCCTGCAAATTTGTATACATATTTGTAGTAGGCAACACTGTTTACCTCTTTGTCATTTATTTTTTATTTAATTTATTTAATATATGGTAATACTAAGCCATTCAGGCCAAATAAAATGTATTACACAGTACTGATATGTTCTGAGTAAATACAGATAATAAAGATATAATTATATAATAACCACCAATTTATATAAAAAAAGCAAAAAGAGAGAAAACATTTTTTACCTGATCCATAAAAGGTTCACAAAACAAACTTTTGTATGACAATTTGTTTTATTAATCCATTATGTATCAGAAATATTTGTGTAAATAAAGGCAGAAATGTATAAACAAGTATGTGTCCAGTATCACAACATTTAAGGGCTCGCCAGCCATTTAAGATGTAATTTTAATTCAATTGTAAGACAACACATTAAAATACAATGAGGCATTATCTACGCGTCATTCAGTGGTAGTGCCTTAAAAGCATTATTACTGTGAGAGAAAAAACGTAGCTCATACGGGAGAAAGTTCCAATTTCGCGCCACTTACAACAAATGATCTTTCAAATAGAGAACATTTGATTTTAGGTATCAGCACTTGTTTATTTCTATTAGAGCGAGAAAAAGTAAACATATTACTTCTTATAATGCGATGGAAAAAGAATAAGTTACGAAGGCTTACAAATTGATTGAAGTAGCATCTTAAGAAGCTTTTAACAAATTCAGAGACATGCTCACGCCGTTGTACATTAAAAATAAACCTAACTATGGAATTCACCGCATATCCTAATATTCTCAGATTCTACGTGATAGAGCCAGACACAACCTCTAAGCCATACATAATATGAGGCATCATTAATGAATGAGCTAAACGCCTCTTAACTGCAGCTGGTAAAAATATTCTCATAGAATAAATCCTACGCAGAGTACAGGTTATTCTACGGTATATAATATCAGAGTGTGCCTCAAAACTAAATCCATTGTCAATTATAACAATTAGGCACTTATGCTGACAAACAAACTCAATACTAGAATTACAAATGAAGATATCAAAGGGTGGAGCTTGAGTTTCAAGTTGACCAAACAGCATGGCCTTAGTTTAAGAAGGGTTAACGGATAATTGTTATCATTACCATCACCATCATTGGTGCCTACACCAGTAGCAAAATATCGATTGATATTATCAACATCGCCATCATATACCACTTCTTGAGATCGATTGCAATATCATCAAATCCCGAACCACAGAAAACATTCCTGATCTCATCAAACTTAGAAGATCTAGACGAAGGCCTAATACTACAGCAATTTAAATGTGCAAAACTAAGTTGGCCCTTGTACGGACGGAATACGCTTTTAAGATACTATTAAAGGCCATATACGCGGGAAAAGTTTATGGCGGGGAGCATGTAAATGGTGCAATAAACTAAAGGTACAATTGTTATAATATAATTCATAAAACTCTACATAAAAATCAAAGAAAATCAATAATGTAATATAAACCCAACTATTTCCATTCGGCTGATTGGGCAAAAAACAATAGTCACAAAGAAACAAGTAATAAAAAAATTAATAAGAACTAAATAAAGATAATAGCCAACCTTCACGTTTATACGCACAAGTCATTTACAAATAAGACTAACATGTCACACTATAATGCAACATTCACGATTAACTCCCTCACGAAACTATTCGCGATTATCTCAATATTAACTATATTTTTATTTGCAAACAGTGTGCGCACAAACGTATATATAAAGGAGAACTATTTCACCATAGGAACCTAGCATGATGATACAATGAGTCTAAAAAGGTGAACTCATAGTAGGGTTCAAAAGAGTTCATCATAGTAGGTTCAGACGTCAAGAAAAAATTACATGAGATTAAAAAATCAGGAACAACAGGGCATATAAACAGCTACACAGAAACGGCAGCTCCATCACCCCCATCCAGTAGCTCAGTACATCCATTGTAGTCGAGTTAAATTTTTTCATCATTGGGGAGCGTTAAGGCAGCAATCGGCTTAATGCCATTTTTAATTCTAAATTTACGTATGATGCCCTTTTTCCGCAACTTAAGGCAGATGGCATGATGGGTATAGTGATCATTACAGTTCACCTGGAATATCAGTATCAGGAACGACATCCGAGGCTACTAAAGGTTTATGCTTCATAATACGGAAGTATTCCCTCATGAGTGTGTTTTTCACAGCTAAACAGTTGAATTTCACCAGAATAGATATTTTATTATTAATGTAAATAGCTTGATTAATATTACGGTCGGTAATTTCGATGCTATACAATCTCAACAGTTTGATGATAGCATCAGTAATGTTAACAAGACAATCCGGCAGTCCATTAATAACAATGTCGGATGAATTAAAATTTTAGGTATAAAGAATTATTCTCAGCTTCAAGTAGTGATATACGAGCATCAGTATCTGATTCTACTTTTTTTATACGCTTTGTACAATTTATAACTTCCAACTTCAAGGTATTCACACTTGCAGATAGTTCACTCTTAATTTCGGAACTCACAGCGTCGAGCTTATTGTTGATATTACCAAACTTAACACCCATATCGTCAAACTTCTTGTTGAGGCTCGCAATGCTATCACGAGGGCCTCCAGCTGAAAGGCTATTTTTTACAAGCTAGACAGATGTACGACATAGCAGGTATTTTGTTAATAGTATCCATATCACCATCCGAAATCCCAGCACAGGTACTATGTACCCACAATTTACAGATATCACACTGGATGCAGTCTGCACCGCCAATAGGAAGTTGGCACTTGCCACATTTATGTGTTTTTTTTCCAGGAGCCATACGTTTTTATAAAGATGCTTTAACAAGTAAGTTTTATTGTGTTAATTTGTACAACAAATATGTACTCGCTCGGCGGTAAAAAAATATGGAGAAAAAATGGCGCCACAAGAATCACGATACAAAGTAGTTTCAATCAGAGTGGCAAAAAGAATCAAACCGTCCAAAGCATTAGGCACACAATATTGCTATTAATGGTACGTTCAACAAGTAAAAATCTCTCAAGCATTCTCAAATCTTTGTTTTATTTTATTAAATTTGTCAATTTAGAAAAAAACTAATCAGCCGATGTAAAAAATATGTCTACTCAGACATAGCGTTGCCAGATTTTTAACTTTCAGTAAGTGTCGAAAAATTGCTTTCTTGAAAAAATCGTTGAAAGCTGAGTGGAAAGTAAAATAAGATTGAGTGTATTCGTGAAAAACTGTGGGGTATTGCGACTTTCATGTGTAAATGCTAAGTTAGCGAAGCCGCTGTTTGTTATACCGCAGAGGAGAAAATCTGTGAGTCCGGCCGAAGGTTGGCTATGCGGGGAAGCTTTAGTTAGCGAAGCCTTTGTATTTTATACCACAGAGGAGAAAATCCTTGAGCCGGCAGAACGCCAGTTATTCAGGGAAGCTTTAGTTAGAGATGCCGGTGTTTGTAATACCATAGAGGAGAAAATCCTTAAGATCTGGCAAAGGCCGGCAATGAACGGATGCTTTATTTAATAAAATTTTTATTACACTTATATTTGAATAAACTCCATATTTACCTAGCTTACATCTGTAACATATTGATGTGATGTCGCGTTTCCCTTCCGGTTGTGTCCGAAGGGGGCTTACATGAAAGCTGCTGTCACACTGGTAACTAACTATTCGTATCGTCTATACTCGTCGGGCTTGGGCGTTCGTTGCAGCCAGGTCATGTAACTTCAGTCAATTTGTACCAGTGTTGTAAACCAAGCTATCTGTATAAATTTGGGAGCACTAGAACTAAATCGAGTCATTTAAGCGGAACAAGTTTCATCGTACTGTGGAACTAGATATTTTTCCCTCTGGGCCCTCCCGCAGTATCCAGTTCGGATACCATTCCTCGGTAGCTCAATTGCTATAGTTGATGGCTACCCCTTACCACCACAATCACCACCAAATACCTACCTTTAACTTACTAGGCCCACATTCTTCAAATAAAAATCACCGAATTCAATTGAGTTCTATCATATTTAGATGTACTCTGTGTATTCAATAAAATTTACACAATGCCTTAACACTAAAATTCAAAAATTACAATATATCAAAAAAAAATTTTAATTTGCTCATATGCAATCAAAAACGGGATTGCTTATTAAATATAAATCTATGCAAATCCACACATTTGTATGTATCTACATTCTTTACATCTAACTATACTAAAACTCTTATAATTCTGATGTACCCTCCGAAACAAAAATCGACCAACACTTTGGCGATCGCGTGACCAGTGGGAAATTCAAACCACTTATCGGAAAACAAAAAGGTGAACTGCAATCAGGTAACCCAAAATAGCGCTATTTTATAAATACCTATCACCGGTTAATTACTGAATACGATATCGCAAAATATCGGCGTTAATCTTGCCGTGAATAGTTTTTGTACTTTAACAAAATATGTATATCTAACTGATCTTAGAAAAACGATATTGAATGAAAACTATACCACCCCTGCATCTGCACTCGACACTTACTCTTTATTGCTCGCATCAATGCGTGATTAAATTCTGGTTTTGACCCAGATGAAGCGGCGTTTAGTTTTCCCGTATAACTATAATTAAAAATAAAACTAGCTTACTAATTTTAGTTTAGTGCTAACTGCGACAGCGTCGCCTTAATAATATTAGGATGGTAGTCTGACAAAAAGAAAGTATGTACTTATCTTACATTACTCCTTCGTACATCGGGTTGATGGGGATCGGCCATGATGACTTTTGGTGCTACCGCAGCTTCGTTGTGGGGATACTTTCGGTGTGGCTCAATCACCGTGTTATTTGATGTTACTACGCCTTAATTCCGGTGTTGTGTCGATATTTTTAGTGTGGCGCGTACGGCTCGGCTTGCTGATATTGTTTCGCAACGGTGTTTCTCTAGGTATGTCTGAACTGCTTATAACGTCACTGGCGTATGGAACACTGCAGTTCACCCTTAGTGGCTGATATGAAGCTGCTGACTAAGACTAACAGCCACGATGTTATCAATTGCATGCCTTCGACTCGGATGATGCTTCGGACGAGTGCTCTTGCTGTCGTTGCGTTTTCGTTTTGCTTCGGCGGAAAACTAGCTCTGCTGACAGTGCTTAGGTGGAGTTGGTCTCCCACGCGCACCTAGTGTTGTATAATTCTCGTCCTACCTCCACGGGCAGTAATAGGATTTTAATACCTAGGCGTATCCTATGCCGCGTGGGCACGTGGTGTGTTGCCCGTGCGAAATTTAAAGGCGTTTTTATATTTAGATTCACGTGTGCTGACGGCGTATTTGACTTGACGAGTGGAAATTAATTTGAGACTGGCAGTTTGATGCACAGGGGGATTTGATGCTAACTATTGACTAGGTTGCTGTAACGTGAGCAGTGGTAATATTACCTGCACGTGAGCTCCTTCGTAAATGGCGTCTCTGAGGAATTTCTTTTATTTTTCCGTTTGCTTGTACGCCTTTCTATTTGTAGATACGATTTGCAACTAGACCCCTAGGTTGCAGATTTATATGTAGCTGCTGGTGTTATCCAGTGATTTTTGTCCCTTTACTCAACTACCTGTCAGCACACGTCCACTTGATCTCACTACCACGATGTAAAAAGGATCGATGTACCATTTCCGGCATTTGCGAATATGATAAAAAGGTAGCTTTTGACGATATTTCTACGCTTTTAAATCTTTCGCGTGAAAAACTCCTAACGACTTTCCTTGTAAATTTTCAATTTCGTACAAACTGTTTCCAATCACTCTCGCAATTCTACACTTAAGGAATTTCCTACATAACTTGGCAGACACTTGTTTCGCGAAATCAGACGCTTGAAAATTCCTCCAAAAAACCTCCTGTCCTACTTTAAATCAAGTCGTTCTTACTCTGTAGTTATAACGTTTCGCATTAGTCTCATAGCTTACATGAAGTCTATCCTTCAGCTTGTGTCTAACTATCTCCAGAAAGTCATGTTTGGTGCGCTATGAGCCCTTTCAACGACTTTGTTGGTTAGAGGAGCTGGAACCCAAAGCTTCCAGGTATGGTCTTCAAGCAGTACATCGCCATTGTACACATTCGTTCGTTTGTACACGAAGTTGTCTATAACTTTGATATCCGGTAAACTAGCTTCTTCCTGATTGTCTTGATTAACTTCAAGTAATCTTCCGACTGAAACTCTGGGGCTGCTAAATCCAACAGGGCTTGGGAATTTTCTTTTAAAGCATCTACTGTATACCTAGATAGCGCGTCTGGAACTATGTTGTTTGCTCCCTTCCGATGTCTGATCTCAAATATAAAAGCTTGTAGCTTGAGACTACATCGCGCTAGCCTTCCGGTTAAGTCTTTGTGGCTCATAAGCCATTTCAGGCTTGAGTGATCTGTTATCACTACAAACTGCATCAGTTCGATGTACGGTCTAAACCTGAGAACGGCTGAAACCACCGCCAAACATTCCCTCTCGATCACCGAGTAATTTTTTTGGGCGGTTGTTAACTTCTTCGAGTAATAAGCAATTGGATGCCCCCAACCTGCTTCATCTTCTTGAAACAGGACTCCACCTATCCCCACGTCAGAGGCATCACATTGCACATAGAATATATTGGAAAAATCTGGGTGTGTAAGCACTGGGCTTGTGATCAGACGTTGCTTCAATTGTTCGAAGGCCATTTTCGCTTCCGGGGTAAATTCGAATTTTTCCTTGTTTCAGTGTTTCGCAAATAGGCTCCAACCGGCGGTGCCCATAAAGCTACGTACCTGCTTGGGAGTGGTGGGGTATTTATAATTTACAATCGCTTCAATTTTCTCTGGGTCTGGCTTGAGTATACCTTCCCCAACTACGTACCCTAGATACTTCAACTCTCGGCAGCAAAACATAGATTTTTCGACGTTTATGGTAAGTCCGGCTTCGTCCAGACATTCAGCCACCCGTTTCAATAATTCCACGTGTTCCAGGAAAGTGGAAGATACCACTAGCAAGTCATTCAAGTATACGAAAACACGCTCGCGAAGGCCCGCTGGGATGACTTTGTCAATCAACCGACATAACCGCTGGGCTGCATTACATAGCCCAAACGACATGACGGTGAAATGATACAAAGGCATCCCAGGCACCGCGAACGACGTCTTTTCTCTACTGGAGCTGGCTAGCGGTATCTGCCAGAAGGCATCTTTCGAGTCATTGCTTGAAATGAAGTGCATGTCACCCAGCCTACTCAATAACCCTTCTATATGTTGGAGTGGATAGGCGTCCTTCACCGTAACGTCATTCAACCGGCGAGCGTCCAAACATATCCTCACTTTTTTTTGCCCTTTTGAAGAAAAGTGACCTTATTGTTCCATGGGCCCTCGCTCGGCTCAATGACGCCCAGCGAAAGCATTCTTTCCAACTCCCCATACATGAGCTGCTGGACGGCAGGGGAGACCGGGTAGTACTTCTCTTTCACCGGAACTGCTGTTCCCGTTTCGATTTGATGTATTTCGAGCGACGTTTTCCCTACGCCTTTGTGTACGCACGAAGCAAATAGCGCCACAACCCTTTTTAACACCTCCTGTTGTTGCCTATCTAATAGGTGTCTCCTAGGGAAAGCCGGAGCCTCATTTTCTTCCAATTTCTCCCTATCGGATTCTACACAGTTGATTTCGAAACGAATCAAGCCGTATTTCTTTATAAAATCAACCCCTGAAAAGAGTTTATGTTTCAGAGTCGGTCTGGTGTCCATTAATTTTTTTCGTCACACCTCCCACGATTCTTTTTCTAGCTTCCTCATAGTCTCGTAACCTCAGATGATATGGTTTGTGAACAGGAATTTCATATATTGACGTTTTTTCTGTTATGAGCGCTTGCTGGCGCTGCAATATCTGCACTTTTGGCTTGAATCCTCCCTCATCCAGGGTAGTAGTTGTGGAGCTCCGCTGGTATTTCTGCGGTGCTGGGTCCCCGATAGGTGTATGTAAAATATCGTCTGACTTTATTGTTGTTGCGGCTGTGTTGTTGTTTGTCTCGAACGAGCCTCCAACCCAATCCGAGAGCCGTTGGTTTTCATGTTTCCCTGACAGATGGGACACTTACATAGGTGTTATTACATTATGGTACCCACATCTAAAGCAAAATATTCTTTGCCTATCTGATGGGCAATCTTTAAACGTATTGCCTTCAGGTTTGTAGTTCCAGTATACGACCTTACGCTCTCCCGTCAACGCCTGTATTTCCTTTTATTTATCCTACCCGTCAGGCTCCAATGCGATTTCATTTAGTTGGTTGGCTGGATACCTGACATTGCAAGAACGCAAATTGTTTAACACGTTTTCCGCTTTTCTTCCTTCGGTTCTAAAATGGCTCAGGCCATATGGTCGAACGGCGAACAACAGTTGTAACATTGTTGGCCTTAAGTTATTTTTCATAATTTCTACTAAGTCTTGATCCCTGATATAATTGGTCTGTTGATTCCTTAAGTGGACGACAGCGTTACAACAATCGTCGAAAGATTCTTGAGGTTGTTGCCGCCTATCCAATATTTTACGTTCGATGTCGAAATCAATTTCGAATCTATGAAAATATGTCACCAAGGCACTTTTTAGCGTCGGCCAGTCACTTAAGTTGTTATTCGATCGCCTGTAGTACCAAAGCCATTCTAGCGCTGGACCGCTGAGCAAATGGTGGAAATTACGAATGACCTCCACCCAGGGACACAAAAAGTCTGACTGCAAAATTTCAACCCTGAAAACAAAATCCTCAACGCTCGGTGTACTGGGAGTGCCATCAAATTTCAGTCCCCACTTATCTATACCAGGTTGGTATCGACTATGCTGTTCGTTTATTTGCTGATTCCAATGTCCATGCGGATTTAAATCCGGCTGTAGTTGTTAGTAGTACATTGCCGGCCGTTGATTATTAGCCGGCGGTTCGATATTACTGGCCGCGGGATTTTGAGCGTACTGTCGAGGGGGTGATGATCTATAATAGTGAGTCTGCGGCAGCTGTCGCTGTTGCTGCTGACCCCGATTGAAATCCTGCTCGTTATGGCATTGTGTTGTTTCTGGCGGTACCGCTGGTTGCTTGGTTCATTTTCATATTGTTGTGATAAGGCGCCGATGGTTGCTTGAACTATGGCCGGAAGGAATTCCTCAATTCTTGCGTCCACAGACCGGCGAATCGCTACTTGCCTTCGCCCCGTTAAAGCTGCTTGGTGTGCCTCTAAGCTGTGCCCCGTTTGTATTGTTAGCCTCTGTGCTCCTGAATTCCCATAGTATTTCTCTTGCTGATAGGCTGGCTAAACTCTGGGGATGGTATGGAATCATTCGAGGATACATTCGCCGAGTTTGCAGACCCTCCATGTCGACTTGTGTCTGAATCCCGTTGATCATTTGCGCGGCCGGATGTGGTTAACCGTTCCATTTCTGTGTGGGAAGGAGTTAACCCTGGCGTCGGCGCAGGTGTTGTCCGCGGTACTGTCTGATTAGCCGAATTCGTAGCAGTGGTGGACGTTGTCGCGACTGGATAAGACATTTTAACAGTTTCTACACCACTTCGGGTTTTCACCATAACCTAATTAATCGATAGTGCGTGGGAGCGTTCCTATAAATACTTTAATTACCTCCCCTTACCGTAGTGAGTCTCGACCCAGTACTCGATCGATGCGCCCTTTAGTTAACAGGAGGAAACTAAAACGTGTTCTGCTCGCACCCCAAACTGTAGCTTCAGTTATTCGTAATTGTCCAACTAACTCCCTGTTAAATGTGTAAAATAAACAATCTAAGCACTTGAAAATTTTCTCTCATAAAAATTTTACCGAAAAATTAAGTTTATAAAAGGAATATTTTCATAAAAATTAAAAAAAATTATATATATGTAAAAAAAATAAATAATAAAGGAAAATACAATTAATACATATAACGTGAGCTCTAGGTACGATCTTCAATGGCCCTGAGTTTTGAATTATTCTCAACATCGTGTACCAAAATGATATGATCTGGATTATTAGATAAGAATCTATCGGTGAGTCTGGCAGCTGCGCATTCAGATGTCCAAGAATTAATTACTAACTGTCTGTGCACGCACTGGTCTATTACGTTCTAATTTCTACCCTAACTTTTCCCGATTGATACTTCACACGTGACTGCCATGTAATTACTCCTGGGATTGTGTTAAACTGAGTGTTTGTATACTATAAAGTCGCATGAAAATCAAATACACTATCTGTGACCACAACTCAACTGAATGTTCAACCTGAGTCAGTTGAATAACTAGAAAATTTTATTTTTTTACTAAAATGTGATACCTAAAGATAAGACATTTTGTTTGTGAATGGTGATTACAAAATTGAACGATGACTTGTCCCCTTGCCTCTCTAGAGCTGAAGCTCGTCCGACTTATAAGATGTCCCTAAAAGGTTCAAGAGTTGCTTCGCTGCGCGGACCTGTCATCCGACGAGCCGGGACTTACGCAACCCTTGCATACCACTAATTCTCCTAGGGGATACCGCAGTTAGAGCTAGGATGATTCATCCGCATCTAAGACATGCATCCCGGATAAAACTCAGCCTTATGTTGCTACTGCCGCCAATGCCTCTAATATACTCTATAAGGCATGCCTGACTGTAGCTGCAAAAAGGCTTGCTTTAGGATAAATGTTTATGGTTTTCAATTTTCGAAAACTAAACTCGTTTTAGCCTTTACCGGTTCCTCTGAGAGTAAATGTCTAATTACTTTTGTTTAAAATTTCCCGATTTCTTCGTGCCCCACGTTGGGCGCCATATTAACTGTCGCGTTTCCCTTTCGGTTGTGTCCGAAGGGGCCTTACATGAAACCAGCTGTCACACTGGTAACTAACTATTCGTATCGGCTATATTCGTCGGGCTTGGGCGGGTGTTCGTTGCAGCCAGGTCATGTAACGTGAGCTCCTACGTAAATGGCGTCTCTGAGGAATTTCTTTTATTTTTCCGTTTGCTTGTACGCCTTTCTATTTGTAGATACGATTTGCAACTAGACCCCTAGGTTGCAGATTTATATGTAGCTGCTGGTGTTATTTCTATCCAGTGATTTTTGTTCCTTTACTTAACTACCTGTCAGCACACGTCCACTTCATCTCACTACCACGATGTAAAAAGGATCGATGTACCATTTCCGGCATTTTCATTTCAACGATCGTGCCAACTGGAGCCAACTTCACTGCCTTGTTCAGCTCTCCACACCATGGTTGTATTTAACACCTTGCGATGGTCTTATGCGTTGCCACATCGTTATGTTTGCTCATCAAAACGGAGCGAAACGATTCAGTGAAATTCTGTAAAAACTGTATTGGCACATAAAGAATTTAAAATTTAAACTTTTTTATAATATCCAGAAAGATTTCTTTAAAAGCTTTAAAATGATACCAATATTCGCCATATACGTTCAGAAATATAGTGGAAAATCGCATATAAATATGAAAACTTCAGAGGCCATAACTCGAAAACTATACGTTTCCGAGACTTACCATTTATAGTTTTTCTTCTTATTCTTAAATTTTCTATCACCCTATGTAATTATTTGGAGGTGCGTTGGTAAACTAGATTTGTTCCAATTTTTGGAACAAATTTAGTTTAGCGGCATTGCTCAAAAAAATAATAGAAATTCGTTGTCCGATAAAAAATTAAAAAAAATTTTTTTCGGTTATATGTATTTATTTATTGTATCTTCAATAAAATTGAACTAACAATAAGTAATCAAATCTTAACTCTAAAATTTTAATTTTTAAGTCCAGCCAGTGCCAGACAAAAATATTTGTTTCAGCGGTTGGTTGTTTGGTTGTTTACGTCTCTCGTGTTCGGCTGAGAGCAAGAGTGTCCCTCCTTCTCAGCCGAGTGTGGCCTCTAAAGTTAATGATGTTTCGGGCTAGGGGATTTGGGTGCAACTCAAGTCTTTTTATGTAGCTTGTCACCTGTTTAGAAAATACTGTCTTAACCGGCGGCACATCTAGGTCTTTATGAATTTGTTTGTTTCTGACATATCATGGGGCTGCTGTAATCGGACGGAGTATTTTATTTTGTTGCCTTTGAATTTTTTCTACATTTGATGCCGAGGCAGTGCCCCATAACTGGATTCCGTAGGACCATATTGGTTTTAGAATGGAGTTGTATAGAAGAAGTTTACAATCTAGGCTTAGAGTAGAGTTCCTTCCAATGAACCAATTCATTTGAGCTGCTTTTAATTTCATTTGGGTCACCTTTGCATTTATGTGTGACTACCATGTTAGACGACGATCAAGATGAACACCGAGATATTTTACTTCAGTGTGTTGAGGTATAGTTTGGTTATTTATTTGAATAGGAGGGCAGGTTTCTTTGCACAATGTAAAAGTAATGTGTAGACATTTTTGTTCGTTAATTTTTATCCGCCATTGTTTTAGCCATTGTTCCAACTGGGGTATATAATCTAGCAAATTGCGGGTGGCTTCTTGATGGCTTTTGTGAACACTTAGAAAAGCTGTATCATTAGCGAATGTTGATATGTGTATGTTACTGCTTACCGGCAAGTCAGAAGCATATATTAGATATAATACAGGACCGAGGATGCTGCCTTGAGGAACTCCGGCTTCAATGGGTTGCGGAGGGCTTTGAAAATTACCTTCTTGAACAAAAAATTTTCGCTCAGTTAAGTAGCTTTCTAAAAGTTTAATGATGTTTTCGGGTAGGTTTTGCTTTAGTTTATGTATTAAACCTTCGTGCCATACTTTATCAAATGCCTGAGAAACATCGATGAAGAGCGCAGAACAATATTTCTTTTCTTCGAAGGGTTTTCTAACCACGTTCACGAGTCTATGTGTTTGTTCAATTGTACTATGTTGTCTCCTAAAACCGAATTGGTGGTCTGGAATGCATCCAGTACGATTCAGTATGGGTGTTAGCTTACTCATAAGTAGCTTTTCAAATAGTTTTGACATGTTAGACAATAGGCTTATAGGCCTATAGGACTCCACCTTCGTATGATCTTTGCCTGGTTTAGGTATCATGGTAATCAGCGAAACCTTCCATTCTGCGGGATAGCATTTGAGGCGCAAAATACTGTTAAAGATAAATAGAATTATCCGTTTTGCAGTATAGGGTAGCTCTAAGAGCATTTTATTGCTTATTTTATCAGCGCCTGGAGCTTTTTTCGAGTTTAAGCCCGCAATATAGTGTTCAATCTGACGAATGTTGAACCTCAAAGTAACATCTGGTATAGCGAGGACTGGTGGCAGCTCAACTATAGTATCAGACGTATTTGGAGTAAATACTTTCTGCAAGTGGTTTACACAGAGTATCTTTTTCAGCGCCAGTTCTTGCCCAGTCTCCATTCGAAGCTCGCAATGGAGGCTTATATATCACTGGCCTTTTGAGGCCTCGGGCTGCTCTCCATAGCGAATAGTCTGTTCGAGGTGCTGCGTCGAGCCCATTCAGATAGTTTTGAAGAGAAGCGGTTTTTTATATTCTAGTAGAGTTTTCAGCTGTTTAGTACATTCCCTCAGCCTAGATTTTAGCTGAAGGGATTTGTAGCGTTTGCATTCTCTGCGAACTCTTCTTTTTTCGGATAAAAGTCGTTCTACATCTGCTGAAAAAATTTTATTATATCTCACCTGAAGATTTGTAGTAGTAGCATTTAGAGCAGCTTGCTTAAGGTTTGCCTCAAACATTCTAATAGAGTCATCTATGTCAGCAGGCGTTTTTAATGGAATATTTTCTAGGCAATGAGCACTCAAATATTTTTTGTATTTCAACCAATTTATACGTGTGTTTTACATCGTTATATCACAAGTGGGTGAATATGTTGTATGTGAATATATAGTGATAATAGTTCTTGAGTGATCTGAATACAAATCTAAAGATGCTTCAACTTGGATCATTTCGCTGGGCACACTTTACCACTCCAAAATCAATAACATCAGGTATTTTTCGGCGATCTGTTGGCCAGTAAGTTGGCTGCCCACTTGATTTAACATTTAACCGCATTTTTGAAATTGTGTCAAACAAAACGCGACCCTTTGGCGTGATGAGGCGAGATCCCCAGAACGTCTGCTTAGCGTTGTAATCACCGGCGGCCAAAAAGCGTGGGCCTAGTGAATTAAAAAATGTACTATATTGATTTTCTGTAATAGAGTACCTGGGAGGAGAGTAAATTGATGAAATCACCAGATTTTGATGAAAAGCTTCAATGCAGATGTTAGTTGCTTGAAGATAGTCTTCACAATGATCACTCATTAAGTAGTGTTTTAATCGCGATTTTATTAGTATACCCGAGCCACCACAAGCTCTACCTTGGGGGTCCTTTGTGTCGTAGAGAGTATATCCGTTGATTTAAAAAAAAACTTCTAGCAGTCAAGTGCGTCTCAGAGATAAGCATAACATAAGCATAAATTAAAAAATACAAAGAAAAAAAATTGGCGGCCAATTATGGGCCTCTGAAGTTCCAATACAAAATTGTGATATTATACGGTGTATTTTTCATCAAATGTCAATATTGCATTTAAAAGCTTTTAGGAAGATCCTTAAAAAGAAAAACAAAATAAAGTCCGTAGATGAATAGTGGTTTCGCTAAGTAAAAATTTTCTGTCTTACCGGTCTTCGGCCGGGCTTAAGGATTTTCCCCATATATATGTCGAATATTGGCTTCGCTTAGCACAATTTTCTGTCTAGCGTTTTATTCTCTATGTATGTCGATTAGTGGCTTCGAAGAGTAATGATTTCCTGCATGGCCGGCTTCAGATGGGCTTAAAGATTTTCTCCTCTATGTATGTCGGATGTGTCCTCGCTGAGTAAAGATTTCCTGCCTATCCGGCCTTTGGACAGGCTTAAAGATTTTCTTCTCTATGTATGTCGAATAGTGGCTTCGCTGAATAAGGATTTTCTACCCAGCCGACCTTTGGCCGGGCTCAAGGGGTTTCTCCTCTGTATGTCGAATGGTGGTTTCGCTCGGTATTTATTTTCTGCATAGCCGGCCTTAGACCGGGCATACATATTTTTCTCCTCTATGTATGCCGAATAGTGGGTTCGCTGAGTAAAGATTTCCTGCCCAGCAGGCCTTCGACCGGGCTTAAAGATGGAAGGTATGCTCAAAACCTTTTACGCGCAAAGTATTCCCTATAGTTTTTGAAGTCTTTGTTTCTAGCATCTTGCGCTTCCTCTGATAGCTCACCAATTGGCAAAAGGGCATTGGATATTATTTCCGGTCCGTGTATAAAAAATTAATGAAGGGTAGGTGACATTTTGTACCATGGATATATTTTAACAAAATGTTTTGCAGTATTGTGTGCAAAGTCACTAAACTTTTCACTATTGACCTCATGGCCACATGACACGACTATAAGTATTATATGCATTCTGTTTATTAAATCTAGATCAATTTTTGTTATTTCTGAGGAAACTTCTGCATTCTTAAAAAACCTTCTCGCGGTATTGCCATCATATGTGTTGCCAAAGCCTGGTTTTGGTTGGTCAATGATCAATACAGTTTTTTCTTTGAACTCTTTTTGAATTCTTGTTTTTGTGTCTTTAACAACTTGTTTGTCATGATCTGACCTAGCTTGCCACTTTTTAAGTGGTAATTTATATGCCACATGAAGAAGACACTCAAAAAACCTAATCCAGCCATGGAGAATGCATAAACCGAACTGAAATGTATCCTTGTTCACACTTCTGGCAATCATTTCATCAATATAGTTGAAATCTTTGCTCGTAGCACCACAAACGTAACATATTTGTGTGGATGTTTTTTCGGTTAAAGCATTACACACTTTGCTATCAATCATCACTAACATAAGTTTGTGATTTATTTTTATTGATTTATCACCTATTAAAACCACGGAATCCTTCAGAGTTTTGATTTCATTTTCTACTCTTTCTTTTTTAAGTTGTGAAGTACTTACGGTTTCTTTCAAAAATTAAATTTTTATGGGTCTACAAATTGTTTTATTCAAACAAACAATTTTTAATGGCGCAATAGATGTTATAAATACCGCAGAATCACTAGCTTCAGATCCGTGAAATGCTTGTTTATAAGAGCTATGGCCCGAACTTCCGTCAAAGCCCCACTTAGAGTACAAAGTCATTTGCGATATTTCCTCGTTGTTTAATGAATCCAGTACAGAATTCTGTACCATAACTAGACGCTCAGTGGTATGATCTAACAGTCCTTGCAGACTTACTTGCGCTGATGTTTCAGAAATATTCATATGTTCTTGTTCTGGATAACATTTTTTCTTAGCTTCTTGGACTTTTGTATATGAAGGAAATTTATCAGGCGCGGCGTTTCTAATGATATTATATTGGTGTCGAGTTAACTTCGCTTCAACTAAAACCGAAAGTGCTCCCTCCGCACTTAATTGCTGTCCTTGTACGTTTTCTAAACTTTTTCTATATTTTGTCGCTCTTGTTGGAGATGATATTATTTCCTTAACTATTTTTGAAGCATCAGTTTTTCCAAAAGCTCTCAAGCTCATTTGTGTGGCGTGAGCCAAAACAGGTAAAGGAATGTTGTCTCTTAAAGGGTGTGAAGATAAATTCGTCAAAATAAATACGTCCCACACTCATGTTAAATACGTTCCACATACTGTTAAGTAAACATATTTCATTGTTTTGATGTGCAAAGTTTTGTTTTTATCATTTCAATAATAAAATAAACAAATTATTATTAAAAAAAGATATATATGAAAATAAATTAAAAAAATTATAACATTTAATTAAATTCAAATATAACACACGCTGTCAAAAGTAAAATTTTTACTAGCAAATATATGCCATTTTCATGTGAACTTTTTGGAAATTTCTAGAAAAGATGAATCAGGTAGTAGTTTCCAGAAATGTAACATCTATGTCCAGATGCAGCCCTGAATCGGAGATATAGCCTTTGGAAAATTTGGTTTTTGGCCATTTTTACTAGTAAATATATGAAATTTTCATGTGAATTTTTTTATAAATTTCTAGAAAAGATGAATCAGGTCACCGAAAGAGGGCGAGTAGCCTAAGATTAGTAGTTTCCAGAAATGTAACACATATGTCCAGATTCAGCCCTGAATCGGACATATAGCCTTTGGAAAATTTGGTTTTTGGCCATTTTTACTAGCAAATATATGAAATTTTGATGTGAATTTTTTGGAAATTTCTAGAAAATATGAATCGGGTCACCGAAAGAGGGGAAGTAGCCTAGGACTAGTAGTTTCCAGAAGTGTAACAGCTATGCTCAGATTCAGCCCTCAATCGGAGATATAGCCTTTAGAAAATTTTGTTTTTGACCCTTTTTACTAGTAAATATATGAAATTTTCATGTGAATTTTTTGGAAATTTCTAGAAAAGATGAATCAGGTCACCGAAAGAGTGCAAGTAGCCTAAGATTATTAGTTTCCAGAAATGTAACACGTATGTCCAGATTCTGCCCTGAATCGGAGATATAGCCTTTGGAAAATTGGTTTTTGGCCATTTTTACTAGCAAATATATGAAATTTTGATGTGAATTTTTTGGAAATTTCTAGAAAATATGAATCAGGTCACCGAAAGAGGGGAAGTAGCCTAGGAGTAGTAGTTTCCAGAAGTGTAACATCTATGCCCAGATTCAGCCCTGAATCGCAGATATAGCTTTTGGAAAATTTGGTTTTTGGCAATTTTTACTAGCAAATATATGAAATTTTCATGTGAATTTTTGGAAATTTCTAGAAAAGATGAATCAGGTCACCGAAAGAGGGCAAGTAGCCTAAGATTAGTAGGTTCCAGAAATGTAACACATATGTCCAGATTCAGCCCTGAATCGGAGATATAGCCTTTGGAAAATTTGGTTTTTGGCCATTTTTACTAGCAAATATATGAAATTTTGATGTGAATTTTTTGGAAATTTCTAGAAAATATGAATCGGGTCACCGAAAGAGGGGAAGTAGCCTAGGACTAGTAGTTTCCAGAAGTGTAACAGCTATGCTCAGATTCAGCCCTCAATCGGAGATATAGCCTTTAGAAAATTTTGTTTTTGACCCTTTTTACTAGTAAATATATGAAATTTTCATGTGAATTTTTTGGAAATTTCTAGAAAAGATGAATCAGGTCACCGAAAGAGTGCAAGTAGCCTAAGATTAGTAGTTTCCAGAAATGTAACACATATGTCCAGATTCTGCCCTGAATCGGAGATACAGCCTTTGGAAAATTGGTTTTTGGCCATTTTTACTAGCAAATATATGAAATTTTGATGTGAATTTTTTGGAAATTTCTAGAAAATATGAATCAGGTCACCGAAAGAGGGGAAGTAGCCTAGGACTAGTAGTTTCCAGAAGTGTAAAATCTATGCCCAGATTCAGCCCTGAATCGCAGATATAGCTTTTGGAAAATTTGGTTTTTGGCAATTTTTACTAGCAAATATATGAAATTTTCATGTGAATTTTTTGGAAATTTCTAGAAAAGATGAATCAGGTCACCGAAAGAGGGCAAGTAGCCTAAGATTAGTAGTTTCCAGAAATGTAACACATATGTCCAGATTCAGCCCTGAATCGGAGATATAGCCTTTGGAAAATTGGTTTTTTGGCCATTTTTACTAGCAAATATATGAAATTTTGATGTGCATTTTTTGGAAATTTCTAGAAAATATGAATCAGGTCACCGAAAGAGGGGAAGTAGCCTAGGACTAGTAGTTTTCAGAAGTGTAAAATCTATGCCCAGATTCAGCCCTGAATCGCAGATATAGCTTTTGGAAAATTTGGTTTTTGGCAATTTTTACTAGCAAATATATGAAATTTTCATGTGAATTTTTTGGAAATTTCTAGAAAAGATGAATCAGGTCACCGAAAGAGGGCAAGTAGCCTAAGATTAGTAGTTTCCAGAAATGTAACACATATGTCCAGATTCAGCCCTGAATCGGAGATATAGCCGTTGGAAAACAAACAAATAAAAAAATTCATCTAAGGGTAGTCCATGCAACAAGACTATTTGGCTATACTTCTTATACACCTAGCGCTTCTCTTTTAGTTTGATTTTTTTAGTTTAAATTTAAAAAGTAATCGTTTTCTATCTCTGATTTCTTCAATTTAAAAGTCATACAAAGAAATTAGTAGATTTAAATCCAGAAATTTTTAATAATTTGTTTGAAAAAAACTTAAAAAATTTTTTCAATCAAAACAATGTTTTACGGAATGAAAAAAAATTTAACAATTTCATATTTTTTATCATGTTGCCTATATTGGCGATAGCAAAAATGAAATGAAATAATAAGTAAAAAAAATATTTATGAAACCAAATAAAGACAACAGTACAAATTTAAAATCCGTTTCAAAAAAAATTTTTTTAAATCTATCATAATTTTTTTGTATACACATGATATGTTTTTAAATCTCAAAAAAAAAAAAAAAATAGACACTACTATTAGCGGAATAGAAAATGCGGATCCAACCAACTACATATCAAGGACAATATTTAAATTTAAATGATCTTTGAAGGTTGGAAATAACGAATTTGAAGCTAACTAAACTATTGAAAATATTTATAAGTAAGTACCCTGCGGAAAATTTGGTGACAAATGAACCAAAATTACTCGTCCTATGACTTGAGAAAATGAGACTGGTACCAAAAATAAGAAGTAGTGAATGGTGAAAAAAGACATATTGTGTAAATGGTCACATATTAACCATTTTCAGTCAATTTAGTTGGTACTCCGGCTAGTATTGTAGTAAACGGCACTGAACAAATTCGATGCACCTGGATCTAAGGCCTATCACATAGTATCTACATAATATTAATTGTCTCTCTTCAATGAGACTGTCATGCTACTCAGGAACCTGTTCCGCAACTATATTCAGATATTAACTCCAGCTTAACTGGTATTTATAACATTGAAATATAAGTTCCCCTGTGGTGGAGTGGGTAGTGTACTAGCCTGTAATGCCGGAGGTTGTCGGTTCGAATCCTATCAAAGACGCCGCTTAAAAATAAAATACAGTTTCTACTTGTAACAATACAAAAATAAATTAACTCCGTAAGATAGTTCAGAGACAAGTTACAAGGTGCATACAAAGTATCAATTAACCCCATCCTAGGCTATCTCCATGTAAAAGTGGACGGTCCGCTTCATAGGAAGTGTTAGAACTCGGACTGGTCCCTACCACCGGTCACGTGACTTGTTTTGTGTCAGTTCCATTTACCGTAGGGTAATGTTTAATTACTATACTTTTGACCGTTTGGCATATTATTTTCTTATTTCTTGTTAATACATCCAATATTTTTGCAAAGTTTTTCCATCGTGTATTTTTTAGTAGCTCAACAAAATAGAAAAAATTTTCAAAATATCCATTTTACTGGTTGAAAACTTTAAACAGATTTATTTTTTCGCATGTTTTACGTTTTTCGAGTAAAAAAAAATTTTTTACCAAAAATATAAATATTTGCTTATATTTTTTAATGTTTTGCGATCTTTTTTGAGAAAAGTCAATTAAATTATTAAACTAACTTTGCGATATTACATCTTTCAATATTGACCGCAAGAACTCAGAAATACTCTTTCTTTTTTTAAATTGTAATTTTTTATTATTATTTATATTGTGAACAGACAAATTTGTTGTATCGTTACTTTGTCGTATCTTAAATGTCAATTTAATTAATACAAAGGCAAGGCGAATTAATACCAGGTGGCCTCGAGAGATCAGGTGACTAAGAAAATCTTTCTATATTAACACAGTTTGCAGTTCAAATATGGAAAACAATTCGTAGTCACCTGATCTCTCGAGGCCACCTGGTATTAATTCACCTTGATTTGATACTATGAAATGATACCAGGCATGGAAATTTTAATTTGACGCGAAATACAATAACTTTTTTCGCGACAAGCAATTTTGGTTAAAATAGTTTGAAAATTAAATCGAAATGAATCAATTATATATTTATCATTAAGAAGAATGTATTTTCTGGTGTTACTTATCATATATATAAAATATTTTTACAAATTAATCTAACAAATAGAATATTCCCAGACCTGCCCTCAATACAACTATTTGAAGAACATATAAAATTCAATCGTATAATTATAACGCACTTTTGTATGAAAATTACCAACAACAAAAATACAATATTGTATAATTAGACGATTACACAACACATACGACTTTAATACGAGCTTGTGAATTAAACAATTAATTTGGGAAAAAGCACGTTAAAAATTAAAATTAATGTAATTTAATAATTCCCAAAAAAAAAGAACTTTTTAATTATAAATATGCGAGTGCCCGCGCAAAAAAATACATGTTGGCATCACAGCTCATTGCGAAAACAACTTGTAGCTGTTGTTGCTTTTATTTATTTTCAACTGCCTTTACAACTACAATTTAGAGTTGGAAAAAACCCAACCTGTTGTAGTGCGCAAGTAAAGAAAATAAAAAACATTATTGGTTATGGAGCTCATGCTGCAACTTTGATATTGTAAACTTCTTATTCTGATTATTAGGAGTTTAATATAATATCTTTAGTTTTTCTATTAGATTTTTGGGTAAAGGTTCCCTGACGATTTGCATTAGCCCCAATGAAATGGCCATAGGAACTAGCTAATGCCCCTCCATAATCAATTTCAATATATTTTAATAAAAAATATAATATATTACTTAAAAAGTAAAATATTTGCTCAATTCACAAGCTCAGTCGGATGTCTTATCGTTTAAAAAAAGACGACACTTGTTTATGTGCTTGTGAACAGACAAATTTGTTGTATCGTTACTTTGTCGTATCTTAAATGTCAATTTAATTAATACCAAGGCAAGGCGAATTAATACCAGGTGGCCTCGAGAGATCAGGTGACTAAGAAAATATTTCTATATTAACACAGTTTGCAGTTCAAATATGGAAAACAATTCGTAGTCACCTGATCTCTCGAGGCCACCTGGTATTAATTCACCTGGATTTGATACCATAAAATGATACCAGGCATGGAAATTTTAATTTGACGCGAAATACAATAACTTTTTTCGCGACAAGCAATTTTGGTTAAAATAGTTTGAAAATTAAATCGAAATGAATCAATTATATATTTATCATTAAGAAGAATGTATTTTCTGGTGTTACTTATCATATACATATATAAAATATTTTTACAAATTAATCTAACAAATAGAATATTCCCAGACCTGCCCTCATTACAACTATTTGAAGAACATATAAAATTCAATCGTATAATTATAACGCACTTTTGTATGAAAATTACCAACAACAAAAATACAATATTGTATAATTAGACGATTACACAACACATACGACTTTAATACGAGCTTGTGAATCAAACAATTAATTTGGGAAAAAGCACGTTAAAAATTAAAATTAATGTAATTTAATAATTCCGAAAAAAAAAGAACTTTTTAATTATAAATATGCGAGTGCCCGCGCAAAAAAATACATGTTGGCATCACAGCTCATTGCGAAAACAACTTGTAGCTGTTGTTGCTTTTATTTATTTTCAACTGCCTTTACAACTACAATTTAGAGTTGGAAAAAACCCAACCTGTTGTAGTGCGCAAGTAAAGAAAATAAAAAACATTATTGGTTATGGAGCTCATGCTGCAACTTTGATATTGTAAACTTCTTATTCTGATTATTAGGAGTTTAATATAATATCTTTAGTTTTTCTATTAGATTTTTGGGTAAAGGTTCCCTGACGATTTGCATTAGCCCCAATGAAATGGCCATAGGAACTAGCTAATACCCCTCCATAATCAATTTCAATATATTTTAATAAAAAATATAATATATTACTTAAAAAGTAAAATATTTGCTCAATTCACAAGCTCAGTCGGATGTCTTATCGTTTAAAAAAAGACGACACTTGTTTATGTGCTTGTGAACAGACAAATTTGTTGTATCGTTACTTTGTCGTATCTTAAATGTCAATTTAATTAATACCAAGGCAAGGCGAATTAATACCAGGTGGCCTCGAGAGATCAGGTGACTAAGAAAATCTTTCTATATTAACACAGTTTGCAGTTCAAATATGGAAAACAATTCGTAGTCACCTGATCTCTCGAGGCCACCTGGTATTAATTCACCTTGATTTGATACCATAAAATGATACCAGGCATGGAAATTTTAATTTGACGCGAAATACAATAACTTTTTTCGCGACAAGCAATTTTGGTTAAAATAGTTTGAAAATTAAATCGAAATGAATCAATTATATATTTATCATTAAGAAGAATGTATTTTCTGGTGTTACTTATCATATATATAAAATATTTTTACAAATTAATCTAACAAATAGAATATTCCCAGACCTGCCCTCAATACAACTATTTGAAGAACATATAAAATTCAATCGTATAATTATAACGCACTTTTGTATGAAAATTACCAACAACAAAAATACAATATTGTATAATTAGACGATTACACAACACATACGACTTTAATACGAGCTTGTGAATCAAACAATTAATTTGGGAAAAAGCACGTTAAAAATTAAAATTAATGTAATTTAATAATTCCAAAAAAAAAAGAACTTTTTAATTATAAATATGCGAGTGCCCGCGCAAAAAAATACATGTTGGCATCACAGCTCATTGCGAAAACAATTTGTAGCTGTTGTTGCTTTTATTTATTTTCAACTGCCTTTACAACTACAATTTAGAGTTGGAAAAAACCCAACCTGTTGTAGTACGCAAGTAAAGAAGATAAAAAACATGATTGATTATGGAGCTCATATTTCAACTTTGATATTGTAAACTTCAAATTCTGATGATTAGGAGTTTTATATAATATCTTTAGTTTTTCTGTGATATTTTTGGGTAAAGGTTCCCTGACGATTTGCATTAGCCCCAATGAAATGGCAATAGGAACTAGGTAATACCCTTCAAAATCAATTTCAATGTATTTTAATAAAAAATTTAATATTTTACTTAAAAAGTAAAATATTAATTTGGGAAAAAGCACGTTAAAAATTAAAATTAATGTAATTTAATAATTCCCAAAAAAATAACTTTTTAATTACAATACCCTTTTTTGCGTCGCGCAGTCGTGTAAAAAGCACCAATTTTTAGGAGAGATAAAAAACGTTTTATAATAAACTTGTGAAATTTTTATAAATTTTTTTTTTGGTATCTAAAAACGAATAAAGTTTTCGATAAATTTGTAAGTAAAAATATGTATATCAAAAAAATTTTACAAGTTTTTTATAAAACGTTTTTTTGTCTCTCCTAAAAAGTTGCGCTTTTTGATATACGCGATATGTATGTTGAAATGAAATTATTTTTCTATAAAACGCTTATCATTATTTTGTTTTTTTAATGGATTGTTATTTTATTTAAAGTTTTTGTTTACTCCTAAATTAAATGAATTGATAATAACATAAATCATTTTTTATTTTAATATGCTTTTTTATATATAAAGTTTTTTTTTCACATTTTACCCTTTTATGAGTGTCAATTTGACCATTTTTACCCTTTTTTAATATGGTATTTGCAAAGCAAAGCAACACATTTTCAAAATTTATATCATGATATTAATTTATATATATATATATATATATATATATATATATATATATATATATATATATATATATATATATATATATATATATATATATATATATATATATATATATATATATATATATATATATATATATATATATATATATATATATATATATATATATATATATATATATATATATATATATATATATATATATATATATATATATATATATATATATATATATATATATATATATATACATATATATATTTATATATATATATATATATATATATATATATATATATATATATATATACATATATATATTTATATATATATATATATATATATATATATATATATATATATATATATATATATATATATATATGTATATACTATATATATATATATATATATATATATATATATATATATATATATATATATATATATATATATATATATATATATATATATATATATATATATATATATATATATATATATATATATATATATATATATATATATATATATATATATATATATATATATATATATATATATATATATATATATATATATATATATATATATATATATATATATATATATATATATATATATATATATATATATATATATATATATATATATATATATATATATATATATATATATATATATATATATATATATATATATATATATATATATATATATATATATATATATATATATATATATATATATATATATATATATATATATATATATATATATATATATATATATATATATAATATATATATATATATATATATAATATATATATATATATATATATATATATATATATATATATATATATATATATATATATATGTATATATGTATATATATATATATATATATATATATATATATATATATATATATATATATATATATATATATATATATATATATATATATATATATATATATATATATATATATATAAATATAAAATATATTTATATATATAACGAGTGATTTTTTTGCTATTATCTTTTTGGCAACACTAGTTTTGACAGCTCACGCACGTTTTGTATCTTGTGTCACTGTCAAACATCTTCAGTTTGGTCTATAATTTAATCATGAATCGTCTTACAAACGAACAACGCTTGCAAATTATTGAATTTTATTACCAAAATGTGTGCTCTGTTAAGAAATTTCATCGCGCGCTTCTTCCAT